>CM040928.1:28861890-29461890 GCA_023029165.1 Gobiocypris rarus | reverse complement strand
CTTTAAAAAGAGCAGCAATACCCCCACCTCTTCTAAACGCTCTGGACATACTCATAAAAGTAAAGTTAGGAGGGGCTGTTTCATTGAGGACTGTTGCACTGCAGTTTTCTTCAAGCCAAGTTTCATTTAGAAGCAAAAAATCTAGGTTGTTTGTGGTTATTAAGTCATTGACTAGAAATTATTTGTTCTTAAGTGAACGGATATTTAAAAGTGCTAACTTAACAGTATTATTTTTTTCCCCCACAGTAATCTTAGTTTGACATGTAATAGGCAGCAGATTAGATGGGTTTGCTATACAGTCTGAGAAGATCTTACAGTGTCTATCACGTAACAGAACAGAAATAGAGAAAGAGACAGGCACACTGGGTTCCCGTTCTGTAAACATTTGATAAAGTTACTGTTATCATGGCGGGGACCCAACACACATCACTGAGAGCTGGTATCAGTTGTTTTTGGTTCACCTACAGATGGAGGAGGGTGTTGGCCCTGGCGTTGTGACCGAAGAAATCTCACAGGAGGAGGCTGAGAGCGAGCTGGGCCCACAGGCTTTGATGATTGTGGGGCTTGACGCTCTTTGGTTGATATCTGGGGGCTCGCAGAAATCGAGTGTGATAGTCTGGTTCCAGCATAGACCATTTGCTCCATTCTCTCTGAGAAGCTCAGAAGCGGGGATGCTGGAGAGAGGAATAACATGTCTGGTGAGGGGGGCTGTTGTTCTGGTGTTATCGGAGGCTGATGTTATCATCCATTTCATGGAGTGACTTAGACATTTCATGCAATTTCCTGTTCAGACTAGTCATAAAGCGTAACAGTTCACTAGTCTGACCCCCCTTAGAGCCCACCCTTTCGTGCACCTCCACAGTATGGGCAGAGATGTTACTGTTCAGTCCCTCAATCTGTGTCAGTTCTAATACGTCACAGTCTGTCTGTGGTGAGCTCTGTGGGCGGGACTCAGCTGGGAGTGTGTCCGTGAGCAGTGGCTGTTGTGGCTGCGTGGTGTTATCAGTGTCCTTGTGGAGTGTGTCAGCTGCATGTCCATTCAGATGCTGAAATGAAGTCCTGTAGTCGTCCATAGTCTGTTCAGGTGTGTGTGTGCCATTCAGGTCGAGTGAGTTAGCACACACAGCTGAGGGATGGTGTAGGAAAAAGTGAATATTGTCCTTTAGCACTCTTGCACCAAGTTTGTTTGGGTGAAGGCCATTTAATGTAAACAATTGTCTCTGGCTCCAGAATAGATTAAAGTTGTCGATGAAGTTCACTCCCTTCATGTTGCAGGTTTTTTGCAGCCATGTATTAAGCCCAAGTAACCGTGAGAACCTATTTGTTCCTCTCGCTGGAAGTGGTCCACTGATGAACGGTTGAACTTTTAGTTTTCTAAGTGTTTCAAAAAGTACATTGAAATCCCTCTTAATGAGTTCTGACTGCTCTCTCTGAATATCGTTTTTCCCCACTTGAATTACAAGTCGATTTGCAGTCTTATGTTTCATCAGAATGTTCTGAATTTCCCTGTTTACGTCAGAAAGCCAGAGGGTAAGTACTGTCTCTGAAACGTGAAGTAGAAGTCTTAATGCTCCTATATCTTCTTCCTGATGGGAGGAGATTAAAGAGGTGGTGAGCAGGGTGAGAGTCGTCCGCTATGATTTTTTTTAGCCTTTCTAATTATCCTGGTGGAGAAAAGTGAAGAAAGTGATGGGAGGCTACAGCCTATAATTTTTGATGCTCTGCGTACTACTCTTTCCAACCTAGTTTTGTCCTGAGCGGTTGTGTGACCGAACCAGACAAGCATGGAAAAAAGTGAGCACGCTTTCAATAATTTACCTGTAAAAATGGGTCATGGCAACTCGACTGAATTTAAATTTTTTGAGCTGCTGCAGAAAGTGGAGTCGCAGTTGAGCTTTACTGATCTTAATATTAGTGTTGAGCTCCCATGAGAAGGATTCCTGTATTGTGGTCCCAAGGAACTGGAAGGAAGTGACCCTCTCTACATCCACCCCATTAATGGAGAGCTTAGGGAGGGGACTAGGTGTCCTTCTAAAATCCACTACCAGTTCCTTGGTTTTTGAGGTGTTAAGTATCAAGTCAAAGCTTTTGCACCATTTCACCAGCCAAAATAAGCAAATTGGTGGGGGTCAAGCGAAATACTGGACAGGTGTTTACATATCAAACGCTCAAACACTTTCATAATGACAGAAGTTAAGGCCACAGGCCTATAGTCATTAAGACATGAGATTCTATTTTTCTTTGGAACTGGAATGATCACAGCAGATTTAAAACAAGCAGGCACAATACCAAGTTGGAGAGACCAGTTAAAGATAAAAGTGAGGACAGATGATAGTTGATCAGCACAGTGTCTTAAAGTGGCAGACATTACGCCGTCAGGCCCCGCCGCCTGCCTGATGTTCTGCTGACGGAGCAAGATTCTTACATCATGCTCAGAGATGGTGGGTGGATGGTCACCCTGCTCTCTGTAACAGGGAGGGGGCAGGTGATTTCCACTGTCAAAACAACAATAGAAGTCATTAAGCCTCCCAGGAAGAGATGGGTCACTAATTGGAGCATGGTGTTTGATCTTATAGTCAGTAATGTCCTGCAGCCCATGCCAGACACCTTTGATGTCATTTGCATGTAGTTTATTTTCAAGCTTAGCTTTATAGGAAGCCTTGGATTTCAACACAGCTCGCTGAAATTAATATTTCAGAAATTTGAATTGTACCATGTCACCACTCTTAAAAGCAGCCTGTTTTTTCTTACATAGCACTCTCACTTCATTATTGAACCAGGGCTTATTAAAAACATGACCAGCTCTTGTAGGAATACAAACACTCTCACAGAATTGAATATAGGATGTGACTGTATCAGTGAAGGTGTTAATATCCTGACAATCAGACCAGAAGTCACTCCATACCGTGGAGTCTAAGCAGTCCTGTAATGTGTCTATGGCTTTTGGGGACCATTTCCTAAAAAGTTTGACAGTTGGTTTCGCCACTTTAAGATTCTGTCGATATTTTGGTATAAGAAAAATAGTGTTGTGGTCGGACTCACCCAAGGGGGCCCTGGTCACCGCATGATATGCCTCATGAATAGGGGAATAGCATTGATCCAATGTTTTATCCTTCCTGGTAGCGATCTGGATTTGGGTTTTGTATCTGGGGAGTGCCTTCCTCAAGGAGACATGGTTGAAATCTCCCAGCACAAACATGGCAGAGAGGCCTCCGGGAGGAATATATATAACCGTTAGGACAACAGAAGAAAACTCTCAAGGCAAGTAGAAGGGCTTACACATCACAGTGAGAGACTCCAACTCCGGAGAGCAGCTTTGTGACAAGATTTTGCAGTCCGAACACCAGTTGCTATTGATGTAACAGCCAACCCCACCTCCATGTAGTTTTTGTGAGCAAGTCAAGTCAAGTCAACTTTATTTATATAGCGCTTTTAACAATGCAGATTGTTTCAAAGCAGCTTCACAGTGTTAAAAAGAAAAATAATGCAACAGAATATATTTTGATTATCATACAGTAACAATGTGGGCTTTAGATCAGTAATTAGATAAGTAATTTGGTCTATATGGTTAATTTAGTTTAATAATTAGATTTATTTTGAAATATATTTGAAAAATAGTTTTTCCCCAACTGAGCCAAGCCAGAGGCGACAGTGGCAAGGAAACCAAAACCCCATCAGGAGACCTAATGGAGAAAAATAAACCTTGGGAGAAACCAGGCTCAGTCGGCGTGCCAGTTCTCCTCTGGCCAATTAACAAACAGCGTATTATTATTATTAAAGTTATTATTTTAAAGGTCAGAGGTCATAATCGTTCTGAATATTCGAAAGATCTGAGGCAACACGCCGGAGACGGGTTTATTGAGGATGATGTATCGATTAAATCATTATTAAAAATAAAAAAATTGAAATATCGGAGTCATTACACCGGAGACGTTTTTATTGAGGATGCCGTATTGATTAAAGAATTACTAAAATGTAATATTCGAAAGATCGGCGGCAACACGCTGGAGACGGGTTGTTTTGAGGATGACATTGATTTAAAGAATTGTTAACTAGGACTATTCAAACAATCGGAGTCATCACGCCGGAGACAGGTTTATTGAGGATGCCGTGTCGATGAGGCAGCTTAAGGGGGAGTCTAAATGACACGGTCTCTGCAGACACTTCAGGGTCATGTGTTGGTCACATCTGCGTGCAGGTCCACCGTCTGATTTGGATACAGCCTGGATCCGGCTGACTGCAGTAGACCTCAGGATAAAACAGAGACACTAACATTAGCGTAGATGCCATTCTTCTGATGATGTAACGAGTACATCAGGTGTTATGGGAAGTGTTCCCGCTTCCGGCTGACCTAGATAATGCAGCCTAATAATCATTTAATTGAAAAAGTGTTTTATGTGTATGCCATAGAAAAGAGATGATTTAAGTCTAGATTTAAACTGACAGAGTGTGTCTGCTTCCCGAACAATGCTAGGAAGACTAGCATCCAGAGTTTAGGTGCTAAATAGGAAAAGGATCGACCACCTGCAGTTGATTTTGATATTCTAGGTATTATCAGCAGGTCAGAGTTTAGAGACCGCAGTAGACGTGATGGAGTATAATGTGTTAAGAGCTCACTCAAGTACTGGGGAGCTAAACCATTTAGTGCTTTGTAAGTAATAAGCAAGATTTTAAAATGTATGATGTTTAATAGGAGCCAGTGCAGTGTTGACAGAACCGGGCTAATGTGTTCATACTTCCTGGTTCTAGTAAGAACTCGAGCTGCTGCGTTTTGGACCAGCTGGAGTTTGTTTATTGCGAGCAGGGCAACCACCCAGTAGAGCATTACAATAATCTAGCCTTGAGCTCATGAACGCATGTATTAACTGTTCAGCATTTTGCATTGAGAGCATGTGCCGTAATTTAGATATATTTTTAAGATGGTAGAATGCAGTTTTACAGATGCTAGAAACATGGCTTTCAAACGAAAGATTGGTATCAAAGAGCACACCCAGGTTCCTAGCCATCGAGGGTTAGACAGTATTCTAGGTTACTACTTGTGGAGCTTTTTTGTCCAATGATTAAAAATTCAGTTTTTTCTGAATTAAGTTGCAGGAAATTACTGATCATCCAATTTTTTATATCATCTATACATTCCGTTAATCTTGTGAATTGGTTAGTTTCTTCAGGGTGTGAAGAAATATAGAGCTTAGTATCATCAGCATAACAATGAAATCTAACGCCATGCTTCCTTATAATATCTCCCAGTGGTAGCATGTACAGGGTGAAGAGCAATGGCCCTAGCACTGAGCCCCTGCGGTACTCCATACTGAACTTGTGATCGGTGTGACGTCTCTTCATTTACTGCTACAAATTGATAACGGTCAGATAGGTATGTTTTAAACCATGCCAATGCAGGTCCACTAATGCCTACATAATTTTCGAGTCTATTCAAAAGAATGTTGTGGTCGATAGTGTCGAATGCAGCGCTAAGATCGAGTAACACTAACAAAGAGATACAACCACGATCGGATGATAAGAGTAAATCATTTGTAACTCTGATGAGAGCAGTCTCAGTACTATGATACGGTCGAAATCCTGACTGAAAATCCTCACAGATGCCATTTCTTTCTAAAAAGGAACATAATTGTAAGGACACAGCCTTTTCAAGTATTTTTGAAAGAAAGGGTAGATTTGAGATTGGCCTGTAATTGACTAATTCTGTAGGATCAAGTTGCGTTTTTTTAATAAGTGGTTTAATAATAGCCAACTTAAAAGTTTTCGGAACATATCCTAATGACAAAGATGAATTAATGATATTTTGAAGAGGATCCATGACCTCTGGTAGCATCTCTTTTAATAGCCTAGTCGGTATAGGGTTAAGCATACATGTTGTTGATTTAGATGAATTAAAGAGTTTAGCCAATTCTTCCTCTCCTATAGCAGTGAATGAGTGTAATTTTTCCTCAGTGACACTATGATGCTCTGTCTGATGTGATACTGTAGTAGACAGCTGCATGGTTATAATTTTCTTCCTAATATTGTCAATCTTACATGTAAAGAAGTTCATAAAGTCATTACTGCTGTGCTGTTTACAAACATCAGAAGTTGAAGCTTTATTCTTGGCCACTGTATCGAATAAATACCTAGGTTTGTGTTTGTTTTCTTCTAAGAGAGTCGAGAAATAAGCAGATCTAGCAGTTTTTACGGCCTTTCTGTATGCGATCATACGTTCTTTCCACGAATTACGAAAGACCTCTAGTTTTGTTTTCTTCCAGCTGCGCTCCATTTTTCTGGCTGCTGTTTTAAGGGCCCGGGTGTGCTCGTTGTACCACGGCATTGGACTATTTTCTTTAATCTTCTTTAATAGTTTCTGTTGCAACATTGAGTTCCTCTAAGCTATCTGGAATGCTGAGGAGATGATACTGATTAGGAAGATTATTTAAAAAGCAATCTTTAGTCGCAGCGGTGATAGTCCTGCCATTTTTTAAACGAGTGGACGGCTTTGTAGCTTTAGCTAAATTAAGTATACATGATACTAGATAATGATCTGAGATGTCGTCGCTCTGCTGCAGAATTTCAACGGTATCAACATTTATTCAATGTGACAATATTAGGTCTAAAGTATGATTATGGCGATGAGTAGGTCCTGACCCGTGTTGCCTAACTCCAATAGAGTTTAGAATGTCTTTAAATGCCAATCCCAATGTGTCTTTTTCATTGTCTACATGGATATTAAAATCACCAACAATTAGTAATTTATCTACGGCCAGAACTAGCTCTGATAGAAAATCAGCAAATTCTTTGATAAAGTCTGTATTGTGCCCTGGTGGCCTGTATACAGTAGCTAACACAAATGTTACACGGGATTTATCATTTGCACTACATAAAGTTACATAAAGCACCAAAACATCAAAGGAATTATATTTGAAACTAGACTTCCGAGTAATACTGAAGATATTATTATAAATTACAGCAACCTCTCCCTTTACCTTTCAGACGGCTCGTGTTTATAACAATAATCTTGTGGGGTGGACTCATTTAAAGTAATGTAGTCAGGTTTTAGCCAGGTTTCTGTCAAACACAGCACATCTAGATTATTATCTGTAACGATATCATTAACAATAAGCGCTTTTGGGGAAAGGGATCGAATATTCAGCAACCCAAGCTTTATCATTTGATTATCCGTATTATATATATTGTTTATTTGTTGGACATCAATTAAATTATTACCGTTGAATGGTTTTGATGTTTTTTTGTAATTACTAATTCGGGGAACAGACACAGTCTCTATGTGATAATATCTAGGTAAAAGAGTGTCTATGTGTTGGGATTTACCTGACTTCTGTAATGGGAGGCAGCTAGCAGGCGGTCGGGTAAGCCAGTCTGTCTGCTTCCTGACCTGGGCCCTAGTGAGTCAAGGTTTAGCTCTAAGACTTAATGCCAAATTACTAGAGAGAAGGGCGGCACCACTCCAAGAAGGATGGATGCCGTCGTGTTTTAACAGGCCAGGTCTGCCCCAAAAGCTTTTCCAATTGTCTATGAACCCTATGTTATTTTGCGGACACCACTTAGAAAACCAGCCATTGAGTGATGATAATCTGCTAACTATCTCATCACTCCTTTTAACGGGGAGCGGACCAGAACAAAAAACTGAACCTGCCATCGTACTAGCGAGTTCACACACCTCTTTAATGTTAATTTTGGTGATCTCCGACTGGCGAAGTCGAACATCATTAGTGCCGACGTGAATAATAATCTTAGAGAATTTACGATTAGCATTAGCCAGCACTTTTAAATTTGCTTTGATGTCAGGCGCTCTGGCTCCCGGTAAACATGTGACTATGGTGGCTGGTGTCTATTTTCACGCCCGTAATAGAATCACCAATAACTAGGGCACTTTCAACAGGATTCTCAGTGGGTGCGTCACTGAGTGGGGAGAACCTGTTTGATATTCTAGTCGGAACGGAAGAGTGGTTTTTTGATCCGCGACTATGCCGCCTCACCGTTACCCAGTTTCCCTGCTGCGGGGGCCCTGCAGCCGGAACCGGAGAATGTACAGAGTTCACTAAGCTACTCGCATCCAGATCAGTGTCTAAAGCTGTAACATCCTCACTACTCTCAAATAAAGTCTGGATGCGTGTCTCTAATTCTGATATCTTCTCCATCAGCCTAATTATCTCTTTACATTTATCACATGTGAAGCCCTGTTCGCCGACGGAGAAGCCTATAGTGTGTTTTCACGACATGTCATCAATCCGGAAGTCAGCCATATTGGCGATACTAAACGTAATCAATGCTACTGAACCGAACGGAACGTGCACATTTTTGCTGATTATATCTGCTGAAAATGGTCAATTATTGACTTGTTTTAAGCTGTACTAATCGGTCAGACCGGGAAAAACATTTGGAGTTTTATAGATTACCAAAAATAATAACAAATCAAGGAGAGGAGTGCAAAAAAAAACTGTCTGAGGAAAGAAGCGTTTGTGGTTGGCCAAACTGAACCAGGATTTCAAGGGCAAGAATCTTGACAACATTCGCGTTTGTTACATTAATGTTTCTACAACCTTCCTGTTCAATGTGTCAATAGCAACAGCTTCCAGGGTATTCACTGATGTTATTTCATTGTAAATAGTATAGTTGTGTAGCAACAAACATACCGGTAGTATACCACTGTCATTAGAACAACTTGGCAGTGACAGCAACTTACTAAAAGAGCTATAGAACAGCTGGGTATGGTATGCCACAACTTTTTACTTTATTGTATGATGTACAAATTATGTGAAAACGTACTCTACTAAATAAAACTGTACAACAAAAAATAGCGTGAATTGTTATATTAACACATTACATTTTCAAAAGGAAATAAATAAAATAATTATTCAAATAAAACTTTCAGCCTAATTGAAAAAAAAAATACACTTAATCTGTACATCAGAGATGTAAATAATAACGTTAAGCTGCAGAATTGTTCACTGCATAAAACAATTGCACAAAGTTACAAAAAACTTTATTTAAAAAAACCTTTGTAGCATTTGAGGTCTTCAGCTGTGTATGGGCTTGGCGAAAAAAAGAAGTAGATTACTATGTCCGGATAAGAAATCGAAGGGAGAATTGTCGGGTTGTCAGTCCATGACAAAAGAGCTAGCTCATACGGATCTTCACCGCCTATTAATATGATCGTAACCAGGAAGTACGATCATATTAGTCCAGTTCTGTCAACACTGCACTGGCTCCCTATTAAACATCGCATACATTTTAAAATCTTGCTTATTACTTATAAAGCAATAAATTGTTTAGCTCCCCAGTACTTAAGCGAGCTCTTAACGCATTATACTCCATCACGTCTATTGCGGTCTCTAAACTCTGGCCAGTTGAAAATACCTAGAATATCTAAATCAACTGCAGGCGGTCGATCCTTTTCCTATTTAGCACCTAAACTCTGGAACAGTCTTCCTAGCATTGTTCGGGAAGCAGACACACTCTGTCAGTTTAAATCTAGACTAAAAACGCATCTCTTTACTATGGCATACACATAGAACATTTTTAACTTTCTTTATTCAAATCAAATGACTGATTGTTAGGCTGCATTAACTAGGTCAGCCGGAACCGGGAACACTTCCCATAACACCTGATGTACTCGATACATCATAAAAAGAGTGGCATCCACACTAATGTTAGTCTCTCTGTTTATCCCGAGGTTTACTGCAGTCGGCCGGATCCAGGCCGTGTCCGGATCGGATGGTGGACCTGCATCTGGACATGACCAGCTCATCCTGGAGTGTCTGCTGAGACCGTGTCCATTAGTGTCTCCTCTGAATTTGCCTCACCGGCACGTCATCCTCAATTAACCCGTCTCCGGCGCAATAACTCCGATCTTTCAAGTATTCATATTCTTGTGTATTCGACGCGCCATCCTAAATGAACCCGTCCCGTGCGTGATACCCAAAATTTCGAATATTCCTATCTAATATGATTTATGACCTGCAAGGTTGCCAGAGTAATAATTATACACTGTTAATAATAGGCCAGAGGAGAACTGGCACCCCGACTGAGTCTGGTTTCTCCCAAGGTTTATTTTTCTCCATCATGCCCTGATGGAGTTTTGGTTCCTTGCCACTGTCGCCTTTGGCTTGGCTTGCTCAGTTGGGGACACTCAAATTATGATCCAAGTTACTCAACTAAATATACAAATAGAATTTATTAATTTGGTCATAGATAATTCTATAAACTATCCAAATTAAACTAGCCAAATCAAATTTTGTTGCAATGTTGTCCTGTTTAACACTGTGAAGCTGCTTTGAAACAATCGTCATTGTAAAAGCGCTATATAAATAAAGTTGATTGATTGATTGATTGATTAACTTAAGTTTCTTAAAATATCGCGCTCTGCTTACTGGGTCCTTCTCTATATGATTTCACAGCTTCCACACGTTTTTCTGTGGTTTAGACATAATAAATGAGTAGACATTAGTCTTCAGTGGTATATTAACCGTGCAATACGCGCTGTTGTTTACATCCTAGTACCGCCAATATGGCCGCTCATCCGGGTAACTGACCAAGCTGTGACGTAGGTGCAAACCCTCTATACTAAACATGCTGAAAGCAGTGCAAGTGACAATGACAGGAGAAGATGACATAGCTTACCATGTTTGTTGATGAATCCAACTTACCACAATGGTTTGTTGGAGACTATTTACTATTCCAACTCACCACAGTTTTTTAATGAACTCAGAAAACAGGAGACCCGGGTGCAGAGATGACAAGCTAACAGGCTAGCGAAATGCTAATGTGTGATGGTGATTTAGATTAAAAGCTAGTGATATCAAATTTAACTTGATTGGCAATATTTAAACAATATATGGTGATGAGTAAGTTATATTTAGCAGTAGAACAAAGAAAATATATCAAATAGAGCTACAAACACTAGCTGAGCAGGAGGCAGACAGGAGACTGGAGACAGGAGACTGAAGCAATCGATCGGGAGCATGCATTTTGTTTGCCAGGGAGCGGATTTTGGAAAGAATCATGCTCGGTAGAGCTGGGCGGTAAATGCAAGCCCTAAGCCCTTCCGAGTCTTCCAGCATTGTTTAAGCCACTCCTTGTGTTGTTGGCAATCCGGCGATAAATCAAGCAGGAAAACGGGCATGCTGTCCCGAATATGAAGTAATGCAGATCTGTCATACTGAACAATAACAAGGCTGGGTTCTGGGAATATGCAGGACAACACCAAACAAACAAACAAAACAGAGTGTAGCACCGAGTCGCCATTGAGCGCGCGATCTTGGATACACAGTCGGTTCATCAAGAAGGACCGTTATAAACCTAAATATACTTGATTTAATCAAAAAGTGTATCCAAGTAGTAATAGTTTGGTGTTTGCTGTCATAATGATGACAGTAGCGCACAGCTGTTCCGTGCTCTGGCACGGTTAGTGCTCACACTGCATGCAAACTGCGCTCGAGCCCAACCGAACCGCACTCTGGCCCACCTCTTCCAAGCGGGCCAGGGCCGACCAAATGTACCATGCCAGGGCACGGAACAGAGCACTCACACTTGTCAAACGAACCGGGCTTTGGGGTTCAAACGTGCTCGGGCACGGTTTAGAGCACCTTGTGTGAGTACACCCTTAATGTATTGTGTTGCCTGCTTAAACATCAGTGAATGTTCACATTTTGTAAAAGTTGTGTAGAAGTCCCTCGATTATCCTAGGTGTGAAAAGCTGAATCTCATCATCATACAGCCAATGCAGGCTTCATATAGTGAGCAGATTCACTACTCAGGGCAAAGCAGGGAATCATACACACAATCACTGATCATCGAGGCAGCTGCACACCATAAGTAAGAAACCAAGGCAATGTACATTTTTGGACTGTTTAGTCTGTGTAACTTCAGCCACAGCGACCACATAGATCATCCACATATTTATTTGGAACAGGTTGCACACCAGATGTCCTTCCTGATGCAACTCAGCACTGAGTGTGCAGTGCTCATGCAATCCCAGTGCTGGGACACACACACACATTCGCTCACTTACTCCTATGGGAAATTTAGTATGTCCAGTACACCTAACCTGCAAGTCTTTGTATTGTGAGGGAAACCAGAGCACCCAGAGGAAACCCACGCTAACATGGAGGGAAGATGATGTAGACAGGCCTTCTTAATCAGATGGTACTCGAGAGCCTTCTTGCTGTGAGGCAACAGTGCTAACCCACTGACCAGAGCTGGTATTACCTCCTTAAATATTGGAACCTTTGGAAAATTTGAGCAAAACTTGCTGTTGATCTGTTGGTTTGGTCTTTTATTTAAAATATTCAACCTCTAAATCTAACCTTTAAATGATGAAATAAAAATGATTGTAAAAATCATTAAAAATATATGCTTGCAATCAAAATGGTTGAACCCCCGGATAAGACATTTTAGTTTTGTAAACAAAATTGTATGAAAACACTTCAACTAAGGCACCAGTAAACCATCATAGAATATTTTATTCATACACATTGAAGCTGTGAATCTGAGAACATAAATTTGAGTTACTGAGTTCAATTCGTTCTAAACATACCATACAGGGCCGTGCACAGGGGGGTGGCCTGGTGGCAAGAGCCACTGGCACTGCCCCTCTACCCTCTTCGGCTGAGGTGGCCCTCTTGCCCCCTTCCCTCCCTTACCCTCAGAGGACACCCATAAATGTGTTCTGTTCCGCTAAAATGCCACTAATTCCGCTAATCCGCACCGTGTTTTCCCGCTCGCTCAGCAGCATCGCTCACACTCTGTGGCACACTTCCGTAATCGTCCCATTAACAGGTAAATTACAAACCACAATCCACATTACAGACAGTGATTTATCCGCGGAATTAGTAATTTGGTAGTTTGTTTTTGTATTTCTGTCTGTAATGTTTTGCTCTGGTCTTCTGTGCTAACAACTTGTGCAAAATATTCACGTTCTGGAAGATAATTGTCTTATGAAATTATTGTACTTGTTCTGATCTAATATAAATAACACAACATTTTCTTTTATCAGCACACTTTGTAGACTTAAAACAATGACTTCAGAAAAAAGAAGACCAATGGGCACAAAAAGAGAGGCTAAAGCCCATTCAACTTTGCAAACATGAATTCAAGTCTCCAGCATCAGCGGGTAAATCATCATATAGAATATTTAGACAGTTTGTCATACTTTAACTCCTATAAAGTATATTACCTATTATAATTAATTTTCTGAGTTAATAGTAGTATCTATAACATCATATTTATGATATTTTATTAAGACCATGTTAATAGTATATACAATTAAAAAAGGTTATATACTATAAATGTTCTAAATTAGTTGTATCATAGGGTACAATGGGGCTAAAGGCACACCCTAACAAAAATGTGCTTTTTAATCATGTCTACAGGTCCTTCTCAAAAATTTGCATATTGTGATAAAAGTTCATTATTTTCCATAATGTAATGATAAAATTAAACTTTCATATATTTTAGATTCATTGCACACCAACTGAAATATTTCAGGTCTTTTATTGTTTTAATACTGATGATTTTGGCATACAGCTCATGAAAACCCAAAAATCCTATCTCAAAAAATTTGCATATGATGAAGAGGTTCTCTAAACGAGGTATTAACCTAATCATCTGAATCAACTAATTAACTCTAAACACCTGCAAAAGATTCCTGAGGCTTTTAAAAACTCCCAGCCTGGTTCATTACTCAAAATCGCAATCATGGGTAAGACTGCCGACCTGACTGCTGTCCAGAAGGCCATCATTGACACCCTCAAGCGAGAGGGTAAGACACAGAAAGAAATTTCTGAACGAATGGGCTGTTCCCAGAGTGCTGTATCAAGGCACCTCAGTGGGAAGTCTGTGGGAAGGAAAAAGTGTGGCATAAAAGAGGTGACCGGACCCTGAGGAAGATTGTGGAGAAGGACCGATTCCAGACCTTGGGGGACCTGCGGAAGCAGTGGACTGAGTCTGGAGTCGAAACATCCAGAGCCACCGTGCACAGGCGTGTGCAGGAAATGGGCTACAGGTGCCGCATTCCCCAGGTCAAGCCTGACCTTGGCTACAGAGAAGCAGCACTGGACTGTTGCTCAGTGGTCCAAAGTACTTTTTTCGGAAGAAAGCTAATTTTGCATGTCATTCGGAAATCAAGGTGCCAGAGTCTGGAGAAATACTGGGGAGAAGGAAATGCCAAAATGCCTGAAGTCCAGTGTCAAGTGCCCACAGTCAGTGATGGTCTGGGGTGCCATGTCAGCTGCTGGTGTTGGTCCACTGTGTTTTATCAAGGGCAGGGTCAATGCAGCTAGCTATCAGGAGATTTTGGAGCACTTCATGCTTCCATCTGCTGAAAAGCTTAATGGAGATGATTTCATTTTTCAGCACGACCTGGCACCTGCTCACAGTGCCAAAACCACTGGTAAATGGTTTACTGACCATGGTATTACTGTGCTCAATTGGCCTGCCAACTCTCCTGACCTGAACCCCATAGAGAATCTGTGGGATATTGTGAAGAGAAAGTTGAGAGACGCAAGACCCAACACTCTTAAGGCTGCTATCGAAGCATCCTGGGCCTCCATAACACCTCAGCAGTGCCACAGGCTGATTGCCTCCATGCCACGCCGCATTGAAGCAGTCATTTCTGCAAAAGGATTCCCGACCAAGTATTGAGTGCATAACTGAACATAATTATTTGAAGGTTGACTTTTTTTGTATTAAAAACACTTTTCTTTTATTGGTCGGATTAAATATGCTAATTTTTTGAGATGGGAATTTTGGGTTTTCATGAGCTGTATGCCAAAATCGTCAGTATTAAAACAATAAAAGACCTGAAACATTTCAGTTGGTGTGCAATGAATCTAAAATATATGAAAGTTTAATTTTTATCATTACATTATGGATCATATCATTCACAATGAACTTTTATCACAATATGCTAATTTTTTTAGAAGGACCTGTAAGTTCATACTTGTTTAAAAAAAATCTTGTTAGCAAAGTTTTTACTATGTACTGTGTTTATTTTGATAAATAAAACAATTGATTATTGTTCAATAAATATTAAAATATGTTAATAAAAATATATATTTCAAAAATACAGAAACTTTTAAAGTAAAGATTCTGAAAGCATTGAATGAGATCCCATAATAATTGAATAAAGCTTTACAGTAGGCTAAAAATATTTTTATTATATGATATGAATATTATCATATTTTAAAATCTGATGGTTTCATTATAAATATGGTGATTATCTCTTAGGTAGACACCCAACTTAATATATTATATTACAATCTGAGTCTGATCATGTCATGTCAACACATGTGAAAGTCAGCCGCTGTTTATGATCATGTTAAATATGATGCCTTTTTCCCAAACACTTTTACATATTCTTCAGTTATTGAAAAACTGACCTTTGTCTCAAAATATATTCAATAATTGAAGAAATTCTTATCTACAACATTTCAAATAGCGTAAAATATAAGATCATCAAATTTGCGCAGAATCAACCTTTTAGAAGCATAATTACAAAAACATAAATTGAATTAGCACTAAAGCCTAACAATTGTATTTACAATATAATTGTAAAGGGTTTGTTTTTCATTCTCTATATTAAGATGATACTCAACCCTGTTATAGTGCCCCTTTTTTGGTTTGGGCCACTGCCCCTCCAAATGTCTGTGCACGGCCCTGATACCATAAAACAAAAATATTCAAACAAAATTAACCAATTTAATGTGTCGCCTACAAGAATAAAAGAACACCCACTCTTGTCCTCCATGTCCATTTCAAAACATCGGTAACACTTTATTTTGATGGTCCCTTTTGAACATTCTGTTGACTATAAGTAACGTTGCACCTACATGTCAACTAACTCTCATTAGAGTATTAGTAGACTGTCTGCTTAATATCTGCTAAAACTTTATTCTAATGGTCTTTCAACAGACATTCTACTGACTATCAGTATCTTTGCAACTACATGTCAACTTGTTCTAACCCTAACCCTACCAGTCTACTGAAACTCTACTAACACTTTAATGATATTTAGTGGACATGTAGGTGCAACACTACTTATAGTCAACAGAATATGTTAAAGGGACCATCAAAATAAAGTGAAACCAAAACATCCGGCTCCCATACATCTATAAATATGTGCGACATACAAATTCTACATCTTTCTCTTCTTCTTTTTTTTACACATAACAGCATAAACAAAAAGAAAGAAGGATGCAACGTAGAAATAAACAGTAACAACATGAATCATGTGCTCCTTTAAATTGTAAACACAACATGCTGTATGAGCATTCAGTGTATGACAAAGTGGGGCTTTTGAGTCTGGTTAATTTTGCCTGGAACTGTCAGTATTTTGTGGTAACGGCAGGTTACATTCATTTTTTGAAGTGTCACTGCAGCACATGGGCTTTGGGTTCTGGAGAGATTGTGGGCACTGACAAGGTAGTGGTAGAACAGTACGATTCAGTTACCCTTAGAAGGTTCGTTACACAGGTCTTACTATTAGACTAGATCATATAGCTGTTGGGTTGGCAGGCCTTTCCAAAAACTGTAAACAATCTGTCAAACCCACAGGTCGTCTCCATCCTTACTCTCTGCCCAGGCTCCAGAGGTGAAAGGCGCCTGGCCGATTTGTCATGGCTGATCTTTCCTTTTTGCTAAGCATCAACAAAGCAGCCTGAGGGATTACATACCTCTGAATCAATCCCTTATCCATGTCAATTCATCCCACGTAGCGTAAAACGGGCTGATGCCATGTGGAATTTCCTTATATGAGCCAGTCCACACAGTGAGCATGGTGTCCGCAAGGCATTTGCGGACAGCATCTGCCTGTTTCCTTTGCCTTAGTGAATGACAACACCCCATCAAGTGCTAACACATCATAGTCCTACGTTGAGGAGGTGTGCATTTGTTGTTTATTGAGGTGTCTGGGTATGAAGTCAATGTTTGTTTAGTGTTCTTATAGACTGCATTGAGATGTTTTTCTTCCTTTAATCAGATCATTGCTTTGATCAAACATATTATTCCCCTTGATGAATAGTGCCCTGGAAAGTTTGCTATGGTACCATACATTTTAACTTACTTTTAAACTTACAAACAAAAGTTAAAGTTCAGGTACCCCTGGTTGTAGGAGTGGGTACGATTTGAATATATTGAAAAAATATCTAAATAGTTCTAGCAGGTCACGTTAGTCAAGCTCTAGAAGTGCTATTGGAAACACGCCTGTTCTTAAGGTGAAGTACTATTGGAAACACGCTTGTCCTTTTGCTATAGTTGCTATTGGAAATATGCTCATCTTAAGCTATAGTTGCTATTGGGAACACGAGTACATTGCAACAGGCTGTGTAAAAGTTAACAACGTGCTTATGGCATAAAATGATCTAGAGTATCGGTAACATGCTTGTTTTTAACCCAATTGTGTGACAGTTTTTTTATATATATATATATTTTTAAAAATGTTACAAATATTTCTTATTTGACATGCAATAACTCAGGAAGGAAATCTGGTCGAAGACTAATTCTTTTTTGGTGATGTTCCCCCATATGTGTTCTGCATCTGGATACAATTTTGTGGTGATAGCATAAAGTATTCTAAAGTTACAGCATTGGAAACAAAGGTAGCCTTTTTGTTCAGTCCTTGACATTTATAAAACTGTTGTTTTCTGAGTGAAATTCACAAATTTAAAGACTTATAACTAAAACTATAGGAAGGAAAGTCAAATGGTAGATATCATTTGTTAGAACACTTTTTATATGCTGATAAAATACATATTATATTATTACAATATTATTTATATTATATAATATTATATATATTAAATAATAACACAATGTAGTACATATGATATGTAACAAGGGGACTCTGTATAAGGGAACATGTCTATTTAGCTCAATGTAATGAATTAATTAATTCATAGGGAATTTTACAAGAGTCTATTTTACGACCGAGCAAATGACTCGTCTAGCGTTCATTTGAACGGGCCGTAACTATCAACTCTGCAGCAGATATTAATATCCACAGAATAGTGAAACACTATTTAATAGCCAGGTAACTTAGATCGGCAGTTCAAGACATTAAAATTCGTAAGCACATAACACAAGAACACCCATCTTTAATTTATTAAACAAAGCTTTATTGATTACTCTTAACACGTAAAACTAAAATCTAGCAAAACAAACATACACACATTCACACGCGTTGCAATAAGGAGGAAGGTAAGGAAAGAGTGAGTTTTAAGAGAGAGAGAGAGAGGGATGTCCCAACTTTTCTAGAAGTATCTGCATTTATAACACATGACCTGAATGAACCACCGGTTTTGACTTAAACCCTCCTATCGTTGCTTAGGCGGGGTTATTCAATTTTATATCAATGCACCAGTTCAGTTTAGAATCTGGAGGTTACTTGCTTTTGTCGCGCATGTCATCATTGAACGGGGATTCCCTTTCGGTCCTGGCTGGAGAGGGGTTTCCGGGTTCTTTGTGATTCGTGGAAGGTCTTGTGTGTCTTTGATGGGCGTCTTGGGAAGCCAACCACATGGCGTGTTGGCTGCTGGATGAGGGTGTCTCGGCTGTTTGAGGTTGAAGCTCGCTCGCTGGAAATTCGTTGAGAGAAGCTTTGCGGCGAAACTTAACTTAGAACACGAGACTCGCGGAAAGAAAATAAACTTAAGTAAAAGAAAGGAAAGTGAGAGTTCTAGATGGCTTAAATGATTTTAACCCATTTTCTCTGGTCTGCCACCTTTGGAGTTCTCCAACTCCTTCTTCGAGGTGGAATACGAAATCAAGAACAGCAGGAAGTGCGAACAAGCCGGAAGGGCGAACAAGCCGGAAGGGAAGATAGAAGAAGAATGCTCTGCTCTTATAGATAAGATCGAGCGCCGCCCACTTTCGGGTTGACCCAATCGTGTCTGTCAGTTTTTTGGCGCGCAAAAGTTCTTTGTTCAGTTCGGTTACGCCTCCTGGCTGATGTACGGAGGGGGCAGTTTATCCTTACAAAGCTGGTATTCTTGTAATAATGACTTTTCTGTAAATTCTTTTACAAGATTCGGTACTATTGAGTTTTTCTGATTGGGGCGGTACCAAAAACTATAATATTAAGAGTTGAGAGTACAGAGATACAAGAATTCCACAGTAACTAGAATCCAGAGTTTGATTTACTTAAAGTAAACACCCTAGACATTTTAATACATCGTATAAAGACATTTAATCAAAAAAATATATATTTAATACGTTGAAAAGGCAGTTGTCCAATTCAATCAATCAATCAATCAATCAATCAACTTTATTTATATATCGCTTTTTGTGATTGTTTCAAAGCAGCTTCACAGTGTTAAACAGGACAACATTGCAACAAAATTTGATTTGGCTAGTTTAATTTGGATAGTTTATAGAATTATATATGACCAAATTAATAAATTCTATTTGTATATTTAGTTGAGTAACTTGGATCATAATTTGAGTGTCCCCAACTGAGCAAGCCAAGCCAAAGGCGACAGTGGCAAGGAACCAAAACTCCATCAGAGCATGATGGAGAAAAATAAACCTTGGGAGAAACCAGACTCAGTCGGGGTGCCAGTTCTCCTCTGGCCTATTATTAACAGTGTATAATTATTACTCTGGCAACCTTGCAGGTCATAAATCATATTAGATAGGAATATTCGAAATTTTGGGTATCACGCACGAGACGGGTTCATTTAGGATGGCGCGTCGATTACACAAGAATATGAATACTTGAAAGATCGGAGTTATTGCGCCGGAGACGGGTTAATTGAGGATGACGTGCGGCAAATTCAGAGGAGACACTAATGGGCACAATTGATCCATATATGTGTCCATGTGGGTGTTCAGAGGTCACCACATGGGTTGTGTGTGTGTGTGTGGGTGTAAAGTGTCTTTGGGCATTCGACAGATGGCTGAGTTGCTGTCCGTTCGACAATCACTGGTTTAGTGATTTGATGCAGTTTATACATATCAAGGTTTCTGTGCGCTTCCTTTGTTTTCTCCCCAGTGCTGGTCTGAAGGAATTTCTGGTTGCCACAGAAACGGGCATTAGAAGTTAATTTGTCGATGGGGGAAGGGAAGAAACTGCCTGTGGACCAATGAGAATTCCCTTCCTTCCTGGGCTTGGTACCACAGGTGTCATAAATCTTTGTCCGCTGTTATGTGCAGAGAGGGGCCCAGGCCATAAATGGCCCTGGAATGTTGAGTTAGTTTTGTGTGGACTTATGTTTGAATGAATTATCTGTAAGATTCATTTGTGTCTGCGCGGCCACAATTGCTACAACAAAATATGTATCATTTTAAAGCTTAGCTTTCCAATGCATCTATCCATTTTGATCAACTCCTAAGGAGTGCTGAGTTATTCATCTAAACCCGCGGGTGCCTCCTAGCTGCTATACAAATGAATAGCCGTAGTTCTCAAAACTGCACTGATCAGCACAACATCCGCTAGGAATATCTTGTGAACGACGCAATGTTGAGTTTGGACTCATTTCAATCGGGAGCATCAACTGTAATTACTGATGTGCTGTTTTAAACAAATAATTTACGATCTGTGTGGCAGATTGTGGTGTCCTTGGTCTCTTTTCAATCATTAGAATCTGCTGTAAATAAGGATGTGCCATTTTTAGGAGCATGTTTCGTGAAGTTCCAAGCATAAACGCCAAGTCCAAAGCCTTGTTTACACTGCACGCGTCTGCGGCACGTTACGGCTGCGACGCGGCTACCTAGTCAATGCTTGTGTTTACACCAGCCGTGGTGCGTTTCAGAAGCATCCCAGAAGCGGGTCATTGCGCCGCTTCGCTAAAGATAGGCATTTCGCCGCTCAGTAAATACAAAGTAAAAGTCAATGTAGTATATTATGATACACTGTAGTATATTATGATGCGATATCACAAAAAACACAACAATAAACAGAATTCAACTAGACAAAACAAACATTTAACTTACCCATGTTTGAACACAAAAATGCGAGAAAAACAACGTAGGACTGTGCAATCATGTGGTCTCGCAAACCCTGTCGCCTTGCTCCTGAAATGCTTCTGGTGTGAGTTCCGCACAAGACGGAACAAAACCTCACCACAGCCATAATGCACCGCAGACGTGTGCAGTTTAAATAAGGGGTAAGTCCGGCAACACTCTGCAAGTGTGACGTAAGCGTGGCGTTTCTGTTGCGTGTCAGCTGCGTGGCGTTTTCTATGTCTTTACACACCAGAAGCGTGTCTTACGCACCGCTGCTGCTGCTGGGTGACGTACAGGGAAGGCCTATACTTAATGTACACTTCATGTTAAACCTAAATATATAGCGTACTGATACAGCAAAGACAACGTCGGCATTATTGACCATACATACACTCACCTACAGGACTATTAGGAACACCTGTTCAATTTCTCATTAATGCAATTATCTAATCAACCAATCACATGGCAGTTGCTTCAATGCATTTAAGGGTGTGGTCCTGTTTAAGACAATCTCCTGAACTCCATACTGGATGTTTGAATGGGAAAGAAAGGTGATTAAAGCAATTTTGAGCTTGGCATGGTTGTTGGTGCCAGACAGGCTGGTCTGAGTATTTCACAATCTGCTCAGTTACTGGGATTTTCACGCACAACCATTTCTAGGGTTTACAAAGAATGATGTGAAAAGGGAAAAACATCCAGTATGCGGCAGTCCTGTGGGCGAAAATGCCTTGATACTAGAGGTCAGAGGAGAATGTGCCGACTGATTCAAGCTGATTGAAGAGCAACTTTGACTGAAATAACCACTCGTTACAACCAAGGTATTCAGCAAAGCATTTGTGAAGCCATAAAACGCACAAACTTGAGGCGGATGTGCTACAACAGCAGAAGACCCCACCGGGTACCACTCATCTCCACTACAAATAGGAAAAAGAGGCTACAATTTGCACGAGCTCACCAAAATTGGACAGTTGAAGACGGGAAAAATGTTGCCTGGTCTGATGAGTCTTGATTTCTTTTGAGACATTCAGATGGTAGAGTCAGAATTTGGCGTAAACAGAATGAGAACATGGATCCATCATGCCTTGTTACCACTGTACAGGCTGGTGGTGGTGGTGTAAGGGTGTCGGGGATCTTTTCTTGGCACACTTTATGCCCCTTAGTGCCAATTGGGCAATCGTGTAAATGCCACAGCCTGCCTGAGCATTGTTTCTGACCATGTCCATCCCTTTATGACCACCATGCACCCAATCCTCTGATGGCTAATTCCAGCAGGATAATGCACCATGTCACAAAGCTTGAATCATTTCAAATTGGTTTCTTGAACATGACAATGAGTTCACTGTACGAAAATGGCCCCCACAGTCACCAGATCTCAACCCAAAAGAGCATCTTTGGGATTTGGTGGAACGGGACCTTCGTGCCCTGAATGTGCATACCACAAATCTCCATCAACTGCAAAATGCTATCCTATCAATATTGGGCAACATTTCTAAAGAATGCTTTCAGCACCTTGCTGAATCAATGCCACGTGGAATTAAGGCAGTTCTGAAGGCAAAAGGGGGTCAAACACAGTATTAGTATGGTTTTCCTAATAATCCTTTAGGTGAGTGTATCTATGGTATTGACGGCAAAATAGGCTACAGAATTTTCGTTCTTTATTGACATGTATCGAAAATCGATAATTATTATTATTTATTTAAATGATAGTTATATCTGCATTCATGTCAAAACCTAGAGTCTTTCAAACATCAAAATTTAATTTTTTAATTATGTATTTGTGTTAAAATGACATACAAACATCTTTATCTATTCTATTTTGCCTGGAAACTTTTCCAACACGCTTGCGTGTCGCGTGAAAAATATGCATCGGTTCTATTTCTAGCATGCACGCGTTTTCTGCATGGCTCTAGACTGCGTCTGAGACGCACTTGTCACACAGGCAGTGTGCACGCTCTAACCTGTTAACATGAGAGCGAAATAAAAACGGACACGCCATGCAGCTGAGACGCTCACTCCTTATTCAAGCCTTGTTTACACTGCACGCGTCTGCGGCACGTTACGACTGTGACGCGGCCACCGAAGCTGATCGTGGCCACTCAATGCTTGTAGGAATTGAGGCTGCGCAGACACAGATGATTAGTTCAAACATAAGTCCACACAAAAACCAACTCAACATTCTAGGGCCGTTTATGGCCTGGGCCCCTCTCTGCCCATAACAGTGGACAAAGGTTTGTAAAATTTAATTGGATCTTGGTGGACTAACACAAACAAACTGTTCACCGCCATCAGATAAAGATAGGGGAGACAACAACCCGATAGCTCTTTGGGTCAAGAAGACCACCTGTGGTACCAAGCCCAGGAAGGAAAGATCTTCTCATTGGTCCACAGGCAGTTTCTTCCCTTCACCCATCAATCAACTACTCTCTAATGTCCTGCTCTGTGCCCGCCATAAAAATTCCTCAAGACCCCAGCACTAAGAAGAAAACAAAGGAAACTCACAAAAACCATGTTATGCATAAACTGCATCGAACCACTAAAACAGTGATTGTCGAACTTTTATTCAAACAACCTTCTACTGCATAATTCTATATCATGTCCTATAACCAATACACTTGGCCATTATGTAACACTAATGGCTGATGGTGATTCAGCCATCTGTCGAATGACCAAAGCCTGAACCCCTCACACATCCTGTGATGCCCTAATTAGATCATATGTAAACAAAAGGGCCCTTGTGTGTTACGACCATACAACTAATTAACAACCTAAGGCGCCACCATGTCTCCCGAAGAGATTGGGAGCGTTGAATTTTGTGGAACCCCAAGGCGCACTCACACGACCCCTGTTGCGACCCTTGACTCACACACATAGTCACAATACACTGGACTGTTTCGTGACGACAGACAACAGACAAAGGAAGGCTCGCGCCTTTGGTCTCCCGTATGTGATTGGGTCATCTCAAGATCAGCGTCAGCCAATCTCGTCTATAAGAGAAGAGCATGACCGTTAATTCTCAGCATTCCGCCACACCCGAAAGGCCGACAACTGCCTGAAACAACTAGTTCCAGGCTAGTTCATTCGAGTTCAGTCGTTCTGTTGAAGAAGGAGTTGGAGAACTCAAAAGGTGCCAGACCAGAGAAAATGGGTTAAATTAATTCAAGCCATCTAGAACTCTCCTCTCCTCTCACTTTCTTTTCTTTTACTTACGTTTATTTTCTTTCCGTGAGTCTCGTGTTCTAAGTTAAGTTTCGCCGCAAAGTTTTCTCGACGAATCTCCAGCGAGCGCGCTTCAACTTCAAACAGCCACCAGACCTTCTCATCCAGCAGCCAACACTCCACGTGATTGGCTTTCCAAGATGTCCATCAAAGACACGACAAGACCTTCCGCGAATCACAAAGAACTGGGAAACCCCTCTCCAGCCGGTAATCCCCATTTAATGACGACACGCACGACAAACGCAAGTAAACAGATTCTAAACTGAACTGGTGCATTGATACCAAATTGAATAACCCCGCCTAATCAACAATAGGAGGGTTAAGTCAATGATCAGTGGTTCATTAACTCTAAACTTACTTAAATGTTTTATAAATGCAGATACTGCTAGAGACTTGGGACTTCATCCTTCTCTCTCTTAAAAATCTCTTTTTCCTCACTTTCCTCCTTTCTGCAACGCATGTGAATGTGTTTGTGTTTGTTTTTGTTACTATCAATCAATCAATCAATGACGATTGTTTCAAAGCAGCTTCACAGTGTTAAACAGGACAACATTGCAACAAAATTTGATTTGGCTAGTTTAATTTGGATAGTTTATAGAATTATATATGACCAAATTAATAAATTCTATTTGTATATTTAGTTGAGTAACTTGGATCATAATTTGAGTGTCCCCAACTGAGCAAACCAAGCCAAAGGCGACAGTGGCAAGGAACCAAAACTCCATCAGGGCATGATGGAGAAAAATAAACCTTGGGAGAAACCAGACTCAGTCGGGGTGCCAGTTCTCCTCTGGCCTATTATTAACAGTGTATAATTATTACTCTGGCAACCTTGCAGGTCATAAATCATATTAGATAGGAATATTGAAATTTTGGGTATCACGCAGACGGGTTCATTTAGGATGGCGCGTCGATTACACAAGAATATGAATACTTGAAAGATCGGAGTTATTGCGCGGAGGACGGGTTAATTGAGGATGACGTGCGGTGAGGCAAATTCAGAGGAGACACTAATGGACACGGTCTCAGCGGACACTCCAGGATGAGCTGGTCATGTCCAGATGCAGGTCCACCATCCGATCCGGACACGGCCTGGATCCGGCCGACTGCAGTAAACCTCGGGATAAACAGAGAGACTAACATTAGTGTGGATGCCACTCTTTTTATGATGTAACGAGTACATCAGGTGTTATGGGAAGTGTTCCCGGTTCCGGCTGACCTAGTTAATGCAGCCTAACAATCAGTCATTTGATTTGAATAAAGAAAGTTAAAAATGTTCTATGTGTATGCCATACTAAAGAGATGCATTTTTAGTCTAGATTTAAATTGACAGAGTGTGTCTGCTTTCCGAACAATGCTAGGAAGACTGTTCCAGAGTTTAGGTGCTAAATAGGAAAAGGATCGACCGCCTGCAGTTGATTTAGATATTCTAGGTATTTTCAACTGGCCAGAGTTTAGAGACCGCAATAGACGTGATGGAGTATACTGCGTTAAGAGCTCGCTTAAGTACTGGGGAGCTAAACCATTTATTGCTTTATAAGTAATAAGCAAGATTTTAAAATGTATGCAATGTTTAATAGGAGCCAGTGCAGTGTTGACAGAACTGGACTAATATGATCGTACTTCCTGGTTCTAGTAAGAACTCGAGCTGCTGCGTTTTGGACCAGCTGGAGTTTATTTATTAGGCGAGCAGGGCAACCACCCAGTAGAGCATTACAATAATCTAGCCTTGAGCTCATGAACGCATGTACTAATTGTTCAGCATTTTGCATTGAAAGCATGTGACGTAATTTAGATATATTTTTAAGATGGTAGAATGCAGTTTTACAGATGCTAGAAACGTGGCTTTCAAACGAAAGATTGGTATCAAAGAGCACACCCAGGTTCCTCACTGACGACGAGGGCTTGATAGAGCAGTCATCGAGGGTTAGACAGTATTCTAGGGCACTACTTGTGGAGCTTTTCTGTCCAATAATTAAAAATTCAGTTTTATCTGAATTAAGTTGCAGGAAATTACTATTCATCCAATTTTTAATATTAGCTATGCATTCCGTTAATCTTGTGAATTGGTAAGTTTCTTCAGGGCGCAAAGCAATATAGAGCTGAGTATCATCAGCATAACAATGAAAACTAATGCCATGCTTCCTAATAATATCTCCCAGTGGTAGCATATACAGGGTGAAAAGCAACGGTCCTAACACTGAGCCTTGCGGTACTCCATACTGAACTTGTGATCGGTGTGACATCTCTTCATTTACTGCTACAAACTGATAACGGTCAGATAAGTAAGATTTAAACCATGCCAATGCAGTTCCACTAATGCCAACATAATTTTCGAGTCTATTCAAAAGAATATTGTGATCGATATTATCGAATGCAGCGCTAAGATCGAGTAACACTAATAGAGAGATACAACCACGATCAGATGATAAGAGTAAATCATTTGTAACTCTAATTAGAGCAGTCTCAGTACTATGATACGGTCTAAATCCTGACTGGAAATCCTCACATATACCATTTCTTTCTAAAAAGGAACATAATTGTGAAGACACAGCCTTTTCTAATATTTTTGATAGAAACGGTAGATTCGAGATTGGTCTGTAATTGACTAATTCTTTAGGATCAAGTTGCGGTTTTTTTAATAAGTGGTTTAATTACAGCCAACTTAAAAGTTTTTGGTACATATCCTAATGTCAAGGATGAATTAATAATATTAAGCAGAGGATATATGACCTCTGGAAGCATCTCTTTTAATAGCCTAGTCGGTATAGGGTCAAGCATACATGTTGTTGATTTTGATGATTTAACAAGTTTAGCCAATTCTTCTCCTTCTATAGCAGTGAATGAGTGTAATTTTTCCTCAGTGACACTACAATGTTCTGTCTGAAGTGATACTGTAGTAGACGGCTGCATGGTTATAATTTTATTCCTAATGTTATCAATCTTACTAGTAAAGAAGTTCATAAAGTCATTACTGCTGTGTTGTTTACAAACGTCAAAAGTTGAAGATTTATCCTTTGTTAATTTAGCGACTGTATCGAATAAATACTTAGGGTTGTGTTTGTTTTCTTCTAAAAGAGTTGAGAAATAATCAGATCTAGCAGTTTTTATTGCCTTTCTGTATGCAATCATGCTCTCTTTCCACAAATTGCGAAAAACCTCCAGTTTTGTTTTCTTCCAGCTGCGCTCCATTTTTCTGGCTGCTGTTTTAAGGGCCCGAGTGTGCTCGTTGTACCACGGCGTTGGATTATTTGCTTTAATCTTCTTTAAGCGCCGAGGAGCAACTATGTCCAAAGTGCTAGTAAAGAGAGAGTCAGTAGTTTCTGTTGCAACATCAAGTTCCTCTTGGCTATCTGTAATGCTGAGGAGATGGAACTGATGAGGAAGATTATGTACAAAGCAATCTTTTAGTCGCAGCGGTTATAGTCCTGCCATATTTGAAGCGAGGATGGCTTTGCAGCTTTAGCTAAATTAAGTATACATGCTATTAGGTAATGATCTGAGATGTCATCGCTCTGCTGCAGAATTTTAATGGTATCAACATTTAGTCCATGTGACAGTATTAGATCTAAAGTATGATTAAGGCGAGTGGGTCCCGATCGTGTTGTCTAACTCCAATAGAGTTTAGAATGTCTTTAAATGCCAATCCCAATGCGTCTTTTTCATTGTCAACATGGATATTAAAATCACCAACAATTAGTACTTTATCTGCAGCCAGTACTAAATCTGATAGAAAACCAGCAAATTCTTTGATAAAGTCTGTATTGTGCCCTGGTGGCCTGTATACAGTAGCCAACACAAATTTCAAACAGGATTTATCATTTACACTACACAACGTTACATAAAGCACCAAAACTTCAAAGGAATTATGTTTGAAACTAGACTTCTGAGTAATACTGAAGATATCATTATAAATTACAGCAACACCTCCCCCTTTTCCTTTCAGACGTGGCTCGTGTTTGTAACAATAATCTTGGGGAGTGGACTCATTTAAAGTAATGTAGTCGTCAGGTTTTAGCTAGTTTTTAGCTAGTTTACTAGTTTTAAGTGTTAGAGTAATCAATAAAGCCTCTTTTGTAATTAAAGATAAAATCAATGAATTTTTATTTCTTGAACTGCTGATCTAAGTAACCTGGCTGTTAAATACTGATTCACTATTCTGTGGATATTAATATACGCTGCAGAGTTGATTACGGCCCGTTCAAATGAACGCTGGATGAGTCATTTGCTCGGTCGTAAAATAGACTCTTGCAAAATTCCCTATGAATGAATTAATTCATTAATTTGAGCTAAATAGATCTGTTCCCTTATACAGAGTCCCCTATTTACATATTAGTATTACTACAATGCTTGTGTTTACACCAGTCGCGGCATTTCAGCGTGTAAGACATTTTTTCTCATCCGTTTCCCTCAAATAAGCAAGGAGTAAGCACCTTTGGCGATAGAAACTATTGTAATGGCGCTTTTCAACTACACGGTACCAGCTTGGCTTGGCTTGGCTCGGCTCGATTCGACTAGCCTTTGTTTGGTTTTCCACTGTGTAAAAGTTGTACCTGTACCTGCTTCCAGGTACTTTTTTCCATACCACCTCCGGCGAGGTTCTGAGCGAGCTGAGGCGATACTAAAATTCAATTCAATTCAATTCAAATTTATTTGTATAGCGCTTTTCACAATACACATTGTTTCAAAGCAGCTTTACAGAAAGTGCATTTTATAAATGTACATTGAAAAATGTTAGAAAAAGTTAATCAATCATGTATTATTTTAGGCCGCTATAACAGCGCTGGTGTTGAGTCGTCTCATCACAGGCGTTGAGTTGTCGCATCACAGGTGTTGGGGCATCTGAAGTCTCCATGAGAGGCTGGATACAAACTGGAGCTGACCAACTATTTACCTCGGGACTAGTGTCCCAAGATAATAACAGAAAAGCAGATGGGAAATAATTAGCATAGCTGCTGTTCAGAATATTAATTCTTTTGATCCGATTTAACTGTAGTATAAAAGGTAATTATAATGTGAATGCTTGGCTAAAGAGATGCGTCTTTAATCTAGTTTTAAACTGGGACAGCGAGTCTGAACCTCGAACAATATCAGGAAGACTATTCCAGAGTTTAGGAGCTAAATGTGAAAATGCCCTCCCTCCTTTAGTGGACTTAGATATCCTAGGAATGACCAGAAGTAAAATGTGATGTGAAAACACAGCAGACTGCTGATTGGTCAGAGAGAATCGTTACTGTTCATTGTGTCATCATTGTACGCACCAGACGGATTATCCTGAATAACTGCGCCATTTTTAAATATTTTGTCCAGAGTTTGCTTGTTATTTACTATTATGGCATCTCGGAAGAATACGCCGTGCAGGTGCAGACTTTCCTTTGTTTGGTTGCCGAAGAGAGGATCCAGCTAGAGAAGATTACGTCATGGCAGTTTCCTGCGGCGTCGCTATGACGACCAGGTACTATTGTGGAGGTACTATCTGTAATGGCTGAGCCGAGTCGAGGCGAGATGAGTTGAGTTGAGCTGGTACTGGTAATGGAAAAGCGCCATAAATGAGCATAAGCCCCATACGGTCCGCCATGCTTTGTTTACGTCTAGCTACCACTCAGGCAGTTTGGTGTGACTTTGCCTGGAAGGCTACAAACTTGTGAGCCGTGGTTTGAAGTAGTAACTTACGAGCTCAAAAATCTGCCTGGAACGCAGCATTAGACCGGGGGACTGGCATGACAATGGCAAAACCTTGATTTTGTTTTCAGTGAACTTCTTTTATGTTGATTTTGAGATGTACTTTGGATCATAGTTCTGCTGGAAGATCCAGCCATTACCCCAATTAAGCTTCCTGGCCGAGGCACTCAAGTGATTTAAATGGTGGGATCCATGATACCATGTACCCTAACAGATTGTCCAGGACCTTTGATTGAAAAATAGCCCCACAAAATCAAAGATCCACCACCATCCACCATTCAGTTTAGGGATGAGGAATATTTTCTGCATAACCATCTTTCCGTGTACAACAAGCTCTATTTTGGATCTACATTTTAAATAGATGTTTAGATATTTTCTTACAGCCATTTCCTAATTTGTTTAGCCTTTCATCTTACAAACATATAAACAAATATTTTCTTCTTAGGTCTTTCCCATAGTGATGACTAACGTAATTTAGCCTATTTATCACTTTATATTTATTCCCCAGTAAAACAAGAAATAATTTTACAACATCCAGGAATTTTCTAGATTTTTTGACTAAAAGGACAAATTTGAATAGGCCTTTTTTTTGTTTTTTTTGTTTTTTTTACCAAAGGTGCTTGTATTTGACTCTATACAATGCTCATACTCACCAGTCATGAGCGTAGTCTACTTTTTAAAAAAATATCACCCAACTTATAGGTAGGTTATGATGATATAATTTTTGTGGCTCATCTTTTTAATTGGTTTCCTCTAATGAATAATTGTGTCTTTGAACAGTATTCAGCGGTATGCTGTGATTCCACTTTCCACCAACTCTGGTCTGATCGGCTGGGTACCTCACTGTGACACGCTGCATGCACTGATTCGAGACTACCGAGAGAAGAAGAAGATCCTACTCAACATTGAACACCGCATTATGCTTAGGGTAACATGTCTTATACATAACAAATACCGCTTCCAGTTTGCCTTTAAAGTTATTGTCAGAATTGACCATTATTATTATTACTACACTTTCATGGTCTTACTGGTCTTAAGTCACCAGTGCATATACACTCACCTAAAGGATTTTTAGGAACACCTGTTCAATTTCTCATTAATGCAATTATCTAATCAACCAATCACATGGCAGTTGCTTCAGTGCATTTAGGGGTGTGGTCCTGGTCAAGAATCCTGAACTCCAAACTGAATGTCAGAATGGGAAAGAAAGATTTAAGCAATTTTGAGCGTGGCATGGTTGTTGGTGCCAGACGTGCCGTTTTGAGTATTTCGCAATCTGCTCAGTTACTGGAATTTTCACACACAGCCATTTCTAGGGTTTACAAAGAATGGTGTGAAAAGGGAAGAACATCCAGTATGCAGCAGTCCTGTGGGCGAAAATGCCTTGTTGATGCTAGAGGTCAGAGGAGAATGGGCCGACTGATTCAAGCTGATTACAGAGCAACTTTGACTGAAATAACCACTCGTTACAACCGAGGTATGCAGCAAATCATTTTGACACGCACAACCTTAGGTGGATGGGCTACTACAGCAGAAGACCCCACCGGGTACCACTCATCTCCACTACAAATAGGAAAAAGAGGCTACAATTTGCATAAGCTCACCAAAATTGGACAGTTGAAGACTGGAAATATGTTGCCTGGTCTGATGAGTCTCGATTTCTGTTGAGACATTCAGATGGTAGAGTCAGAATTTGGCGTAAACAGAATGAGAACATGGACCATCATGCCTTGTTACCACTGTGCAGGCTGGTGGTGGTGGTGTAATGGTGTGGGTTATGTTTTCTTGGCACACTTTAGGCCCCTTAGTGCCAACTGGGCATCGTTTAAATGTCACAGCCTACCTGAGCATTGTTTCTGACCATGTCCATCCCTTTATGACCACCATGTACCCATCCTCTGATGGCTACTTCCAGCAGGATAATGCACCATGTCACAAAGCTCGAATCATTTCAAATTGGTTTCTTGAACATGACAATGAGTTCACTGTAATTAAATGGCCCTCACAGTCACCAGATCTCAACCCATAGAGCATCTTTGGGATGTGGTGGAACGGGAGCTTCATGCCCTGGATGTGCATCCCACAAATCTCCATCAACTGCAAGATGCTAGTCTATCAATATGGGCCAACATTTCTAAAGAATGCTTTCAGCACCTTGTTGAATCAGTGCCACGTAGAATTAAGGCAGTTCTGAAGGCAAAAGGGGGTCAAACACAGTATTAGTATGGTGTTCCTAATAATCCTTTAGGTGAGTGTATTACAAACAATTTATATGCTTTAATGTCTTTAAACAATACGGTGATCAGGAATGGACAGTTCGCTTAGTTTTGTTAGAGCCAACACATAGCTTGTCAAATGTCATAGCATGTTGAGGCCTCAAAAATATTAACTTGTGGAAATGTGAAATGTTGCAGCCACAAGATAATTTTGTCAAAGCAACAACATCCTATTCTTGTGGCTACAAGTTTAATGCATAAACAACATAGACTGTTAAAAAAGATGGGCAACGTCCTCTACTGTAGGAAAATTAAGTTAAAATGGCTTTAGCTGATGACATAATTTTGCGCCGATGACATCATTTGGAGGCAGAGTCTGCACAGTAGTGAGAGTGAGGTCAAGCCGCAGAATTAAGGTCACACCCATACTCCCACAGACCCAATTGCAAGAACAGCTGTCAATCATGACATTACGCTCCGGTGAAATGTTTTGGATTCTCTTTTCAGTACGTGTGGTAAACAAACTTACCTGACCAAAGCAACCTGGGATTTGAATATAATGCATGCAATATATAGATTCCTAGTTTCCGCAACAGCTTTTGGATAAAGTTTGAATAATTTTTGAAAAACATGGACCAATGAATTGTGCCCAGTAAGACTGATTGATTTCATTTTAAATGACATGATTTATTTTTAAATATCTACCATGGTTCATGCTGTTTTCATTTATGTTGAAATAAACAGCCTGCTTTCTTTTGACAGACCATCTCAAGTTATGCATGTAACCATGGTTCCCTTAGAATAGGGAATGAGACGCTGCATCCCCTAAAGGGCACTATGGGTAATGCCTCCGGTGTGAAAGGTGTATAAAGAATGAGTCTAAACATGACAATGAACTTGACATTCACAGGCAGCAGCCTATGACATCACCACTGGTGCAACCGTGAGTACAAAAGGACCACTGTGAAATACTTCATCCACTTCTTGTCTGAAGGAGACTGAGGAATACCGAAAGCATGGCAAAGGGATTCAACGTCTCGTTCCCTATTCTCAGGGAACTACACTTACATAGTAACCTGAAACGTTCCCTTTTGAAAGGGAACTTGCACTGCATCCCCTAGAGGGCACTATGCGAAATGGAATACCGCCACCGCCATGCTGAAAGGATGAGTGCCCTATTGACTGAGATAAGTCAAAGGAGTCCTCATCCTTAAAGGTGCACACCAGCAATGATCATAGACCAGAGCTTCTCAAGAACAGAGGCTTCAACAGGATGACTCTGCCTAACTACGTTCATATTCAGGCCAGTGTCCAAGGAGACTCACAGAGAGCCTAACAGTCAGAACTTCTGTTCAGACAGCCCTGAAGATTGGAGGCCTCAAACAAGAGGCCTAGGCAACACTCTAACCCAAGGGCAGTACCGAGAAAGATAAACTCAAAAGGCAAAGTGGAGGCCTCAATACAATGACTCTCATAATGAGAAGAGGCCTAGCAACACTCCACACTGTGGTCAGTTGCCAACGACCTTGCAATTTGCTCATTAAGAGGCCTCTAGCAAGAGGAGGCCTAACGACGCTTGTAGCAGCCAAGTAGACTCACCTAGCCACTTGGCAGATAACCTAGCCGAGCTCTAGGAGTGGAGGCCTCAGCATGAAGACTCTCTAAATCAAGAGCAGACCTAACTACACCCAATGTTCAGGATATCTTGCAAGGAGGAGAGCCTACAACTAGCAATTAGCTATCCCAATGGAGCTCTGGGGAGCAGAGACCTCAATAAGATAATTAACTCTAGTGAGACGAGGCCTAACAATGCTCACAGAAGCCAAGGAGGCTCACAGAGAGTCTAACGATGCACCAAGGGAGGCCCAGAAAGGAGCCTACAACTAGGAGCTGTACTGACCGATTCCAGCTTAGAGAACAAATGCCTAAATGTGCTGACTCTCTAAGACAAGAGGAGGCGTAATTACGTTCTATACTCAGGGCAGCTCCAAGGAGGCTCAATGATTATCTCGGAATTGCAAAAAAAGAAGGCGGAGCGGAGGCCTAAACATAGTTCTCTAGAAAAGAGCAATGCCTAGCAATGCTTATCACAAAAGAAACCCGAAGAGAAGCTTAGCTACCCTGTCAAGCTCCCATCAAGGAGGCAACTCGATACCTAACAACTCAATGTCCCTTCTGAGAGCCAAATCTGTGGTACGACACAGCTCCTCTACCACCTCAGGGGTGAGCCCCTGGTCCAGAAACTTGCCGGTAAGCTCCATCTGTGAGCCCCACAATCTCAATCTCCTACTCGCCTCAGCTGTAGCGGGTCCTAAACGCCAAGGTACAGGCGGCTGTCCCGATTCCCTCGAGAAAAGGGACAAACGAGAGTGAAGCTTCCTCTGGACTGAGCATGCATGCTCCTCGCCTAGTACATATCGTGTGTCATCAGGTGTAAAGAAACGTGGAAACAGATGAACACACTTCCTGAAACGTCCTGCTGCTGGTGCTAGTGCTAGCCATTGTTTGTTTTTCTATTTAGATGCACACTCAAACAGACGGTCTCCTAAAGACAAGAAAGAGGATTACATATTTCACAGGTGCCCTTTTATACTCACGGTCACACCAGTGGTGCCGTCATAGGCTACCGCCTGCCAATGTCGTATTTAGACTCATGGTTCAAACACCTGTCATGCCAGAGGCGTTCTCTACAGTGCCCTCTAGGGGATGCAGCGTGAGTTCCCATTTGAAAGGGAAGACCCTTTTTATTTATTTTTGGACGAGGTGCAGAGTTTTTCAAGACGCTTTCTTTTTTTGTAATTCTTTATTTAAATCAATTTAAATCAATTTAAATCAATAATTGATCATCAAGGATTATTCGGGAGGTGCAGTTATTATTTTTCTGATTAACTTTTATTAGACTGCCTTTTATTCTTAAAATGGGAGAAACAACTGCCAAATTTGTACACTTATTTTTAGACTCATATTTTGCCAATTAGCTACCACAAATTAAAATGTGCGTTAGAATAAATTTCTCAGATTTAATTCAAATATCCAAGTTGTCACTTAATACAACTTCACATTTTAAGTTGATAAAACAATTTTAGTGTACACTACAGAATGCAATTTGACTTTTCCATCATCAGAACAAAATGTACACATTTTAATAAAACAATTTCATATACAATTTAATCATATGAATATAATAGATTTAATGCACCGTTGAACATTACAGAGAAACTACTTTAACAGAAGCAACACCACAAACACGAATGTAGGCTAATGTAACGCGCCTGTTTTCTTGACAAAAGGACATTTGAAGTATCGATATAGAATTTATGTATTAAAATTAAACAAAACATTTTCAACATCGGTAGCCATTTTAAAGTGCTAAACCTTTTTTCGAAAGAAAATAAAAATCCTTAATGGAAACCTGGCTGGTGAGGTATGAAATAAAATAAGAAAGTCATGAAGTATACACTTTTATCCAAAATAAACTGTGAGGCAATTATTACAGGGACAATTCCCTGTGAAGTAATGTGGAGTTAAATTCTTTAAATGAGGACAGAGGTCAACAAGCTTCTGGTTACAAACCATGAGCTTTAGACACTGTGCCACCTTGTAATATGGACCAAATAAAAGAGCTGCATTATGCAGATAGTGCAGGAGGAAGTGAAGAATTGAAGTAAAACTGATCTCCGAAATAACTCATTCAAGTTGTTTGCTAAAACTGTTTCATTTATGTTAGATGGCCCCTGACTATGATCACTTGACTCTCATGGAGAAGGTGGAGGTGTTTGAGCATGCCGTGAACAATACAGCAGGAGATGACCTGGCCAAACTGCTCTGGCTTAAGAGTCCCAGTTCAGAGGTTCGCATTCATCATATCTCCTTCTCATCAAAAAACTGTTGTGTTGTATATTAGGCATATGGTCATATTAGCTGTGAGTCCATTCCAGTCACTTCATTTTAAACTCTTTCTGCTGCCCTCTGTATTGCGAGTAAATCAGTCGCATATGTGTTAAGATTGTATGCTAGGCAACTCAATAATGCCTGTCATGGCTTAGAATATATTTTAGTACATATTATCACTGCATGTTTTGTCCCATGACGGCTTAGAGCACCTACACTAGAACACTATCCGGTTGTTAAGTCTGACGTCACGCAGCAGCGCTTCCGGGTCCAAACGCTCACTCATATCAATAGAAACACAACAAACGGTGCAAATATACATACACAATGTGGCGTAATACTATAAAGGTTATGATTATAATTTTTTTTTTTATCTCCATACCAAAATTCCAGAGACCAGACAGTGATTCATCTTTTATAAATCGTTAAAATATTAATGTCTGTGACACTGTGAGCACAGAGGCTGTAGTTGTGTAGACTGTAAGTATTTAAAATGTTTGATAATATGAGTAAATAGTGAAAAATAAACGGCCGTCGATGGCATTCTCAAGTGAAACGAGTTGAGGCTTGGACCCAGAAACGGCGTTCCTTACATCACAACTTGACAAGTGGATAAAGCATTTGATGGGAAGGAATGCATAAGCTCATTGATTTAATGAGACTTGTTAAATTTAAATAAAGCAGGAATTAGGGGTGTGCAATACTGACAAAACAAATACTGTATCTCAATATTTTCTGAGATTTTATTAATTAGGCAATACTTTGCTGAGTGTGTTTTTGTGCTAGTACATTGGCTAGCCTGTTGTGGACAGCTTACTCCCAAAGTTTTTCACATTCTTCATATTCTGTGTGCTGGTTTGTTTACAGCAGTGAAAGAAACTGGTTAAACTGATTCCCAGGGATTTTTACCTTTATAATGGCAATTTTTCAAATTCTTGCATTTAAACAATACATTCAGTTAGAATAATAAGGAACTGTAGGCTGTTCAATCAAATGAAATCAATATCAACAAAATCCTTTTGCTGCTTCTGTGCCATTACTGCAGTGCATCTAAAGCAGCATTTAGTTGTATTTCCACTGCAATTACAATTGCATAAATAATTGGCATAAAAATAGTATTTTGAACATCGAAATATTACATTTAAAAAAATAATAAATAAAATGATACTTTAAAAATGAGGTAACACTTTACAATAAGGTTGTATTAGTTAACATTAGTTAATGTATTAGTTAACATGAACTAACCATGAACAACACCTCTGTTCAGCATTAGTTAATCTTTGTTAATGTAAATCCAGCTGTTCATGGTTTGTTCATGTTAGTTCACTGTGCATTAACTAATGTTAACAAGATTTTAATAATGCATTAGTAAATGTTGAAATTAACATTAACAAAGATAAATAAATGCTTTCTAAGTTCATTATTAGTTCATGTTAACTAATGTAGTTAACTATTGTTAACTAATGAACCTTATTGTAAAGTGTTACCAAAATGAAACTAAAACTGCCAGTAGGTGCTGCAAAGTACTTTCATTGTGAATAGAAGAGCGAACTCTTCTCTTCTCTTTCATTCAAGTGAATAATTTGGTAATTAAACATATCTGTTCAAATGGATGATTCATTCAGCCATGAAGCAAGTCAAGTCAAGTCAACTTTATTTTTATAGCCTTTTTAACAATGCAGATTGTTTAAAAGCAGCTTCACAGTGTTAAAATAATGCAACAGAATATATTTTGATTATCATACAGTGACAATGTGGGCTTTAGATCAGTAATTAGATCAGTAATTTAGTCTATATGATTAATTTAGTTTCATAATTTGATTTATTTGGAAATGTATTTGAAAAATTTAGTGTCCCCAACTGAGCAAGCCAAGCCAGAGGCGACAGTGGCAAGGAAACCAAAACCCCATCAGTTGACCTAATGGAGAAAAATAAACCTTGGGAGAAACCAGGCTCAGTCGGGGTGCCAGTTCTCCTCTGGCCAATAACAAACAGCGTATTATTATTATTATTATTATTATTATTATTATTATTATCATTCTGGCAATTTTACAGGTCAGAGGTCATAATAGATCAGAATATTCGAAAGATCCGAGGCAACACGCCGGAGACGGGTTTATTGAGGATGATGTATCGATTAAATACTTATTAAATATAAATAATTTGAAATATTGGAGGCATACAGGTTTTATTGAGGATGCCGTATTGATTGAACAATGAGGATGCCGTATTGATTAAAAAAGTGATATATATAAATATAAATGTTTAGTTAAAAATGGCCATTATTTTGCCATTGTTTTTAGAGGGTTGCACTACTGAATAGAGCTATGGCTTCATGAAGTGCCCTGGAATAGACATACACCCCAAAATGTGAACTAAGAAATATAAATTAGGTCATAATAATTGTGCATAAACAACATGAAGCCTATTTTATTAACAATTTTAAGCATTTCATTTCCTTACCATAAATACAGTAAATTTGTATTGTGGAACAAAATAGCTGTGTCCAGACAGGATTATTTTAATTTATTTAACGAATTACAGTAGTGAAAATTAGATTTCCAAAGTTAGGCTTTATTTGTAAAATATAGTTTTGTTAATTTTTGGCATAAATTTGACCTGGGCATTTCAATCAAGAGATTAAGCAGTATACTAAGTGATGAAATTTATGAAAACAAACAAGAAAATCTTAAAATGTTGTTAAAAAAGAAAAAAGGGGGGGAATGGTTAAACAGTGTCCAGATTTTCCAAGTTGATTTTTTCATATTTGTTTTCTCTACCTTTTAGAGATAATTTTTCCCACCTTTCTAGTAGTGAAATTTATATCATTGTATCTACAGAAATGTGTTGTTTCAAGAAATTTAAAAAAATAATGGTACAATTAAGATACTCTTAATTATTTATGCATTATTTTATTATTTTAATTTATAAAATGAGTTTACCTCTACCTCTTTATACAGGTTTGGTTTGACAGGAGGACCAACTATACCCGCTCACTGGCTGTCATGTCCATGGTTGGTTATATCTTAGGGCTTGGGGACAGGTACAAACTGAACTGAAATTATTGCTTTTTATCAGCACTTATCAAACTAGTTAATTCATCATTTATTAGATCACGAATAATCTCTTTTTTCCCTCTAACCACAGACATCCTTCCAATCTAATGTTGGACAGGCTCAGTGGAAAGATACTACATATTGATTTTGGGGATTGTTTTGAGGTAGTTTTTCTTACAAATTACAACAAATAAGCAACGTACAGTAGTTTTGTTCATAACTGAAATTGTTTTATATTTTAAGGTTGCAATGACCAGAGAAAAATTCCCTGAGAAAATACCTTTCAGATTAACACGGATGTTAACCAATGCTATGGAGGTAAGATGGTAATTTGCTTGTGAGTGTATTTGGAGTGTTAACGCTCTAAAAGCTTTTTTACCTCATCTTTACTAGCAACTTTTCATGCCTGATCACTTTTATTAAGATCGCTGTAAAACTCATTCAGCATTGCAATTTTATTGCAACAAATAGAAAACATGTTTTCTTGTCATTATTTTGTGGTATATTTAATTTAGACTACAAACACACATTCACAACTAAGCCAAAATACAATTTTGTTTACCGTGATGTTGGAGTTTCAGCAGTTGCCGAAATACAGAGGTACAGTTATACAGTGGTACATAAAACACAGATATTCTATTATTTTTCAAAAAATGGCTTTGGACACATCCACAGATGTCTATGCTAAGCCTCAGATATCCATTTACTTAAAATAACCCATGCATTGTCCATTGTGCATGAACGACATTCCCTACCTTTCTGGCTGAAAAACAGATCATGTTTCCTCAGGTGACTGGACTGGATGGTAATTACCGTATTACATGTCACACAGTGATGGAGGTACTACGTGAACATAGGGACAGTGTCATGGCTGTGCTGGAGGCCTTTGTCTACGACCCATTACTCAACTGGAGGCTTATGGATAGTAAGCAAAAAACTTTTTTCATCATTCAAAAGACTTAAACATGCCAGAGCCATACAATCCTACAACTGAGTTGTAAACGTCTTCAGCAAAAGTCTGCTCATACAGGTTCTTCAAAAAAATTAGCATATTGTGATAAAAGTTCATTATTTTCCATAATGTAATGATAAAAATTAAACTTTCATATATTTTAGATTCATTGCACACCAACTGAAATATTTCAGGTCTTTTATTGTTTTAATACTGATGATTTTGGCATACAGCTCATGAAAACCCAAAATTGAAATTAGCATATCATGAAAAGGTTCTCTAAACGATCTATTAACCTAATAATCTGAATCAACGAATTAACTCTAAACACCTGCAAAAGATTCCTGAGGCTTTTAAAAACTCCCAGCCTGGTTCATTACTCAAAACCGCAATCATGGGTAAGACTGCCGACCTGACTGCTGTCCAGAAGGCCATCATTGACACCCTCAAGCGAGAGGGTAAGACACAGAAAGAAATTTCTGAATGGATAGGCTTTTCCCAGAGTGCTGTATCAAGGCACCTCAGTGGGAAGTTTGTGGGAAGGAAAAAGTGTGGCAAAAAACACTGCACAACGAGAAGAGGTGACCAGACCCTGAGGAAGTTTGTGGAGAAGGACCGATTCCAGACCTTGGGGGACCTGCGGAAGCAGTGGACTCAGTCTGGAGTCGAAACATCCAGAGCCACCGTGCACAGGCGTGTGCAGGAAATGGGCTACAGGTGCCGTATTCCCCAGGTCAAGCCTGACCTGGTGTACAAAGAAGCAGCACTCGACTGTTGCTCAGTGGTCCAAAGTACTTTTTTCAGATGAAAGCAAATTTTGCATGTCATTCGGAAATCAAGGTGCCAGAGTCTGGAGGAAGACTGGGTAGAAGGAAATACCAAAATGCCTGAAGTCCAGTGTCAAGTACCCACAGTCGGTGATGGTCTGGGGTGCCATGTCAGCGGCTGGTGTTGGTCCACTGTGTTTTATCAAGGGCAGGGTCAATGCAGCTAGCTATCAGGAGATTTTGGAGCACTTCATGCTTCATTAGCATATTGAGATAAAAGTTCATTATACAGAACTTTTCAAGGTTTCCTTTCATAGGTTTACTCTATCCCCACTCGACTACCTCTCTACCATTCTCCTATGTCTACTACTATAAATGTAGTAGTCGATATAGGGGATATTGAGCCATTATATGCGTTTTGAACAGCAAATGAATTGCTTGTGGTCTGCACAATGACCCTTTTCGATCACTGGAATTTTGCCTTAGTTCATGCGATTACAATGCAAGGCGACTTCTGCCAAATGCGTCTTAGGTTTTTCAAACTTGTATGCCATCCAATTTCAGTGCTCCACAAGCCATTGTCTACTACTTGTGTCCAGTCATTTTACTTTTGTATTGAGTATTGAGTGCATAATTATTTGAAGGTTGACTTTTTTTGTATTAAAAACACTTTTCTTTTATTGGTCGGATGAAATATGCTAATTTTTTGAGATAGGAATTTGGGGTTTTAATGAGCTGTATGCCAAAATCATCAGTATTAAAACAATAAAAGACCTGAAATATTTCAGTTGGTGTGCTATGAATCTAAAATATATGAAAGTTAAATTTGTATCATTACATTATGGAAAATAATGAACTTTTATCACAATATGCTAATTTTTTTAGAAGGACCTGTATACTTTAAGGAAGTTGACCTGCTGTGTGACTTTTTTTACTCCATCTAAAAAATTCTAAAACAGAACTTTTCAAGGTTTCCTTTCATAGGTTTACTCTATCCCCACTCGACTACCTCTCTATCATTCTCCTATGTCTACTACTATATATGTAGTTGTCGATATAAGGGATATTGAGCCATACTATGCGTTTTGAACAGCAAATGAATTGCTTGTGGTCTGCACAATGACCCTTTTCGATCACTGAAATTTTGCCTTCATGCAGTTCATGCGATTACGATGCATAGCGACTTCTGCCAAATGCGTCTTTGGTTTTTCAAACTTGTATGCCATCCAATTTCAGTGCTCCACTAGCCATTGTCTACTACTTGTGTCCAGTTACTTTTGTCAAAATCCATTCAAAGCATGGCAAGGCATTTCTGTAGAAGCAGAAGATATGTAAATGTGAAGGTCATCATCATAGAGGGTATCATTATAAGAGGGTATTTGAGACTATGGTGGTGGATAATGTAACTGAGCAGTTCTTAGTAATTGAGGGAAGAGTTTCTCAGGTAAGCAATCGATGAAGAGATTACAGATAAACAGGGTAAAAAAGATCTAATTGAAAGGTAGAAGAACTAGTTTTGTAATTTAAGTCACTCACAGACAATGGACTGGTGGCATTTAAGATAGACAGAACTGTAATGTCGATCCATGTTATAATCTCTTTCACATGCATGTTTTAGAGCCATATGTAAAGATACCAGGAGACGTGGATACAAGAACACTTTCAAACTTTATTTACGCAGTATTGCATACTGGCATCTCTCACACACTGTGTGGTTGGGGCTTTGTCTTCTTGTGTAATCATAGAATAAATTAAATGCTTATGCATTACATCACTCTTTTTTTAAATTAGCAGAAATGATTAAATTTTTTTCACCCCTAGAGGACTGCACAGTTTTGGGGCCCTTTAGAAGTTTTGACATGCTCTGACATTTGTGCTTTTTTCAGTTGCTATTTGTATTCAGCACAAACTGGGCTACCATAATAGCTGAGCTATTATATATATGAGTATGTACATGTTTGTATTTTTGAGAGAATAACGTTTATGCATGTTTTAAAAACAAAACAAAAATGTAAGTCACTGTATCAGTGGATGAGACACTCACGAACGACTGACATCTCTCTCTTTTCAAACAGATTACACAAAGAGAATATTTGTTTTGATTTAAAACCTGACATTTCAACGTTTCTTTAGACATATGTCTCATGTTGTGTGACAAGTATTTACTAAATTACAGTTCATTTTCTGAAGAAGATCAGATTGGACTTTGGTGAGATAGAGGCTACAGATCGCGCATCATGTTTGTTTTCTTTATTTTGCAAAAAGCACAACATTTTGTTTTTATTGAGAGTTATAATGATGTATAACACTTGCCTGAATTACCAAAAATACCAAAATCGTTTTTTTAGCCTATTTCACACTGATAAGAAAAAAAACGAGACGAGGTCGCCAGCGACTTTGCCAACCTCAGAAGGCAACCTCTTACGTCAGTGAGTCTGTACAGTCCATGTTTCATAGGCTGTCTGAAACAACAGTCAATGTGAGTGTTCGATTTTCGTGAGATTTTATAACAATAAAGAATGTTAACATGAGGTGCAGTGATTAGCTACTCATAGAATGCTATAAATAAACATATTTCAACAACATTATATTACCTCAACCCACATTAGATCACAATCTACTTTTTTTTTTATTAGCCTTCTCTTAAAACACACTGAACATTGTCTTAGAAAATGTTTCATAAAATGTATAGTCTTAAAGATAACATCCTCAGATTTAAAAAGTATGCATGGCCTCACTTGTGGCTTTGGCTCCATTGTGTTTCTAAAATTCTACACCTCAGCCACATAATTTTTTTAATATATATTCTTAATAATTAAATGTTTGTTTTTATTTGTGTGTCTGAGCTTATATATTGCTATATTAATTACAGTCTGAGTAATTCTGAGTCTTGACTTTCTAAATATATGTTGCTTATGTGTCTATTGAGAATGACTTATGAGCAGCAACCTTTTTAATTTGGGGATGTCATTTATGCCCCCTCCTCACCTTGCAGAAATTGGGGTTACAAGGGAAGGGGTTATTTAAAAGAGCAACAGTATTTAAAGGAGCAACAGTCTAGAAAAGACGTGGTATGCTGTGAAGTTGAGACAATTAGGGAAAATTATTAATAAAACTATCCTTTGTGGTAGAAGTGAGGGTTTTACTATAACTGTAACATGGCATTCATTTTAGTGGCTCTAGCTAAAATCGAGTATACTAGGGCTGTCATGTTATCCGCAATATTGTAATACCACAGTACTGACAAGTAGGGGTGTGACGAGATCTCATGCCACGAGTCTCGTGTCATATTATCATGACCTGGTCATTACTGAGTGTGAGGGTGAAGTTAGGATAGAATGTGCTAAGTCTACATTTACATTACGCCTCCACTCTAGTTTAGCTTTTTATGGAAATAAAATCAATGTAATTCAGGTGGCTAACAGTCACTTCAATTCCATCAGCTCATCTAGAACGAGCTGTTCGAGTCGCCCATAGTGGCAAGGCAAGTTTATTTATATAGCACATTTCATACACATTGCCAATTCAAAGTGCTTTACATAAGAAATAAGAATACCATGTGTAAGAATTAAAAAGAAAAACAATGATTATTTAAAACCGTTGTAAAGAGATTTGAACAAATTAAAATAGAAATATACAGTTGTAAAGAGAATTAAAAAGAATGAGATTGTATATATATATATATATATATATATATATATATATATATATATATATATATATATATATTAGGGCAGGACTTTAACGCGTTAATTAAGATTAATTAATTGCGTGACTTTAACGCGTTAATTAAGATTAATTACGCAAAAATTGATAACAATTTTAACTTATTTTTGCACCATGGAACGTTTTTAATGAATGAGTTTCGACGGACCGTTTATACTGGAACACCAACTAGCGTTCTTGACTTCTGAACACAACAAACCACAGTGAACATGAACGAAGAAGCTGGAGACAGCTTTGCTTGGCAAATTTTGTTTTAAAAAACGAAAGGATGGAAGCGTCGACAAGAGCATGGTTGTGTGGAAGCTATGCAACAAGGAATTTGCGTATCGAGCCTCAAATATCACCTCAACGCAAAACGCTGGACATAAATAAATAAACAAAATTTAGTTGATTAAGCTTATGTATTCAGTCATTATTCAATGGTATACTAAAAGTCCATGTGAAAAAAATTACTTCTCACTGTTCTCAGGTCAAATATTTATATGCAATTAAAATGCGATTAATTTCGATTAATTAATTACAAAGCCTCTAATTAATTAGATTAATTTTTTTAATCGAGTCCCGGCCCTAATATATATAAAACTAAATTTAAGAACAAAGGTAAACTCAAACAGTTATAAACAAGAATAAAAAGATGATGCATAGATAAGGTGCAATCAGTCGGACGTACAGTGGCAGTGCTCATTCAGTAAATGCACAGCTGAACAGATGTGTTTTGAGTCTGGATTTGAATGTGGCTACTGTTGGAGCATATCTGACCTCTTCAGGAAGCTGGTTCCAACTGCGGCTGGCATAATAGCTAAAAGCAGACTCTCCTTGCTTTGGGTGAACTCTTGGTATTTCTAACTGACTTGATCCTGATGATCTGAGTCATCTGTTGGGTATGTATTTAATCAGCATATCTGCAATGTATTGAGGTCCTAGGCTATTAAGTGATTTATATACCTGTAATAATACTTTAAAATCTATACTAAATGTAACTGGAAGCCAGTGTAAAGATCTGAGGTCTGGTGTGATATGGTCATATTTTCTGTTTCTGCTTAGAATCCTGGCCGCAGCGTTCTGTATGAGCTGCAGCTGTCTAATGGTCTTCTTGAGAAGGCCTATTAGAAGACAATTAAAATAGTCCACCCTACTGGTGATGAAATCATGAACGAGTTTCTCTAAGTCTTGCCTGGAAACAAACCATCTGCTTCTTGATATATTTTTCAGATGATAGTAAGCTGATATAGTTATTGCTTTGACATGACAACTGAAACTCAGGTCTGACTCTAAAATCACTTCCAGATTCCTGACTTGATCTTTAGTTGTTTTACCCCTAGCTTCAAGGAATGTGTTCACCTTGAGAATTTCATCTTTGTTTCCAAATGCCAATAGTTCAGTTTTGTCTTTGTTTAACTGAAGAAAGTTTTGGCACATCCAGTTGTTAACTTCACCAATGCATTTGCACAGGGAGTCAATGGGTTCTCCCTTATTATTTTCCTCAGTGGGAGCATATACAGGTTGAATAGGAGTAGTGCAAGAATTAATCCTTGTGGGACTCCGCATGTCATGGATGTCCACTCAGACTTATGGTCACCTATACTCACATAATAACCTCTTCCTTCTAAGTATGACCTGAACCTTTTAAGGACCATCCCAGTAAGCCCAACCTAGTTTACCAGCCTGTCAAGAAGTATGTTATGGTCAACAGTGTCGAATGCAGCTCTGAGGTTGAGTAGTACCAGAATTGATGTTTTGCCTGCATCTGTATTTAGGTGAATATCATTTATCTTCATGAGCGCTGTCTCTGTGCTGTGATGTGGTCGGAAACCGGATTGAAAATTGTCAAAGTATCTGTTTGAGCTTAAGAATTTGTTCAGCTGACTGAAGACAACTTTTTCAATAATCTTGCCTATGAAGGGGAGATTTGAGATTGGTCTGTAGTTGCTCAATATGGAGTTATCCAGATTTCTCTTTTTCAGGAGGGGCTCAACTACTGTGGTTTTAAGGGAGTTTGGTAAAGTCCCATAGAGAAGTGATGAGTTTACCACTTCTAGCAGATCTGCTTATAAACAGTTAAACACACTTTTGAAAAAAAGAAGTGGGGAGTGTGTCAAGGGCACAGGTTTATGTTTTAAGGTGCTGTACTATTTCTTCTAAAATTTTACAGTCAATTGCTTCGAAATCAGACATAGTAACATTCTAAGGTTGTGGTCTGCTCTGACTGACCCCGACTGAACCCAGAGCAACTCAAGGATTTGCTGATTGCCTTTCTGATATTATTGATTTTCTCTGAGAAGAAGGAAGCAAACTCACTGCATTTGCTGTCTGAGAGCATTTCACTGGGAATGTGACTCGGGTGTTTGTTAGTCTCTCTACAGTAGCAAAAAGAGTGCGCGTGTTGTTTATGTTTCTGTTTATAATATTTGAGAAGAAGGTCTGTCTAGCTTTGCCTAGTTCCACATTGAAATCATGAAGGCTGTCTTTATAGATGTTATAATAGACTACAAGTTTTGTCTTCCGCCACATGCGTTCAGCTTTCCTGCATTTTTTCATTATTTGCACTGCTGTTGAGTTTCTCCACGGTGCTTTAGGTCTACCATTCTTTTTCCTGACTTTCTCAGAAGCATTATTATCAATTAAATGTTTTACTTTTGAGTTAAAGGAGTCAAGGAGAGAATCAACAGAGTCTGCAGATATGCTTGGTGTCAGAGATATGACCTTCATAAACAGTACACTAGTGTTCTCATTTAAGCTTCTCTTTTTGACAGAGACAGATCTAGCTTTAATGGCAGGAGAGATTGATATATCAAAGAAAATACAGAAATGATCAGACAGTTCCACATCCTTAATAACTATCGATGAAATGTTTAGACCCTTACTGATAAGTAAATCTACAGTGTGTCCACGATCGTGTGTGGGATCATGTACATGCTGTGTCAAATCAAAAGTGTTAAGAACAGTCATGAGCTCTTTTGTTGTACTGGATTCAGATTTGTGAATGTTAAAGTCCCCAGCAATAGCAAAACAGTCAAACTCTGAGGAGATTGTGGATAACAGCTCTGTAAAGTCTTCAGTAAAGGCTGGAGAGTATTTTGGAGGCCTGTAAATAATGATAAGCAGGATGCGTGGAGCACCTTTTAACACAATATCCAGATATTCGAAGGATGAATAATCAGCAAATGACACTTGCTTACATTGATATACATCTTTAAATAGAGCAGCAACCCCCACCTCTCCTAAACGCTCTGCAGGCACTCATAAAAGTAAAGTTAGGAGGGGCTGTTTCATTGAGGACGGTTGCACTGCAGCTGTCTTCAAGCCACGTTTCATTTAGAAGCAAAAAATCTAGGTTGTTTGTAGTTATTAAGTCATTTACTAGAAGTTATTTGTTTTTAAGTGAGTGGATGTTTAAAAGTGCTAACTTTACAGTCTTACTTATTGTCCCCACGGTAGTATTAGTTTGATGTGTAACAGGCAGCAGATTAGATTGGTTTGCCATACGGCCTGAAAAGGCCTTAGATTTTCTATCACGTAACAGAACAGAAATAGAGAAAGAGACAGGCACACTGCGTTCCCGCACATTTTGTAAACATTTGATAAAGTTACTGTTATCATGGCGGGGACCCAACACACATCACTGAGAGCTGGTATCAGTTGTTTTATGTTCACCTACAGATGGAGGAGAGTGTGGGCCCTGGCGTTGTGACCAACGAAATCTCACATGAGAAGGCGGAGGGCAAGTTGGGCCCACAGGCTTTGGTGGTCGATGCTTTTTGGTTGATATTTGGGGACTCACAGTGAAAGTGTTTGATAGTCTGATTCTAGCATAAATTAGATCCTCCATTCTCTCTGAGAAGCTCAGAAGCGGGGAAGCTGGAGAGAGGAATAGCATGTTTGGTGAAGGGGGCTATTGCTCTTGTGTTACTGGAGGCTGTGATATGTTGTCCTGGCATCCCTGGCTGTTTTCCATAAAGTCATCCTTGGATGTTGAATCTTGGAGCATTTCTAATCCATCACAGTCTGTCTGTGGTGAGCTCTGTGGGCAGGGCTCAGCTGGGAGTGTGTCCGTGAGCAGTGGTTGTTGTGGCTGCATGGAGTTATCATTGTTCTTGTGGGTTGTATAGCTGATACAACCCACAAGAACAATGATAACACCACACAGCCACAACAACCACTGCTCACGGACACACTCCCAGCTGAGCCCTGCCCACAGAGCTCACATGTCCATTCAGATGCTGAATTGAAGTCCTGTGGTCAATCATACTCTGTCCAGGTGTGTTTGCCATTCAGGTTGAGTGGATTGACACACACTGATGAAGGATGATGGAGGGAGAAGTAGATATTGTCCTTTAGTACTCTTGCACCAAGTTTGTTTGAGTGAAGGCCATTTGATGTAAACAGTTGTCTCTGACTCCAGAAAAGATTGAAGTTGTCGATGAAGTTCACTCCCTTCATGTTGCAGGATTTTTGCAGCCATGTATTAATCCCAAGCAACCGTGAGAACCTATTTGTTCCTCTTGCTGGAAGTGGTCCACTGATGAACGACTGAATTTTCAGTCTTCTAAGTGTTTCAAAAAGTTCTCTGAAATCCCTCTTAAGAAGTTCTGACTGCTCTCTCTGAATATCATTTTTCCCCACATGAATGATTAGTTGATTTGCAGTCTTATGTTTCATCAGAATGTTCTTAAGTTCCCTTTTTACGTCAGAGACTGTTGCTTGTGGAAGGCAGCATGTAGTTGTATCCCGGCTGCTAATGTTTCTGACTGTGGAGTCACCCACTATCAGAGTCCTGTCCTCGACTGTGCTCTGAGCTGAGTGCCGCTGTCTGCTCAACCCTGAGCGCCAGTTAGCATTAGTGTTAGCTGCAGGCTGATTTGATCTGTGTCCGATCACATTTGGAGATTTTTCACCCACATTCAACACTTTTGGAGATTCCTCACCCATATTCAATTATACTTCAAATCTGTTCGCAAGATGTATAGGCGGTGGTAGGGGGGTAGAGGATGCTACTGCGGCAATTGTTGATAATCGTGACAATCTGTTGTCTCGAGTGCCTTTCAGTCTCGCTCCCTGTCTGTGCCATAGATTAGTGTGTCGATCAGTTAGAGCTTGTTTCTCTACACTCTTTTTGGCCCGTTTAGGATCACAAGATTCATGGGACTCACCAGCTGTATTCTGGCGAGGCTTTGTTGTGTGTTCAGTCTGGTTTGGTAGTCCCTCAAGTAACTTTGTTTCCAGAATTGCAATCCTTTGTGGAAGTCTGTGGCAGTTTGTGCAGCATATAGATTTTTCAGACAGAGGAGGCATTTTCTTTCTTATACTTTTCAATGTAGGCAGCTGTGTTTTCCCTTCTCCGGAATGGTAGCTGATGGCTGCTGTCGTGGGAGACTGGTTGGATAATTCCCCTTTTTTGTAGTTTTCCAGCCACCAAGAGTTTCTAGTTTTAGCATTGATGTAAAGATTTATCGTTTGAACACTGTGCTGATTTGCTGTAGTTAAAATTAGGAGATCAAATATAAAAAGCGATAGAGCAAAGCACTGAGCAGTAAGCAGGAACGTCCGAACAATAGCTAAGCAGGAAGCAGAACAGGAGTGTAGCACTTATCACGTGACGAGAAGACGAGCGTGTGTTATGTCTGTGTGTTACATGTTAGTGGACTGGACCGTGGTGGAGGATTCATTGCGCAACAGAAGCTTTAGACAAATGTCTTGCATTTTAAAATGCGCGTTCAGCACTGAGTACGCACGATCGCAAAATTGAAAGTGAAAGTATTTACTTTCAATTTTAATACGTTACCGTTGATTGAAAGCGACTCCCTGAGGCATGTGAATTTCTCCCAATATGAAAGCTATCTAGTTGTAACATCTCTTAGTCTGTATCATGCTTGAAGGAAAAAAAATGGTCTCTATTTGCACTTTGAATATTGAGCACTTTGATTGTTGTTTGCACTTAATATCTATTATCAATTTGTGGGAAGGAGTTGAGTTTTGAGGTCAAAAGAAGCTCATGTGCAGTTCTAAGGTCTGAAGAGAAAGAAGGAAAAAGCCAGTCAGTTGAGTTTTTGGCAAAGAGTATTGTTGTCTTTACTGCATATGATCTTTTATACTCAGAAAGTAGAACTGAAATTACATTCACTACAGGATGATGAGTTAAAACATTTCAAATGCTCCTGCAAACAATTTTTCTAGTCATGTATTTCATCAAGGATTTCTTAAAAATACTATGTAAAAATCTCGTCTCGAATCTCGTGAGATAAGTGTCTCGTTACACACCTACTGACAACCCAACCATAGAGCCAGGTAAACCATGCAACTTCAAAGGTTGTTTTCTTCTCAGTTTTCTTTTTTCATAAGGCCCTTTATGGATGTGTATTGAATGTTAAATGTTAAGTTAATAAAGATGAGTGAAAAATTAAATTAATTTCCACCAACTGGCTCTTTTTTACTTAAACTCTCCTATGCCCTTTATGGATGTGTATTGAAGGTTAAATATTAAGTTAATAAAGATGAGTGTAAAATTTAATTAAGTGAGCTACAGTCTAAATCCTGACTGGAAATCCTCACAGATACCACTTCTTTCTAAAAAGGAGCACAATTGTGAAGACACTGGCTTTTCAAGTATTTTTGACAGAAAGGGTAGATTTGAGATTGGCCTGTAATTGACTTATTCTGTAGGATTAAGTTGCTTTTTTTTAATAAGTGGTTTGATAATAGCCAACTTAAAAGTTTTTGGTACATATCCTAATGACAAAGATGAATTAATGATATTAAGAAGAGGATCTATGACCTCTGGTAGCATCTCTTTTAATTGTCTAGCATGTTGTTGATTTTGATGATTTAACGAGTTTGGCCAATTCGTCTTCTCCTATAGCAGTGAATGAATGTAATTTTTCCTCAGTGACACTACAATGCTCTGTCTGATGTAGTGGACGGCTGCATGGTTATAATTTTTTTCCTAATATTATCAACCTTACATGTAAAGAAGTTCATAAAGTCATTAGTGCGGTGCTGTTTACAACCATGTGATCATGCTCTCTTTCCACGAATTGCGAAAACTTCTAGTTTTGTTTTCTTCCAGCTGCGCTCTATTTTTCTGGCCATTTTTCTTGACCCGAGTGTGCTCGTTTTACTACGGCGTTGGACTATTTTCTTTAATCTTTGTAGTAAAGTTCGTGGAAGGAAGGAGGCGGGAACCGGCGAACGTTCAACAACTTTAATAAAATGAATAAACAATACGAAAGTAAACCACAGGCAGCTCCTCAAGGACGACTGCCCGCACACACATAACAAACCTTAAACAAAACTCAACATAAAGCCAGGCCTCGTCCTCTCTCGCCCTTCACTGGTATCGCCAGCCCTTTTATGCCTCCGAGCTCCCTCATGAGTGGACTTCGAGACCGGTCTCGAAAATTTTTTTTAAAATTCTGGTCCGGTTCCCGGACACACTGCCGCTTTGTCCTCAGCCAGCCGAGAGGCTCTTCCTCGCGGTGCCATGCGATGGTACTGGATGCTCGATGGACGGCTCGATCCTCCTCCGCCCCCTTGCGGCCGGCGGTGGCTCCTCCGATTGAGGGCAGCCGGCAGCGAGTCCGGTGCTCCCTGCTCCTCCCCATCATGGCGGATGGCAACAGGCTCCGGCCCACGGCGAACACCGGCGGCTCCTTCCATGACGGCCGCCACCCCACCTCGAAGCCAGGGGCACGGCAGCGAACTCTCCGCCCCACCGATCTTCAACTGCTCCAGCACCATCGCCTCGGGCAGCCACTTGCGGTCTTTCCTCATCCGTGCTGCCCGAACTCCTCAGCACCGCGATCCCCCTTAGCAGCGAGGGCTCTTCGACAGCATGTCCCTCCTTCCTCCCGGGTTTCGGCACCAGTGTAGTAAAGTTCGTGGAAGGAAGTAGGCGGGAACCGGCGAACGTTCAACAACTTTAATAAAATGTATAAACAAAATGAAAGTAAACCGCGGGAAGCCCCTCACGGACGACTGCCCGCACACACATAACAAACCGTAAACAAAACTAAAAAATAAAAATTTCACTGGTATCGCCAGCCCTTTTATGCCTCCGAGCTCCCTCATGAGTGGACTTTGAGACCGGTGTGCCTCGCTGCAGGTGACGCTCATTATCAGTCACCACTCGCTCCTCCCATGTCGCTTATTCGTCCACCTCGCCACAATCTTCTTTAAGCGCAGTGATTGTCCTGCCATATTTGAAGCGAGGGGGCGGCTTTGCAACCTTAGCTTAATTAAGTACAGGTGCTGGTCATATAATTAGAATATAATCAAAACGTTTATTTATTTCACTAATTCCATTCAAAAAAGTTAAACTTGTATATTATATTCATTCATTACTCACAGACTGATATATATTTCAAATATTTATTTCTTTTAATTTTGATAATTATAACTGACAACTAAGGAAAATCCCAAATTCAGTATCTCAGAAAATTAGAATATTACTTTAGACCAATACAAAGAAAGGATTTTAGATTTCTTGGCCAACTGGAAAGTATAACAATGAAAAGCATGAGCATGTACAGCACTCAATACTTAGTTGTGGCTCATTTTGCCTGAATTACTGCAGCAATGTGGTGTGGCATGGAGTCGATCAGTCTGTGGCACTGCTCAGGTTGCCGTGATAGTGGCCTTCAGCTCTTCTGCATTGTTGGGTCTGGCATATCACATCTTTCTCTTCCCAATACCCCATAGATTTTCTATGGTGTATTGGGAACCCCATAGAAAATCCCCATAGAAAACCCCATAGAAAAATGTCAGGCGAGTTTGCTGGCCAATTAAGAGCAAGGATACCATGGTCCTTAAACTAGGTACTGGTTGCTTTGGCACTGTGTGCAGGTGCCAAGTCCTGTTGGAAAATTAAATCTGCATCTCCATAAAGTTGGTCACCAGCAGGAAGCATGAAGTGCTCTAAAACTTCCTGCTATACGTCCTCATTGACCTTGGACCTCAGAAAACACAGTGGACCAACACCAGCAGATGACATGGCACCTCAAACAATCACTGACTGGAAACTTTACACTGGACCTCAAGTAACATGGATTGTGTGCCTTTCCTCTCTTCCTCCAGAATCTGGGACCCTGATTTCCAAAGGAAATGCTAAATTTACTTTCAAGTCAAGTCAACTTTATTTATATAGCGCTTTTAACAATGCAGATTGTTTCAAAGCAGCTTCACAGTCTTAAACGGAAAAATAATGCAACAGAATATATTTTGATTATCATACAGTATCAAAGTGGGCTTTAGATCAGTAATTAGAGCAGTAATTTGGTCTATATGGTTAATTTAGTTTAATAATTAGATTTGTTTTGAAATATATTTTAAAAATAGTTTTTCCCTAACTGAGCAAGCCAAGTCAGAGGCGACAGTGGCAAGGAAGCCAAAACCCCATCAGGAGACCTAATGGAGAAAAATAAACCTTGGGAGAAACCAGGCTCAGTCGGGGTGCCAGTTCTCCTCTGGCCAATTAACAAACAGCGTATTATTATTATTCTGGCAATTTTAAAGGTCAGAGGTCATAATAGATCTGAAATTCGAAAGATCTGAGGCAACACGCCGGAGACGGTTTATTGAGGATGATGTATCGATTAAATAATTATTAAAAATAAATAATTTGAAATATCTGAGTCATTACGCCGGAGACAGGTTTTTATTGAGGATGCCGTATTGATTAAACAATTACTAAAGTGTAATATTCGAAAGATCGGCGGCAACACGCTGGAGACTGGTTGTTTTGAGGGTGACATATCGATTTAAAGAATTATTAACTAGGACTATTCAAACAATCGGAGTCATCACGCCGGAGACAGGTTTATTGAGGATGCCGTGTCGATGAGGCAGCTTAAGGGGGAGTCTAAATGACACGGTCTTTGCAGACACTTCAGGGTCATGTGTTGGTCACATCTGGGTGCAGGTACACCGTCTGATCTGGATACAGCCTGGATCCGGCTGACTGCAGTAGACCTCGGGATAAAACAGAGACACTAACATTAGCGTAGATGCCATTCTTCTGATGATGTAACGAGTACATCAGGTGTTATGGGAAGTGTTCACGGTTCCGGCTGACCTAGATAATGCAGCGTAATAATAATTTAATTGAAAAAAGTGTTTTATGTGTATGCCATAGAAAAGAGATGTGTTGTTAGTCTGTTAAGCTGACAGAGTGTGTCTGCTTCCCGAACAATGCTAGGAAGACTGTTCCAGAGTTTAGGTGCTAAATAGGGAAAGGATCGACCACCTGTAGTTGATTTTGATATTCTAGGTATTATCAGCTGGTCAGAGTTTAGAGAACGCTATAGACGTGATGGAGTAAACCATTTAGTGCTTTGTAATGTATGCGATGTTTAATAGGGAGCCAGTGCAGTGTTGACAGAACCGGGCTAATGTGTTCATACTTCCTGGTTCTAGTAAGAACTTGAGCTGCTGTGTTTTGGACAAGCTGGAGTTTTTGTTAATTAAGCGAGCAGGGCAACCACCCAGTAGAGCATTACAATAATCTAGCCTAGAGCTCATGAACGCATGTATTAACTGTTCAGCATTTTGCATTGAAAGCATGTGCCGTAATTTAGATATATTTTGAAGATGGTACAATGCAGTTTTACAGATGCTAGAAACATGGCTTTCAAACAACAGAGAATAGAGAACATAACTTTGGACCACTCGGCAGCAGTCCAGTCCTTTTTGTCTTTAGCCCAGGGGAGATGCTTCTGACACTGTCTGTTGTTCAAGAGTGGCTTGACACAAGGAATGCGACTGCTGAAACCCATGTCTTGAATACGTCTGTGCGTAGTGGTTCCTGAAGCACTGACTCCATCTGCAGTCCACTCTTTGTGAATCTCCCCCACATTTTTGAATGGGTTTTGTTTCACAATCCTCTCCAGGGTGCGGTTATCCCTATAGCTTGTACACTTTTTTACAAGCTTTTCTACCACAACTTTTCCTTCCCTTCGCCTCTCTATTAATGTGCTTGGACACAGAGCTCTGTGAACAGTCAGCCTCTTTTGCAATGACCTTTTGTGTCTTGCCTTCCTTGTGCACGGTGTCAATGGTCGTCTTTTGGACAACTGTCAAGTCAACAGTCTTCCCCATGATTGTGTAGCCTGCAGAACTACGTATAACATCACCAAGGCCTTTAGATTAGACTGACCAAATATGATGTTGATCTGGTTACATCTCAATGTGGAGTTAATCACAATGTAAAACAAGGCATTTCCTGTTGCCCACAGGTGGCGCTATGACTGTCACTGAATATGACTGTCATGGCGAAACAACGAAATTTGTGAGGCTGCCACGGACACGCCCTTCAGTGAAAACTCAAGATCTTCGCAATTTAACGTCGCAAAGGCCTTAAGATTATACTGACAAAATATGATGATGATCTGATTAAATCTCTAGGTGGAGTTGATTAAAGTACAACATCTGGTAATGGCAAAATTTGCATCAATTTTACAAAGAAAATGTTAAATATCTCACTTCCTGTTGGTTTTCAGATTTCGTCCCAGTAGACTTTTTTTGTAAGGATTGGGGTGTTACATGTGTCTACCAAATTTCATAGCTGTACGTGAAACGTAGCGGGAGGGGCACTACGTTAGGTGGCGCTGTTGAGCCATTTTGCCACGCCTAATTCTGAATCCCATAACATGCGTACATTTTCGCCACTTCTGACACGTGTGCAAAGTTTTGTGAGTTTTCGAGCGTGTTTAGGCATTCTAATATGATTTACCATGATTTACCACGAGTTGCCACATTCTAATATGATTTACCATGATTTACCACATTGTGGTATGATTTACCATGATCCTAGCCTGATTTACCATAGTTTACCATAATTTACCATGTTTCCACATTCTAATATGATTTACCAGGATTTACCACATTGTAGTATGATTTACCATGATCCTAGCAGGATTTACCATAGTTTACCATGTTTTACCATGAGTTACCACATTCTAATATGATTTACCACGAGTTAACACATTGTAATATTATTTACCATGATTGACCACATTGTGGTATGATTTACCATGATTCTAGCATAATTTACCATAGTTAACCCTGATTTTTCCACATTCTAATGTGATTTACCATGATTTATCACACTGAGGTTTGATTTACCATGATTCTAGCCTCTACATTTAATTTTAACCTGTGAAAACACACGAAAGTATATTTCTGATCCTGCAGCCCCCTCTATAGGACAACATTAGCATTACAGCCAGCACCAGTCTATGGCATTGATAAACATTGACAGAATGTGATATTAAATGTTATTATAATGATTTTACAATGCCTAGATATGAATTTTAAAGCTAAGAACTATTGCCAAATGTAATGTCATGTGTCACGTGCTTATTTGAATAAAGTCTGAGCATTTCTTGAGTAAATATTGGCCACACACACAGAGAGAGAGAGAGACAGAAAGACAGACAGACACATACACACACACTTCTATTTTACATATTGATATTTTAAATACACTTTTAGTAACAAAATGCTTACTCCTAGTCTTGTAGTCATTTTTACACATTAATCATACCATCATTTTTTGGCAGAATTATTAATACCACTGCTTAAATAAAAATGAATTGATCAAATTTGACAAAATGTTGACAAAAACATTATAAGTAGGTAGTATGACAAAATTAGTTTTTAAAACCAGCAGGTGGCAGCAGAGAACCACTAATTAGCTCATTTTCGTTTTAAATGTCTGTTTTTCATTTAATGGGCACAATTTCCAAGTGAATGCCTTCAAACGTGCTAACTCACATACACATTTTGTTGCAGATATAGATATCTGAATAAAATAATGGGTAACAAATGACTTATTCCATGTTTTCCCCTTTAAAACATATTTTCAGGTGTTATTTTAAATGTAATGTAATATTATTGTAAAAACATACATCAAATTAACAAATTAATTGATAAACATTGTGAAAATGTGATTTGCAAATGTTATTATATTGATTTTATAAAGTTTATATATGCTTAGTGAGCAGAATGAACCAATAAGTGGTCTTCTGCTGCCCTCTGGTGGCTTTATGACAATTTAATGTAATAAACCAATATAAGCATTGTCACTTTTTTTACTTTTATAGAGGCATCTATTGCCTGATCTCCATGAAATGTTGTATGCTTGTTTAGAATCATGTGTCACATGTACTTACCTCTTTTTCAGATGATCTAAACATTCATTGAGGAGTTAAAGGCTTTTGGGGACATTTGGTCAAAATCACATATTGATATGACTCTATTATAGCCATCCAATTGCAAAAGTAATTTTTCTATATAATTATTGACCTAGAGAGTCAGAATGAGCAGATCTAACAAATGATTTAAACATTATATTGCAACTGATAGAAAACACCATTTGCAGCTAATACAGGCAATTTTCCACAGGAAATGCATGGTTTTAAAGGTTTTTAACAGTTATAGCGGCACCTATAGTCCGATCTCCATAAAACTTTGCATGCTTCTTCAGCATGTTATGCCACATATACCCAGCAATTTTCGTGAAGTTTTGAGTTTCCCTTTAGGATTTATAGGCTTTTGAGTGCATTTTTCCACACCTCTTTTTTAAATGACCCTGTTATAGCCATCCAAATGCAAAAGTTCAACTTTTTTTTGTCCTAGACTGGTTTGGTTCCGATCGGGCAAAAAACCAGGGACTAGTTCGCAAAAGTAGGTTTTTAACATAATCGCGAATATTTAATGAACGATTTAATTGACAGCAATGTTCTAGAGGCAAAGTTGTTCAGCACGAGGAGATCTATCATATGATATGCATATTTCGTGGATGTGTGCAACACCACATGATTACAGAGCCATAAAACTCGTTAGCGCCAACTAGTGGCCGATTTCTTTCAAAATTCTTACAGACCTCTATGGCAGTGGTTTTCAAACTTTTTTCAGAGCGACCCTCTTTTTTTTGTTGTTGTTGTCGCGACCCATATATAGGCATAATACTTTTATACAATGGGCCATTTGACCGTATTCTCCATTAAACCACTAGATGGCACGAAAGTTCAGCTCAGCACTTTTCCACACAACCGCTTTTGATCATTGACGCATTCTGCTCTAATTTGATTTAGGCCTATATATGGGACTCTAATTAACTGGTTAACCGTTAACCAACAAGAAATTTAACCAATTAATCTTTTGCTGCATGCTTCAAAATACAATAATGTTTTTGAGAGAGAAAAAAATCAGGTAGGCCTAAGTCACGTACAAGTCGCATTTGATTGCATTCAGAAAATACCAGTAAATTAAGTGAAATAATGTACAAACATTATAAACACTAGAAACATAGCTATTTTAGTTCCCCTCACTCCACAACAAATCCTTCAAAGTGAACAGTACGGATCAGAACGGATCAAGAACTAAAAAATAGCCTACAATTAGGCTATAAAGCCAAAACAAAATAATTTAATGAGAAACTGAACGTAACCAGCTTTGGTCTTGCGTAGCCCGACTCCCTCATTCGAATCCAAATGTTTCCATATTCGCGATGTAGCCTATTTGGATGCATAACCATTATTTATTATAGGCTTTGACATTCTCTTGCGTCCCAATATTGATGGGAAAAAAATCATCCTCTTCTCTTGCGCAAAAATGTGCTTGGGAATAGAGACCTGCACTTCCGCGGGACCCAACGCATATAGAGTGCGGCGCGGGACTAGATTTGATGGCTGAGTGCGGGTGCGTGCGGCAAGGTATTCGTGTGTATGCGGGTTGCGGGAGAATAAAACTTGCGGGACTCCTGCAAAATTGAAATATCTAAAAATAAAATATCTAGAAACAAATAAATTGTTATGCATCTATTGCACAAATCAACAAGAACAACTAAAACAAAATAAAAATGATTTACAGGCGCAAGATAGGCAGAGTTTCTGTTTATAAATAGTTTTGCTGCGCTGTGCAATAACGAATTTGTGTTTATTTCTAGAGCGCAATGGCCAAACAGATGCATTTAAGATAGAATCCACTCACCGCTCAAAACGTCTGAGTTTTTTGCGAAGTTCTGAATCCTGAATGCTGGCAAATCCTCTGATTATAACAAATAAAATGTATACATTATGGAAGATTCGTTGCGCAGTCAGTTTTATTGATAACAGAGCTTTGTGAGATCGCGATGAACTGAGATGTCAGCTTCTTTTAAATTATGAAGGGAGCGCACTTTGCGCGCATTCTGCCACGCCAAACCACGCACACGCTTGCTTTTACATTAAATTACTTGAAATAGTGCCATGGACGTACAGAAAAAATAAAGTTTTATATGCGGACGGGGTGGGACAAAACATGAATGTTGCGGACGGGAGCGGGAGAAGGTAACATAGGAATAGTTGGCAAAAGTAGGTTTTCGACAAATTTCAAAATGGCGGGAAAATTTGCATACCTGAAATGAAATCGGAGATATACGTTTTTTACGTCAGGTATTCAGCTTTCCAATGATATAAGACAATTGAGTCTACGACATACAGTCTATGAGTTATGAGCAGTTTTGCCAATTGATTGCTATAGCGCCACCTATAGGCCAATCTGGCTCATAATTTGAGAACCTTTCCTCGATTTTTGTACTACCTATTGGCCAAGTTTCAAGCCCTTACGGTTTGGTCTGCACGATGCGTTTTTCGGCTGAATAATAATAATAAAAATCAGTACAAATACAATAGGGTTTCAGCACTTCCTGCTCGAACCCCTAAAAATAAAAATCCTTACAATTACAATAGGTGTTAAGCACTTCGTGCTTGAACCCCTAATAATAAAAATCCTTACAATTACAATAGGTGTTAAGCACTTCATGCTTGAACCCCTAATAATAATAAATGGAGCAAATCCAAAAGGGTCCTCACACCATTGGTGCTTGGGCTCTAATAATAAACGGAGCAAATCCAATAGGGTCCTCACACCATCGGTGCTCGGGCCCTAATTAAAGCTGCGAGCAGCGATGACGGGCCCAAGCCAGTGGCACCGCCATATTTCTCTTCAGATGAGAAATATAAATCTCATCGGGCCGAACAACTTTTCGTGCTCTAAGTTATACGTCAGCCCAACAGGAAGTCCGCTATTATGTGTTGTTTCGAAAAAGCAGATTTGTGATATCTCGAACGGTTTGGCCGTGGCGAGGAGATGGATTTATGGCGAGAGAAGGGAAACAGGAACTGTGTTTTACACTCTGCATACATTGACTGATTTTGATTAAACTTCAGCTGTGTCTTTATTGTAAGAGGCCGATCACATGGATGAGTCAAAGTTATAGCACCCCCTAACTGGCACCAGGAAGTGTGACATTTTCAAAATGCTTTGAAATCACCATCTTATTTTAACCCGATTTACTTCAAACTTCATCAGTATGATGTCAAAACAAAGCAGATGTTAAAAATGTTTGCCCTGGCAACACATCAAACTATAATTTTCTTTTTCAATGCTTTTGAGACTCTTACAATGCTTCAAATTACATGAACCTCTCACACACATCAGAGATGCCGTCCAGTAGATATGTTCAAAGACTTAAAAACGGGCGTGGTGGAGGGGCTCAGTAGCGCCATCTTTTGACAAAAGTGGGGGAGGGGTAGTTTTATCTACAGTCACCAAACTCATATATATTGTTCTCTTTGAGCTGAACAACTTTCTATTTACAGTCATTAGCTCCGACAAAGTCTGATATTTAGGGCCCGAGGTGTGAGGACCCTATTGTAAATACTCAGCCTATCATTCTTCTTCTTCCAAATGAATTGGCCTTTTGAGGGCCTAAACATGCTCGAAAACTCATGAGACTTTGAATACGCATCAGAAGTGGTGAAAATTTACATCTGATATGGGTTCCAGAATTAGGCGTGGCAAAATGGTTCGATTGCGCCACCTACAAAATTACAAACAAGAGTCATTCACGCTACATTTCATGTATGAGTATGAAAATTCAGTAGATGCATTTAACAGCCCAATATCCCATAGTGAAAAAAAGTATGCTAAGTATACTTGTAGCCAGACTAATTATTAGTATACTTCAAGCGTGTTAACTTGATGTGTGCTATTTTGAAACAACAAATTTTGTACTAAGTATATTTAAGTTGTATTTAAGTTGTATTAAAGTATGACTTAAAGTATATTTATTGTACTTTTTTGTACTAAATTGGAACAACTTCAAGTATGCTTAGTATACTTTAAGTACATGCTTGTGTAGGGACTAATTTCATGCTTGATTAGTGATATTAAAGTGTACTTTGTGTTATAAATATACTTTATTTGTGCTTTAAGTATATTTATCTTGTTATATTTTTTCTGTTATAAGTGTACTTTATTTGTTACAAGTGTTCTTTATTTGTGTTAGAAGCATACTTTATTTGTATTGTAAGTATACTTTATTATAAGTGTACTTTATTTGTGCTTTCAGTGTATTTTATTTGTTCTAAATATACTGTTATAAGTGTACTTTATTTATGCTTTCAGTATATTTCTTTTTTTCTAAATATACTGTTTTGTAAGTGGACTTTATTTGTGTTATAAGTATACTTTATTTGTATTATAAGTATACTTTATTTGTGTTATATTATACTTCATTTGTGTTGTAAGTACATTACAAATTAATTACCAGTATCTTCAGAACACACAAGCTATATATATATATAGCTAACACACAAGCTAACACACATTATAATTAAGAGACATTTCATTAACAAGGCCAACGGTTTTTATTAATGGTTTCAGCAAAGCTAAACAAAATTAACTTACTATGTTTTTCATTAAATGAACACTGGAAGATGTTGGAAAATATATTATTGAACTAATTCCACCTACCATCTCTATACATAAATATAAATTACACATTATATGCCAATTTTTGACAAGCTGCTGATTGTCACACTTGCGTGTGATGGCCGCTTAAACATCATCAGCTGACAGCAAACAGCTGACAGCTGACAGCAAACACTGGCGAAGAACAGCATCTGTTAACAGAATATACAAGAGATAAGGTCGGGTGCATCTTCATACAACTTTTTATTCACGTTTAGATACATTAGTTTTACTTACTACTTACCTCCAAACAGCAGGACTTTTTCTCCAGTTCTCGTTAGGCCATTTTATTCCAAAACATTTTATCGTCACCATCAAGGTCAGGCTGCGATGTGACGTAATTGAACTGGTTGAAGAATGAGCCATGTACTTTCCGCTGTCAATGTTTTATTAAAGGGTAACTAAACCCTAGAACAACTTTTTTTAGTTGATGATCTGCAATACTGGGGCTTTATTAGTGCTGTTCATTGATTCAAGTAAGAGTTTTGACATTTGAGTATAAAGTGTTTTAATTCTATAAAATATGGTGTAAAACCGCCAAAGTGCTGCCCTCTTAAGGTTGAACGGTGGCTACTGCAGTTGAATTTTCCTATTGGACATTGTGGTACATCGTGATGTAGGATGGTTCCTCCAACGGCTCACTACCACGCCCCTGGCACGAGCTCACCACGCCCTTGGCTCAGCTCCTGGTATAAAAACATCTTGTTCCGTCATAACCACTGTAGCGAGTCAGGAGTTGGAATTTGAGTATTGAAAATTATCAGGATACGGCTCTGGCCCTGTGTTTACAGACAATTCACCCTCCTCCACTTCAGGTGAAGACGGCGGAGAAAAGTCCTCTACTTCAAATGACCGCTCTGTTGCAAAACTACTGGTGTCACTCCAGTCATTCTTCATCTTTTCGAGTCTGACAGCTGTTAATCAATTCCTCTCTGCGGGGTCTCAGGTGCACGCCCCCCGCTCAGCCCCGGCCTCGGTTCGCCCCCTCTGTCTCCGCTGGGCTCTGCCCACTTTTCCAGCATTTTTCAAATATTGCCAGTGGGTGGAGTTAGGCTGTGAACAGGGGTTTAGTTACCCTTTAAATAAATAATGTAAAGCAATATTGTAGCCTACTTCACCTGCAAGGCTGCAAACCTCCCGCGACTCCGCGAGTGAGCCAGCGTCAGCTAGACGAGTATCGTCAGCAGCTATGCCTCTGATTGGCTGCAGGCATTGAGCAACACAATCTGATTGGTCACAGACCAATTGAAGAGACATTTGAATTCCGATAAGACTCAACTACTCAACTCATATTTTCTTGCGTTGTATTTTAAGTGTGCTGTTGGTTTAATATAGATGTGTGTGTACGATTGTAAGACGATTCTTCTCTGCCACTGTAAACTTATTAAACATATTTACACTTAAATCACAACTAAAAAAGAGTTTATAGCATACACTGCATATAAATGGGCTTTTAGTGCATTAGTCATAATTTAACACTTATTTATTCATGCTTAATTTGAACACTAAAGCATGAATAAATAACCTTAAACATTATTTAACTTTAAATATACAACAGCTTAATGATATTAATAATTTGTTTTTTAAAATATGCTTTTAGTGCACTAATTTGTTACAATGACAATTTTGAGCATAAAGTTTAAAATATACAAAACATTTATTTTAAAGTAATGTTCAAATAAGTACACTTTACAAAAGTACACAGAACTTTCATTTAAAGTATTTTTTTAGAAAATATATTTTTAATTATATTAATTATGTATTTTTTAAATATGCTTTTTGTGCATTGTTAATTTGCTACAATGACAATTTTGAGCATACAGTTTAAAATATACAAAAAAATATATTTTAAAGTAATGTTCAAATAAGTACACTTTACAAAAGTACACAGAACATTCATTTTAAGTATATTTTTAGAAAATATATTTTTAGAAAATATACTAAAAGACAATTATTTTAAAGTGTGTTAAAAGTTGTATCGTGAAAATATGATGCTAATATAATATGCTAATATATTAGAGATGGTACACTTTTTGTTAATATATTCCCAATATGTTATTGGAAAAGAGAATATATTTGAAATACAATAAAGTATACTTTTTTTTCATGACGGTCTACAAAAAAAGTGCCAAATCTGAAAAACCAACAGGAAGTTAGATATTTAGAAATTTCTTTGCTAAATTGTTGCAGTTTATGCCATTGCCAGACATTGTACTTTAACAAACTCCTCCTAGAGATTTAACATTTATCAACATCATATTTGCACAGTCTAATCTAAAAGCCTTTTGCGATGTTAAATTGCGAAGACCTTGAGTTTTCCTTGGAGTGGCGGCCTCACAAATTTTGATGTTTCACCATGAAACAGGAAGTTGTTGTAACTCGGGCATACAATGTCCAATCTGCCCCAAACTTCACATGTTTGATAAGAGTCCTGGCCTGATGACATCTACATGCCAATATTCAGTCAAAGTTATGGCGCCACCAACTGGCAGCAGGAGTTGTGTCACTTTCACACACTTCCTGCTGCCTTGACTACTGTAACTGACTGTATTATGGTATCTCTCAGGCCTCTATCTCTCGTCTTCAGCTGGTCCAAAACGCAGCTGCTAGACCGCTCGACAGGAAACAAAAAATGTATCATATAACACCAATTTTAATGTCTCTGCACTGGCTCACTGTCAAGTATACGATTGATTTTAAAATCATTTTAAAATGGATTTTTGTTTGTTTAAGAAGCCCTCAATGACCTAGCACCTCATTATCTTACTGATCTATTAATTCCCTATAACCCGACAAGAGATTTGAGATCACGTGACTTTGGCCTACTTTGGCAGTACCCAGAGTTAGACTTAAAAATTGCGGTGATCGTGCTTTCGTTACTGCTGGACCCAAACTTTGGAATAGCCTTCCTCCCTATATTAGGCTTGCTCCATCACTCACTACTTTTAAATCTTATCTCAAGACATATTTATTTTCCTTGGCAACAAAGACATTGAAGATGCTATATTGATAATGATTATAGAATATCTCAAACAGTGCTGCTATGGTGACGGATCAAATAAGGACAAAAAGGGAAACAGAAATTCTCTGTTTATCTTGTAAAATCATTGTTTGATTTAATAATTTAATAATTTAATTTCATTAAGATTGTATGGTCCGTAATTGGACCTGGATTCATTTAAAATGAATGTACTATTTTTCAGATCAATATATTTAATTCTTTAAAGGAACACTCCACCGTTTTTAAAAATAGGACTTAATCAACATCTTTCCTACATTTAGATATGTGGGCAAATGCATTTTTGTCTCAGTGCATGCATTGGTTTAGTTTGTCAGGGTCGCCGCTAGCTTAGCTTAGCATAATGAATGGAATCCTATGTTGCCAGCTAGCATGTCCCAAGTAAAAGTGATACAAAACTGGCACCTTCTTGCTGTTAGGCAAAAGTGCAACCCACTGAGGCACCTTATTGCCCAAAAGTATTGTAACCTTTTTGTTGTTGTTGTTGTTTTACAAACAACCTATTTAATTACTGATAAGTATGGCATCTAATTACAGTAGATGTTATACTTATCAGTAATTAAACAAGTGTTTGAAGAATGGATAGATGAATACACAATGTGTCATTGTTGTAAGTGTTACACAAAGTAGTACTGAGCAATATTAATGAACAACATGTATGTCTATATGGTTAGGGTTTGTTTTACTTAGTTGCTTATTATGCATAATTTACTGTTATTACTATAGTAAGTACATGTAATATGAAAAAAAAGGATATATGGTATCATCTACCAGCAGGAATAGTCTAACTACTAAAACAAATCAGCCAAAACCTAGTCCCTTGGTGACTAGCCACAACAACTAAAAATACTTTTTCTTAAACAAATTTTTTTTCTTTTTTTTCTTTTATCCTACAATTTTGATGTTAGGTTGATAGTCAAACCTCAGATGTTTGTGAATGTCAAGCAACTGAATGTTTCTGTTCTCTCCTACAGCAAACACTAAAGGAAACAAGCGCTCCAGGACCAGAACTGACTCCTACACCGCAGGACAGTCTGTTGGTGAGTCTTAACTTTAACCCTATTCTAATTACCAGCACCATAATAGGTTAAACTCCCCTATGAATCACCTTGACAAGCACATTTTTCTTTAATGTGTCTTATTTACTTCTGAAATAAGGAGCATACGGAAAGGTAGCAAGTAGCCTTTAATTTACATCACAACAGTGATCCATGATTTGCTAGTTGTTTATACTAGTCTTTTTTTTTATAACTTTTAGGAGCACAGTAGTATAGATGACCTCAAGCTAAAGTCTCGTTCACTCACAGATTACAGAATATGCACTGAGAAGTTGTTTTGGCAGTTGTTTTGTTCTCACTGCCAGAGCTTTCCTGTATATGATGCTTTCATTCACAAACTACATGATGTGACTTCTAATGTGAAATTATGATGTGACTTCAAAATTTTTATCAAAACTACTGCATGTTCATGGTAATAGATTTCATTTTGTGGTATATTTTTGTTATGTTTCATGTAGAAGCCATGGAGGGTATTGACCTGGGAGAAACAACCCACAAAAAACCTGGAACTACAGTGCCTGAGTCAATTCACTCCTTCAGTAAGTCCTTGAAGACTTAGCCTCACTCCTTAAAGTTATGCTGCTTTCTAGTCCTCCTTGGTTACAATTTACTAACTCATTTTAGTTTGAATGGTGCGTGGACCCCTATTCTTTTTATTATTTTCTAATTCCAGAAACTGAAGAACATTGCAAAACAGTTTTTTACTGTGTGTAATATTTGAGCAAAAAAGTGGTATACTATATAAATAAATGTGATTTGACTTGGGGTGCGTAATTGCAGAGCTGGTGCAAACATATCTACATCCCTCTGATTAGATGTATTCTCAACTGCACTTTTTTTGCTTTTATTTAGTCAAACATTCACTAATCCTCCGGAAGGAAACAAGATGCATTGTCCAAATGCATGTCCAAATTTTTCTTATTTTGTTTAAATAAATTTTTTTCTCATTTAGTCCTGCCCTTCGGAAAAAACAGAAGATACTTGCATGTTTCTTCAAATCAAGACAAATCAAGTACAATTTACCTTGATTTTCAAATTCAAAAAGTTCACCCTGGGAACATGTGCATTCAAACGTGTATGCCTATAGACTAAACACGTAATATGCATGCACATGCCATCACAGTTTTCACTGATTCACGTTTTTGAAGTTTAAAACAGAGACGATAACGGTATCGTTTTCAAAACTTTTTTGTGATTATAACTTTTAAGAGTACAATGCATTATATAACACCGGGTGAAGTCTGCATTTATAATCAAGTTTCAAGCTTGTTTTATCTATATAGCACATTTAAAAACACATTCCACAGCCTATAGCCAGCAATAGCAAAGGCTCTCTCCTGAAGATCTGGGGACAGAGAGAAGTCTCTTATCACCGGACCTCAGATTTCGTGTGGCATTGTATAGATATATTAGTAGCTCAGACAAATAGCTCAGTGCCAGATTATTTAAAGATTTAGAAACAAGAATTTTAAACTCAATTCTAAAATGCTCGGGTTACCAATGCAGCGATTTCAAAATTGCAGTAACGTGATAAAATTTACTTTTTCTTTTGAGGAATTTTGAAAACATTCCTACCTATTAAATCAAAATGCTTTTTCCTATATTACTACATAGGTATTAGATTTGGTAAAACCTCGTAATGTTACAGTTTTTGTGAATAAAACATGATTTGCATTGTGAATCTGTAGTTTATATATTGTTCTGGCTAGCCTACAATGGGAACTCCAGGGCCCTATTGTTAAACATTTTTTACCTACCTAACCTTCCCCTAACTCTTACTTATAGGGAACTGAGGTCTACTGTATTCATAATAAATAAAGCGGAGGTGCCGAAAAGTTCAAAGATGGTGAAACCGGCACAAAATGGCAAAAAGCCCTTTTCTTTCTCCCTTTTGGTGGCCAAGTTCAACCACATGTGTCTCTCCATGGCCAACATTGCCGCTATCGCCCTTCTGATCGTGGAAGCAGTCTTTTTAGTTGCTTGAGCCAAATCTGTGGTGTGGCACATCTCGTCCACTGCTTCAGGGGAGAGGCCCTTACCCTCTCCAGCTGGGAGATTGGCGGTCAATTCTTGGCCTCAAAACATACTCATGCTCACACATCCCCTCAACATCAGCATAGTTTGCGTTCCGAGTATGGGAACTGGGGGATTATGGCCAGAAAGGAACCTTTCATTGAGCCTGCCCAAGGCAGTTGAAGCGTGTTCCATAACCCCAATAGCTCTACAATAGCTCTCCTGGACTAGACGCCAGTAGATCACTCCCTACTGTATCAGAGGATGTCAGTGACCGCACGTCCTCCTCCAGCAGCTCACTCTCATCAACCGCCTCAGCACGAGCGGGATCCGAACCACTGGGCCCAGATGCTTGTCCCTCTTCTCTCAAGAAGAGGGCCAAACAAAAGCGGAGTGTCCTTAAAGTAAATAATACGAAAAGAAGATGACGTTCTCTAGGCGCCCCTTATATACTTCCAGGTCGCACTAGTAGTGACATCAAAGGCCAATGCGCCCGGCCAACGCGATTGCCGTGATTCAATTGCATGTCAGACACTGTCACGCCTGAGGCGTTCACCATAGCTTCATCAATGCAGTGCGTGTTCCCTTTCGAAAGGAAACTACCTTACTATTTATAAGCAGTAAATTAGGAGTTTATTAAGGCAAAAGTCTTAGTTAATAGTAGATGTGTTCCCCATACTGAAGTGTTACCGCTTCAGAACACTTTGTTTTTGTCACTTTCCTTTAAGCAGTAAAAGACCACTTGTATAATGCAGTATTAAACTGTGCAGATGCACCCTGAACAGTATAATATTAAACAACATGCATTAAACAACATTGTTTAATCTGCATTTTAAAAAGCACTATATAAATAAAGGTGCGACTTCACTTTTATATGAATATTATAAAAGTATGAATATTACTGTATTCATACGAAGAATTGGGTGTTTTTTTATTGACATTGTAGCTTCATTTATTATTTCTTCAGTTGGAGATGGCCTTGTGCAACCTGAAGCCTTGAACAAGAAAGCCATCCAAATTATCAACAGGGTGCGGGACAAGCTAACTGGTAAGCAAAACTCTGGCCTTCACTCTCAGACCACAGAGGATTAAACACACATTTTTAAGTGACTTAATTCACAATTCTAGCACATTCTAAAACATCACTAGCTAATAAAACAAATATCAATGGATTTATGTGAATGTTTTTTTACTCCTTCTAGGACGAGACTTCTCCCATGATGAGACCCTAGACGTACCTACTCAAGTGGAGCTGCTTATCAAACAAGCTACTTCACATGAAAACCTGTGCCAGTGTTACATTGGATGGTATGTGTTTTATTGTCTTGCTTAAGAAAGTGTAAATGTTTTTTTTCAACATAGGTCAGAAAGTGTAATTTTATATGTAGTGTTGTCTGCTTAAAGTATTTTTTTTCTCTCTCTTTAGGTGCCCTTTTTGGTAGAGCTTCATATTGCTTCATAATATTCTTTTTCTGCATTTTGCTGTTAAATTCACCTGATGCAAGCACAGAATTTGAAAATGTACTTTAATTTGAAAAAATGTGAGCAAAAAATTTTTTTTGTTTTTAAGTGAAGCAGTCACACTTCTAAGCAAACTCCTGGCAAATATTGTGTGACTATATATATGACTATAACATTGTCAGTGTTTTATTGTATTTGAAATGATTTGTACAAGTTGTACAGGGTCAAAAATCAATAAAAAAAAGAATTAAAGAAAAATAAGAGACTGTTTCATAGTGTCTCCTCCTTTAGCAAATGTAAATATCAGTGTTACAGTAGCAATAGTTAAGAGACGCTTGTGAGCTCCCTCTCCCAAGAGAAGACTATAATATAGTACTATACTATATTACCTTAGCAGACCCACCCTCTCATTTCCAGTGAGACTAATGTTTGTTATTTTCTGTATCTGTGGTGCTGCAAACAAGAAACTATGAATTACAAGTAGAAAAACAGTGCTTCGTTTAATAATGGTTTTCTTTTGTCTTACCTTTTCCTCTGAGCTTTCTAATATGAGAGGCCCTCAACCAGGAAGCCAGATATACACTCACCTAAAGGATTATTAGGAACACCAACTAATACTGTGTTTGACCCCCTTTCGCCTTCAGAACTGCCTTAATTCCACGTGGCACTGATTAAACAAGGTGCTGAAAGCATTCTTTAGAAATGTTGGCCCATATTGATAGGATAGCATCTTGCAGTTGATGGAGATTTGTGGGATGCACATCCAGGGCACGAAGCTCCCGTTCCAGCACATCCCAAAGATGCTCTATTGGGTTGAGATCTGGTGACTCTGGGGGCCATTTTAGTACAGTGAACTCATTGTCATGTTCAAGAAACCAATTTGAAATGATTCAAGCTTTGTGACGTGGTGCATTATCCTGCTGGAAGTAGCCATCAGAGGATGGACATGGTCAGAAACAATGCTCAGGTAGTCCGTGGCATTTAAACAATGCCCAATTGGCACTAGGTGGCCTAAAGTGTGCCAAGAAAACATCCCCCACACCATTACACCAACACCAGCCTGCACAGTGGTAACAAGAAATGATGGATCCATGTTCTCATTCTGTTTGCGGCAAATTCTGACTCTACCATCTGAATGTCTCAACAGAAATCGAGACTCATCAGACCAGGCAACATTTTTCCAGTCTTCAACTGTCCAATTTTAGTGAGCTTGTGCAAATTGTAGCCTCTTTTTCCTAATTTGTAGTGTAGATGAATGGTACCCGGTGGGGTCTTATGCTTTTGTAGCCCATCCGCCTCAAGGTTGTGCGTGTTGTGGCTTCAAAAATGCTTTGCTGCATACCTCGGTAACGAGTAGTTATTTCAATCAAAGTTGCTCTTCTATGAGCTTGAATCAGTCGGCCCATTCTCCTCTGACCTCTAGCATCAACAAGGCATTTTCGCCCACAGGACTGCCGCATACTGGATGTTTTTCCCTTTCCACACCATTCTTTGTAAACCCTATAAATGGTTGTGCGTGAACATCCCAGTTACTGAGCAGATTGTGAAATACTCAGACCGGCCCGTCTGGCACCAACAACCATGCCAAGCTCAAAATTGCTTAAATCACCTTTCTTTCCCATTCTTACATTCAGTTTGGATTTTGGAGATTGTCTTGACCCACACCCCTTAATGCATTGAAGCATCTGCCATGTGATTGGTTGTGTTGCGGCTGGAGTCTCTCTTTCCAGGATGAAAGATGAGTCGGTTCGGACATTTATGGTGGAAAGCCACATATAAATTAGGGTCCTGTTGCCGATGAGTCTGGGAGAGATGACACCTTCAACAGTTTTGTGGTCTAGTCAATACATAACAGGCCACCCTGTGGGGGCTCTGTGGCAGCTTCAAACAGATTCTAATCTGATTCACCCCCCTTTCACTCATACAGCGAGTGACCTGAGACTTTTGCAACACACACACACACACACACACACACACACACACACACACACACACACTTACCTTACATAGTCTTTAATTAGACTATACTAGACAATGTATATAATATATCCCTGTGTGTATGTATGATCCCTATACCATGTCCGAACAATATAAGGGCATTGTAAACGCTTGTATCTCTGTTTTAATATCTCTCTGACATACGCTGTTTGATATTAATGTATTCCTCTCTCTCTTCCTGAACCATTGGTGCACAGTGTGTAATTATGAAATCACCTTATGTTTACCACCCTTTGGGTAGAAATGTACATATTCTGACACCATCAGAAATTAGGCAATTTAAGTCATGAACAGGAGACAAAGGAAGTTTTCACCTGCCTAAAACTCCCACCTATGATTGGCCATTTCAGGATAGATGGGCGTATGTTAATGTACCTTTAAAGTACAGTAATACAAGCTCTTGTGGCTTCTTATCCTTCCTCCCGTCATCGTAACCACAAGCGGATCCTCGAGCCACGTGGCTCTGGCCCGGCTAGGGCAGCTCAACCCAGCTGGTTGCTTCCGCAACAAAGCCCGGCAGCACGCTCCATGGTAGCGCTTGAGAAGCTTTCTCAGCTTGGACGAGATGATCTCCTTTTCCTACCTTCTCGGCAACAACACGCTCCAAAGCAACTTTCAAACTTCCCACGTATCGGAGACCCGATCATCAGAGAAGCTGAGAGAGAACACCCCAGCTAACGCTTCAGCTCAAGGGAGCTTAAGGACGTGCTTCCTTTTATATGCAGCACAAAGAGAACCATTCAAGTATCAACTCTATCGAAATTTAGATGCGCTAAGACGTGTACCCCTGTTTAAGGTGATAATGTTCTTTGCTGGCTCGCTAGGGTTACTCGCTTGTGAAATTGCCATTCCTGCCCTTTCCCTATTTCTCTTCATTTTCTCTTCTTCCTTTCGTTACTTTTTGTTATCCTGTGTATACATGTATTCTTCATCTAGTCGTATGTATTTGTAGTATCAATTATTAAAACCATTGTATCCATGTTTGATTGTCATTGTTGCCGCTCACGAAACACAAGTCACTATAATGTCCAGATCTAGCTACAGCTCTTATAAGTATCTTTGAATACTTTATCCCAATAGTTCGGAAAGTTTTATTCTTTGTGGCCAGAAGAGTAGCCTTTCTGAAGATTCGGTAGTAAGAATAAAACTCTGAGAGTTGAAAAGAGATTGTACTGCTTGTTCGGTAAACGAACGGATCAGATGAGTTTTTAATTAATTCTTTAGAGGTTATTCTGTAATGATTTAATATATATTTGTTAACTGCAATCCATTGTTGTTAACTATATATATATATATATATATATATATATATATATATATATATATATATATATATATATATATATATATATATATATACACACCTATAGTACCTATATATATTGCTTAAATACCTATAGGTTAGGTATTTCCCTTTAGGGTGATTTGGAGATTTATAATTTGATCATAACCAGTTGTTATTAATTATGAATAATTAAATATGAATACCCATAATTCCCTATTGAGCTATTTTAATTTATTATTATATGTAGCCCAGTCGCTACAGTTGATTAGATAATTGCATTAATGAGAAATTGAACAGGTGTTCCTAATAATCCTTTAGGTGAGTGTATATCTTCCTTAGAGTTGAATTGAGAATGTTTTTGCATTGAATGCATGTGTTTTTTAATTCGTATGGAGTTTTTGTAGTTGAAATAGAGCATGATGAATTAGGTGATATGATTGATGTTTGTAGAATAAAGTGGAAATGTTCCTATTTCATCTAAAATAGAGCATATTAGAATATTTAGTTTGTGATTGACTGAGGGTTGTCATTGATTGGACTTTTTGAATGTGGGGAGGAGCCTTAACTATAAAGAGAGTCCATATGTTTGATGAAGAGAATGTTTTTGTTGTGCCTGAAGCCAATGTTTTGCTTTTCTTTATGTATTAACTGTTATATTTATTTTTTAATTTTGTTTTAATTGTTTTTTTGTTGTTGTTGTTTTTTTATCCTATGTTGGATGACCACGTTGAACCAGTTTTATTTAGAGCATCCCTTACCAGAAATTAAAGCCAATTCAAGAGAGTTTTTGGTTTTCTTGCTGCCTGCCTAGCCACTGTCAAGACCCTACAACAAATGGTGTCAGAAGTGGAATGAATATCTCCATGGAATAACTGGCAGTAGAAGATGAAAACTATCAAGTATTAAGATGACTGCTAAAGGGCAAGCTGGTCCTCAACAAAATACAAGAGCACATCCTGTTTTGTTCTTAGAGAGAGAAGAGAGGATACGGTGGAAGCTTAGTTTGGTGATTTGGGCTGCACGTGAGGAAGCCATTTCAAACCAAGCAGTGAATATTTAAGATGTTAAGACTGTACCTAAGGTAAGGGCCCAAGACTGGGAAAGCTAGTACTCCTCAAGATGATATAGAAACATTTTGTGGTGGGACATGTTTTAGTTTAACTGTTTTTATTGATGCTTTTCAATCAGAGAGTTACCAAAAGAAAGACAATACAGCGTTTATTTCGACATATTGACCAAGAAATCCAGATAAGATTAAACAAAAGCATTCCTTAGGTAACATTTTACTTGAAGGGGTGTGCATAAACTGACACGTTATTAATATGAAGGAGTTTGTATGCAAGTTTATGACAACTGTCATTAAGTGTAATTTGCTCAATTATGTCATTTTTAGTGCAAAGATGACATTATTTGAGATGTCTTTGTTATGACAACTTGACATAAACCAATACATCATAACTTGTCAGTGTCTTTGTCATGACAACTTGATATTACCAAGACAAGTAACCCACCAGATTGGCAATCCTGGATCTGCCCGCTCACCATGGTGGGGCCCAATATCCCAGTCATCCGTGCGGAAGTTGCCACCCTACTGGCGAAGGTGTGAACACAGAGTCCTAGTGCTCCAGCCCAGTGGCCTTTGGGTCAACTGGGAGAAGAGCAACTCCGCTCCATGCAAAGGATCTCTTTTCTCGGTATGGTTTTCGACTTGGCGCCATGTGTGTGCAGCTTACCAGCAAGCACCTGCAGTCAATGCTGACTTGCCTCCATTAAATCGAGAGCAAGAGTGTGGTTCCACTGAAGTAATTTCAGAGGCTCCTGGGGCATATGGCATCTGCAGCCGCGGTAACGAAGCTCGGATTGCTTCATATGAGACCGCTACAGCACTGGCTTCGCAATCGAGTCTTGAGATGGGCATGGCATTTGGGCTTGCTCCGGATCCCAGTGACTCGGGCCTGCTTACAGTCCCTCACCCCGTGGTCGAACCTCAATTCTACAGGCCGGAGGCCCTTAGAACGAGTTTCCAGGCATATTGTTGTATCAACAGATGCCTCCACCACGGGCTGGGGTGCCATGTGCAATGAACGTGCTGCCGCGGCCTCCTGGACAGGACCCCTGCGCCTCCTGCATTTCAATTGCCTCGAGTTGCTGGCAGTACAGTTCGCCCTGCACCGCTTCCAAGCGTTGCTGAAGGGTCAACAGGTACTAGTCCGGTCAGACTATACGGTAAGTAGCATCCATCAACCACCAGGCTGGTCTATGCTCCCACCGTATGTCTCAACTCGCCAGCCATCTCGTTCTATGGAGTCAGAAGCATCTGAGGTCCCTTCGTGCTGTCCATATCCCGGGAGAACTGGACCGTGCAGCCCACTTCCTGGAGAATGGAGACTCCATCCCCAGTTGGTCCAGCTGATTTGGGAACAGTTCGGCGACGCGCAGGAGATCTGTTGCCTCCCACGACTCTTCCCACTGCAGTCTTTTTTTTTCCCTGACCGAGGGCACGCTCGGCATGGATGCACTGGCGCACAGCTGACCGCGGGGCTCCCCAGTGAGCCTTCTCGCACAGCTATTGTGCAGGATCAGGGAGGACATGGAGCAGGACCTTCTGGTATTGTCACGACCGGACCTGGTTCCCCGAACTCTTACTCCCTGCGACAGCTCCTCCCTGACCTATTCCTCTGAGGCACTCAGAGACGGGGCACCCGCGTCCCGGTCTTGGAGACGCCAAGTGTGGCTTCTGGATGGGACGCGGCAGGTTTGAGTACCCTACCACGTCTGGTGGGGGCTACCATCACTTCGGCTTGGGCAGAGTCTACACGACATACCTATGCGTTGAAGTGGAACCTCTTCGTCACCTGGTGTTCTTCTCACCAAGAAGACCCCTGGAAATGCCCGATTGGGTCTGTGCTCTCGTTTCACCAAGTAGGGTTGGAACGAAGGCTGTCTCCTTCCACCCTTAAAGTATATGTGGCCGCAATATCTGCCCCGCACGACCTCTTGGGGAACAAAAAGGTGTAGTATGTAACAAGGGGACTCTGTATAAGGGAACAGGTCTATTTAGCTCAAAGTAATGAATTAATTCATTCATAGGGAATTTTGCAGGAGTCTATTTTACGACCGAGCAAATGACTTGTCTAGCCGTAACTGTCAACTCTGCAGCGGATATTAATATCCACAGAATAGTGAAACACTATTTAATAGCCAGGTAACTTAGATCGGCAGTTCAAGACATTAAAATTCGTAAGCACATAACACAAGAACACCCATCTTTAATTTATAAACACAGCTTTATTGATTACTCTAACACGTAAAACTAGAATCTAACAAAAACAAACATACACACATTCACACGCGTTGCAGAAAGGAGGAAAGTAAGGAAAGAGTGAGTTTTAAGAGAGAGAGAGAGGGATGTCCCAAGTTTTCTAGCAGTATCTGCATTTATAACACATGACCTGAATGAACCACCGGTTTTGACTTAAACCCTCCTATCGTTGCTTAGGCGGGGTTATTCAATTTGATATCAATGCACCAGTTCAGTTTAGAATCTGGAGGTTACTTGCGTTTGTCGCGCGTGTCATCATTGAACGGGGATTCGCAGAAGGTCTTGTCGTGTCTTTGATGGGCGTCTTGGGAAGCCAACCACGTGGCGTGTTGGCTGCTGGATGAGGGGGTCTCGTGGCTGTTTGAAGTTGAAGCGCGCTCACTGGAGATTCATTGAGAGAAGCTTTGCGGCAAAACTTAACTTAGAACACGAGCTCGCGAAAATAAAATAAACGTAAGTAAAAGAAAGGAAAGTGAGAGTTCTAGATGGCTTGAATGAAATTCAACCCATTTTCTCTGGTCTGCCACCTTTGGAGTTCTCCAACTCCTTCTTCGAGGTGGAATATATGATGTATGCAAGAACAGCAGGAAGTGCGAACAAAAGAACAGCAGGCAGGGTTGGAAAGGTTCTCTGCTCTTATAGATAAAATCAAGCGCCGCCCACTTTCGGGTTGACCCAATCGTGTCTGTCAGTCTTTTGGCGCACAAAAGTTCTTTGTTCAGTTCGGTTACGCCTCCTGGCTGATGTACAGAGGGGGCAGTTTATCCTTACAGGCAGTTTATCCTAAGCTGGTATTCTTATAATAATGCCTTTTCTGTAAATTCTTTTACAAGATGCGGTACTATTGAGTTTTTCTGATTGGGGCGGTACCAAAAACTATAATATTAAGAGTTGAGAGTACAGAGATACAAGAATTCCACAGTAACTAGAATACATAGTTTGATTTACATAAAGTACACACCCTAGACATTTTAATACATCGTATAAAGACATTAAATCAACAAAATATATATTTTTAATATATATGAGTCGCCATCAGTTCGACAATCACTAGTTTAGTGATTTGATGCAGTTTATGGTATCCTGGTTTCTGTGAGTTTCCTTTGTTTTCTACTGAGTGCTGGTCTGAAGGAATTTCTGGTTGCCACAGTAACGGGTATTAGAAGTTAATTTGTCGATGGGGGAAGGGAAGAAACTGCCTGTGGACCAATGAGAAGTCCCTTACTTCCTGGGCTTGGTCCCACAGGTGTCAAAAATCTTTGTCCGCTGGAATGTTGAGTTAATTTTGTGTGGACTCAAGTTTTAATGAATCATCTGTAAAATTCATTTGTGTCTGTTGCGGCCACAATTGCTACAAAGGTAAGTCAGCATGACCTGGTCATCAGGTTTCTGAGGGGAGCGAGGAGACTAAATCCTCCTTGCTCTCCCCTCGTACCCTCTTGGGACCTCTCGTTAGTCTTAGATGCTCTGCAGAGGCCTCCCCTTGAGCCTTTGGGGTCAGACAAGCTTAAGTTCTTGTCTATGAAGTCAACGCTCCTGACCGAAATAGTATTTCCATTTTTAAGCTTTAAGAATTTTCTCCCGAGCTGAAGTGCACCGCGCAGAGATCAGTTTGTCAGTGTGTCTGCGAGCGCATGTGTTTGTGCGTGTGAAAGTAAGTCACTGCTTCATCTCTGTCTGTGTAAATGTAATAAAACAATAAAAATTATTCAGGATTGTGAACAAATGTCTCTGTGAAAATGTGATCAGTTTAACACTCACTATGTCAGATAAAATAGGAAAAAGTTTATTCCTTCTGTCTGGTCAGGGGGTTCATTATTCAAATGTTCCTTTCCTGACACCAAAATGTCTCTGTGGAGATGTGACCAGTTTAACACTCACTATGCCAGATAAATAGTGTATTTCCTCTGATCTGATAAGGGATGCTAACAGCAAATGACTAGATCAATAGTTTAGAAAGTCTGGAAGGTGTCAAGCAACTCTGATCATAACAAAAGGTGAATCTTCCTTCCTCTAGACAAAGTGTCTCTGTGGAGAGGTGAACAGTTTAATCAATCAATCAATCAATCAACTTTATTTATATAGCGCTTTTACAATGACGATTGTTTCAAAGCAGCTTCACAGTGTTAAACAGGACAACATTGCAACAAAATTTGATTTGGCTAGTTTAATTTGGATAGTTTATAGAATTATATATGACCAAATTAATAAATTCTATTTGTATATTTAGTTGAGTAACTTGGATCATAATTTGAGTGTCCCCAACTGAGCAAGCCAAGCCAAAGGCGACAGTGGCAAGGAACCAAAACTCCATCAGGGCATGATGGAGAAAAATAAACCTTGGGAGAAACCAGACTCAGTCGGGGTGCCAGTTCTCCTCTGGCCTATTATTAACAGTGTATAATTATTACTCTGGCAACCTTGCAGGTCTTAAATCATATTAGATAGGAATATTCGAAATTTTGGGTATGACGACGACGGGCTCATTTAGGATGGCGCGCGATTACACAAGAATATGAATACTTGAAAGATCGGAGTTATTGCGCCGAGACGGATTAATTGAGGATCACGCCCGTGAGGCGAATTCAGAGGAGACACTAATGGACACGGTCTCAGCAGACACTCCAGGATGAGCTGGTCATGTCCAGATGCAGGTCCACCATCCGATCCGGACACGGCCTGGATCCGCCGACTGCAGTAAACCTCGGGATAAACAGAGAGACTAACATTAGTGTGGATGCCACTTTTTATGATGTAACGAGTACATCAGGTGTTATGGGAAGTGTTCGGTTCCGGCTGACCTAGTTAATGCAGCCTAATAATCAGTCATTTGATTTGAATAAAGAAAGTTAAAAATGTTCTATGTGTATGCCATAGTAAAGAGATGTGTTTTTAGTCTAGATTTAAACTGACAGAGTGTGTCTGCTTCCAACAATGCTAGGAAGACTGTTCCAGAGTTTAGGTGCTAAATAGGAAAAGGATCGACCGCCTGCAGTTGATTTAGATATTCTAGGTATTTTCAACTGGCCAGAGTTTAGAGACCGCAATTGACGTGATGGAGTATATTGCGTTAAGAGCTCGCTTAAGTACTGGGAGCTAAACCATTTATTGCTTTATAAGTAATAAGCAAGATTTTAAAATTTATGCGATGTTTAATAGGAGCCAGTGCAGTGTTGACAGAACTGGACTAATATGATCGTACTTCCTGGTTCTAGTAAGAACTCGAGCTGCGCGCTTTTGGACCAGCTGGAGTTTATTTATTAGGCGAGCAGGGCAACAACCCAGTAGAGCATTACAATAATCTAGCCTTGAGCTCATGAACGCATGTACTAGTTGTTCAGCATTTTGCATTGAAAGCATGTGACGTAATTTAGATATATTTTTAAGATGGTAGAATGCAGTTTTACAGATGCTAGAAACGTGGCTTTCAAATGAAAGATTGGTATCAAAGAGCACACCCAGGTTCCTCACTGACGACGAGGACTTGACAGAGCAGCCATCGAGGGTTAGACAGTATTCTAGGGCACTCTTTGTGGAGCTTTTCTGTCCAATAATTAAAAATTCAGTTTTATCTGAATTAAGTTGCAGGAAATTACTATTCATCCAATTTTTAATATCAGCTATGCATTCCGTTAATCTTGTGAATTGGTAAGTTTCATAGGGTGTGAAGAAATATAGAGCTGAGTATCATCAGCATAACAATGAAAACTAACGCCATGCTTCCTAATGATATCTCCCAGTGGTAGCATATACAGGGTGAAAAGCAACGGTCCTAACACTGAGCCTTGCGGTACTCCATACTGAACTTGTGATCGTGTGACATCTCTTCATTTACTGCTACAAACTGATAACGGTCAGATAAGTAAGATTTAAACCATGCCAATGCAGTTCCACTAATGCCAACATAATTTTCGAGTCTATTCAAAAGAATATTGTGATCGATAGTATCGAATGCAGCGCTAAGATCGAGTAACACTAATAGAGAGATACAACCACGATCAGATGATAAGAGTAAATCATTTGTAACTCTAATTAGAGCAGTCTCAGTACTATGATACGGTCTAAATCCTGACTGGAAATCCTCACATATACAATTTCTTTCTAAAAAGGAACATAATTGTGAAGACACTGCCTTTTCTAATATTTTTGATAGAAACGGTAGATTCGAGATTGGTCTGTAATTGACTAATTCTTTAGGATCAAGTTGCGGTTTTTTAATAAGTGGTTTAATTACAGCCAACTTAAAAGTTTTTGGAACATATCCTAATGTCAAGGATGAATTAATAATATTAAGCAGAGGATCTATGACCTCTGGAAGCATCTCTTTAATAGCCTAGTCGGTATAGGGTCAAGCATACATGTTGTTGATTTTGATGATTTGACAAGTTTAGCCAATTCTTCTCCTCCTATAGCAGTGAATGAGTGTAATTTTTCCTCAGTGAGACTACAATGTTCTGTCTGAAGTGATACTGTAGTAGGCGGCTGCATGGTTATAATTTTATTCCTAATGTTATCAATCTTACTAGTAAAGAAGTTCATAAAGTCATTACTGCTGTGTTGTTTACAAACGTCAGAAGTTGAAGCTTTATCCTTTGTTAATTTAGCCACTGTATCGAATAAATACCTAGGGTTGTGTTTGTTTTCTTCTAAAAGAGTTGAGAAATAAGCAGATCTAGCAGTTTTTATGGCCTTTCTGTATGCAATCATGCTCTCTTTCCACAAATTGCTAAAAACCTCCAGTTTTGTTTTCTTCCAGCTGCGCTCCATTTTTCTGGCTGCTGTTTTAAGGGCCCGAGTGTGCTCGTTGTACCACGGCGTTGGATTATTTGCTTTAATCTTCTTTAAGCGCCGAGGAGCAACTATGTCTAAAGTGCTAGTAAAGAGAGAGTCAGTAGTTTCTGTTGCAACATCAAGTTCCTCTTGGCTATCTGTAATTCTGAGGAGATGGAACTGATGAGGAAGATTATGTATAAAGCAATCTTTAGTCGCAGCGGTTATAGTCCTGCCATATTTGAAGCAGGGGATGGCTTTGCAGCCTTAGCTATATTAAGTATACATGATATTAGGTAATGATCTGAGATGTCATCGCTCTGCTGCAGGATTTTAATGGTATCAACATTTAGTCCATGTGACAGTATTAGATCTAAAGTATGATTAAGGCGATGAGTGGGTCCAGATACGTGTTGTCTAACTCCAATAGAGTTTATAATGTCTTTAAATGCCAATCCCAATGCGTCTTTTCATTGTCAACATGGATATTAAAATCACCAACAATTAGTACTTTATCTGCAGCCAGTACTAACTCTGATAGAAAACCAGCAAATTCTTTGATAAAGTCTGTATTGTGCCCTGGTGGCCTGTATACAGTAGCCAACACAAATGTCAAACGGGATTTATCATTTACACTACACAATGTTACATAAAGCACCAAAACTTCAAAGGAATTATATTTGAAACTAGACTTCTGAGTAATACTGAAGTTATCATTATAAATTACAGCAACACCTCCCCTTTTCCTTTCAGACGCGGCTCGTGTTTATAACAATAATCTTGGGGAGTGGACTCATTTAAAGTAATGTAGTCGTCAGGTTTTAGCCAGGTTTCTGTCAAACACAGCACATCTAGGTTATGATCTATAATCATATCATTAACAATAAGCGTTTTTGGCGAAAGGGATCGAATATTCAGCAACCCGAGATTTATCAATTGTTCATCCGTATTATATCTGTTGTTTATTTGTTGGACATCAATTAAATTTTTACTGTTGAATGGTTTTGATGGTTTTTTGTATTTACTGATTCGGGGAACAGACACAGTCTCTATGTGATAATATCTAGGTGAAAGCGTCTCTATGTGCTGGGATTTAGCTGACTCTGGTGACGTGAGACAGCTAGCAGACGGTTGGTTTAGCCAGTTTGTCTGCTTCCTGACCTGGGCCCCAGTGAGTCAAGGTTTAGCTCTAAGACTATGTGCCATAGTTTAGTTTAACACCCACTATGTCAGATAAATAGTGTATTTCCTCTGATCTGATACGGGATGCTAACATCAAATGACTAGATCAATAGTTTAGGAAGTCTGGAAGGTGTCAAGCAACTATGATCATAACAAAAGGTGAATCTTCCTTCCTCTAAACAAAGCGTCTCTATCTTGTTTTTCTGTTGGGGATTGTGTGAAAGAAGGAAAAAAAACACTCCCTCAATTTGACGCCTATACGGAAGATAAGGTAAAATGTAGAGAAACAGTAAAGTTTTAAATATTTTAAAAATGTATTTTAAATAAAACATTTTTATTTGTTGCTATTTTGCTATTTTTATTTCAACATCCTGTCTTTTAGTTTATTTTGATAAAACTTCGTAATATTTGGGTCGCAATGTCTTGGATCTGGCTACGCCTTTTCGAACGTAAACTCCGCCTCTCCAGTTAAAAAGCTCTGAGTTTGAAAGCTGCTTCGCAATCAGTTTGATCTTCCAATACCTCAGTCAAGTCAAGCCAACTTGATTTATTTAGCGCTTTTAACAATGCAGATTGTTTCAAAGCAGCTTCACAGTGTTAAACAGGAAAATAATGCAACAGAATATATTTTGATTATCATACAGTGACAATGTGGGCTTTAGATCAGTAATTAGATAAGTGATATGGTCTATATGGTTAATTAAGTTTAATAATTAGATTTATTTGGAAATTTATTTGTAAAATTGTGTTTCGGCAGGTAAAAACATCTTATGTTTAATTATTATTAAGACATTTTCATCGTAAATAGACTTACTCTATTCATCTTTAACAGGATTTAAAATATATATATATACTGGTCCTTCTCAAAAAATTTGCATATTGTGATAAAAGTTCATTATTTTCCATAATGTAATGATAAAATTTAAATTTCATATATGTTAGATTCATTGCACACCAACTGAAATATTTCAGGTCTTTTATTGTTTTAATACTGATGATTTTGGCAAACAGCTAATGAAAACCCCAAATTCCTATCTAAAAAAATTAGCATATCATGAAAAGGTTCTCTAAACGAGTTATTAACCTAATCATCTGAATCAACTACTTAACTCTAAACACCTGCAAAAGATTCCTGAGGCTTTTAAAAACTCCCAGCCTGGTTCATTACTCAAAACCGCAATCATGGGTAAGACTGCCGACCTGACTGCTGTCCAGAAGGCCATCATTGACACCCTCAAGCGAGAGGGTAAGACACAGAAATACATTTCTGAACGAATAGGTGCTGTATCACAAGTCTGTGGGAAGGAAAAAGTGTGGCAAAAAACGTTGCACAACGAGAAGAGTTGACTGGACCCTGAGGAAGATTGTGGAGAAGGACCGATTCCAGACCTTGGGGGACCTGCGGAAGCAGTGGACTGAGTCTGGAGTAGAAACATCGGTAACACTTTATTTTGAGTCCATTCGTTGAGACTCTACTAGTTATTAGGAGCCATTCAGTAGCTTGTCAACAGTGCATCAGTTGACATTCAACAATATTGTTTCAACAGACAAGTAACATACATTCAACTAACTGCCTAAAGACTATAAGGTACATTTCAAGTGTTAATCTACAGATTTTACAAAAAGTGCCTGTTGACTGTCAGTGTTATTTTGCTACAGGTTATTAACCACTTGTCAACTAACTTTCTGTAGATTGAGTCACCATCTAATAAGCTGTCCACCAGCAACTTGTCAACCAACAACTCAACATCAATCTATCAGTTGAAAGTCAACAGTCATGTCAGCATATGATCTGTATATGATAATGTATGTGCTACTCAAAGGGTCTCAAATGCATCTAATTAATGATGATTAAAACTGATTAAAAACTGTTTGAAAAAGAAAATCTTGAGTTTAGCATTTGTTGATAATCTGTTGATAGTCAACTAAAGATTACTTGCTTATCTGTTGTTTGTCAACAAATATATTGTTTACAATCAGTAGACTATTAATAGACATTCTCCACTAAGCGTTAGTAGATATCTTTTAGGACTATCTAATTAAAGTGAAAAACAGTTGATATCAGTAGAAAGTCTATAACCTATCAACAGATTGCATACAGGTCTCCATACAACATATAAACCATTTAAAACGAGAACAGTTTTGTATACCTGACTGAAGTAGAACAAACACTATAGGCAGCATATCAGAGGGGAAAAATCACTTTTATTAAATAAATACAAAAACAAAACCATTCTTTACCACGGTATCAGGTTCACATCAGATTATGTGACAAAAATTAAATTGAGTTTTTCAAAATGAGAACTCTCTCAATACTTGTCTACAACAACATTTCAAATGCCCGAGGCCAAGATCAAATGTTATAAACAGCAAATAATAATAATAATAATTAATTAATAAATTTAGCCTTTCATGACAGTAAGGTTTACAGAAAGTTCCTTAACTTATCTGCGGTTACTATTCCTTATGTCCTTGAGAAGTCTTCCAAGCACTCCATGTTTATATCTTCTTGCTAACCAGTAGGTCCACTCTATGAAGCTGAGCTGTTTTTTTAAGGCCTTCTCAGAACGATTACCCCGCATACGCCATACTTCCCTCTTGTATGTCTGCCACGCTCTCTCAATGTTTTGAGTATGTAGTCCTGTATGTGGATCTACATAATTCTGGCTGTGGTTGACTCTGACATGCTTGTAGCCCTCCTGGGAAAGACTGGCATATGCTCTCCACTCATCACTCACAACTAGACTTTGACGTTTGACATATTTCTTGATGATGGGAACAAGGGTTTCCTTGTTTCTTTTCTTCACAAGGCGAAGAATGGGGCGTCTGCTTGCAGCTTTAATCTCAAGTATACCAAACACCCATGTTCGCTTTCTTTTCCAGGTGTTACCAAAGCGTCCTCTTGCATACTACCAAAAAACAGCATGAACAGTGTTACAAAATAAAGAAAATCTCTGTATCAGCCATCAGTTTATTTCTAATCAGGTGTAATTACATTAGATTTTTAATATAAAACTCCTTTAAATTCCATATAACACAATAACTATGTTTACATAATAAGAACATCTTTAAAGGGTCAGTTCAACCAAAACAGAAAATTTGGAGATTCATGTTTTTGTAAATAAGTGGAAAAAAAAATATATATATATTTTTTTTTTCAGAAACAAAGTACTTGTGTAATTTTATAAAATTGAGGTTAAACCATTGGAGTCACATGGGTTAGTTTTATGATTTCTTCGTTCATTTTTTGAAGCGATAGTTTAGTAGCTGTCAATGGAGGGACAGGAATCGCTCAGATTTCATCAAAAAAATCTTCATTTGTGTTCCGAAAATAAAATAAAGTATTACAGGTTTGGAACAACATGAGGGTGAGGATTTAAAGACAGAATTTTTATTTTTGGGTGAACTAACCCTTTAATAAAAATTATTGTAAACAAGTAAAAAATATTGAGATACATTTTGCCATTACATTAAACAATGAATATTCATAATTGATTCATAATATTCATAAATGTGTTAAGAACACATTCCATTTTTATTCTACTTAGGCATGAGATAACCCTTCTTTAGGTTAAACTAAATAAATAAAATGTCAGTGAATGTAAAAAATGCACATTTAGATCACACTACCTTGCGTTTGTGGCAAAACTTGCTCTCATCAATGTGAACAAGGACATTAACTCCACCAACTTTCTGTCTGGTTTTTTTTTCGGTGCTTCTTCAGGCTTTGTACACAAATCCTTCTGAGTTTCTTTGACATCATGGAAAGTGTTACTGTGCTCTTTGCAATGCCATCTTGAAGCATGTCTACTTGCCGTAGATGTAAACCCTGAGCAAATCTACAAAGATTAACAATAATTATTATCATTAAATAAGAACAGTGCATTTTCACACAAAGATAATGTGTGCATTTTCAACCATATTTGTACCTAGTATCCTGTATTTTGAACACTAGTTTTTTGTTGTTGTTGTTACTTCTGACTCTTAGCATAACAAAACATACATAGCTGACTAAACAGTACAATATACTGTAAAAAAAAAAAAAAAAACATCACTGTGAAAACATCTATACTCACCAGCATAATCTTCTGTTATAGAAGCTTCTGTTAGAGATGTTTTATAAGACATCCTAAATACTAATTCAAAGTATGGTAAAAAATATAATTACCTTGATACAGTTTGTTTTTGAGTTTTTGGGTTACTGTAAGATATCTGGCAAAGTATGGTGAGATATATTACAGGAAATACGATATGCTATGCTATTAGATTGACTATCATATTTTTGTATGCCACCATAAACTATGATAACGTGCTGTAATAAACTATGATAACGTGCCATACAAATAGTGTAATATGTCAAATACTGTAGTTAAGTAATACATTTGCACTGCTTACCTATGTATATACTTCATCCGTGTGAACAGACTGCAGTGTGATTGTGAGAAAAGTGAGTTTGACCGAACACTTCTTCTCAGCCGTCCACATCTTTTACGTCGACACTCCCTGGAAGTTTCAGGACATAAGATTACACACACACACACGCACGCACGCACGCACGCACGCACACACACATACACACACACACGCACACACACACACACACACGCACACACACATATCTGTTTTTAATACTTCCAGCTGCTTATTCAAACTGATTAGATAAAATAGAAATACAATCGTGATAAATTTGCACTGTTACAACAATCTACATTTAATTACAATATAAACACAATAAGTATACATTGTCATAATTAATTAACAGTGGTTTATAAGCAATCACTTGATGTGTATATTATTGCCAACTGCTCATTTTACTTTTTTTTTTTTTTTACTTTGAAATGTGTAAGTTTTTGCTCACATTTATTTAAATAATAGCCTTTTGAAGTTTATTAAACACATTAAGTCATTCTTTATTCTCAAAACACCTCTTAAAATAATAACTAACACTATTTTATAGGCTACCATTTCAGATATTTAAGAGTTTGATCTTAAATCATAAAAACAAAGTATTAATTCTTACCAGACGTAATGGTCCTTGGACTGGGAGGTAACCATGTTCATTTTATGCTCGCAGTTCTTGCATTTAATTTTGCGTTTCAACAAGCCAATCATTTGCAACCATTTTATTAACTTTAAAGACGATTTTTTGGTTTCTCCAGTACGGAAGCGTATTGCATTCACTTGAGGAAAAAAAATCTACTCTGTTTTTCTGAATTAACGAGTTAATTATCTCAGAATTACGAGATAATTTTTCATGGAAAAAAGTTTTTGCTCTGTTTTTCTGAATTAACGAGTTAATTATCTCAGAATTATGAGATAATTTTTCACGAAAAAAAAGTTTTTGCTCTGTTTTTCTGAATTAACGAGTTAAGTATCTCAGAATTATGAGATACATTTTTCTTGAAAAAATTTTTTTCACTCTGTTTTTATGAATTAATGAGTTAATTATCTCAGAATTATGACATAATTTTGCATGAAAAATATATATTTTGTTCTGTTTTTCTGCATTAATGAGATCCCTCAAAATCCCGCCAGGAGCTCTATTTTAGCTGGATTGCATGGAAGTAAACATGTCCCTCCTTTCAAATTTAATCCGGTTTTATTTTACTTTGGGTTTGAGACATTGGGAAATACTGCTGTCTTTAGGTAATATAAATGGTATTGTTATTAGTGCGTCAACTTTGCGCAGACACCTCAAGACTTTGCGCCTGTTCAGACGAAAAGAACATTCTGATCTGCTTGACATTGCTGCGTTTCTCCAGGAGCAGTTGAACCGATATGGTATGCTTCACGGGTATAAGTTGATGCATCTGAAATGCATTCAGGCTGGCTACGTGGTGACACAAGAGACAATCAGGCAATTGTTGAAAATACTTGATCCCCATGGAGTGCAACTGAGGCGCCGGAATCGTCTTTGGCGACGTTTGTATCATAATCCAGGCCCGAACTTTTTATGGCATGTTGATTCATATGATAAACTCAAACCATATGGAATCTGCATTAATGGTGCAATCGACGGGTTTTCACGAATGATGATATGGCTACATGCATACTCTACAAGTAGTGATCCCAAGGTCATCGCTGGATACTTTATTGATGCGGTGTTATCAAGGAATGGGACAGCCACACAAATTCGCTCAGACTTAGGGACAGAGAACTGTTACATGGAACAGATGCAGAGGTTCATGAGACATGATCATACGGACGACTTTTCGAGAAATTGCTATTTGTATGGCTCAAGCAATCATAACCAACGGATAGAGCATTGGTGGGGATTTTTGAGGAAGCAACATGCGCAGTTCTGGATCAACCTATTTCAAGATCTAAAAGATTCGGACGACTTCTCCGGTGACTTCATAGACAAAAGTCTAATACAGTTTACATGTCTTGAAATAATAGAGGTAAGAAATGTGCTTTAGACATGTAAATTGTGATATGTTATTCAGTTATAGATTTTGTAAATACGCCAAAATGTTGTGACATGCAGCATAATTATCTCATTTCATAGGTATAACAACTGTTCCATTACAGAAGCAAATGGGCGATAACCATTAGTTATTTAATTAGATTCTTAAATTCATTTGTAGATTACAATTTTTCCTACATATAGTTGACTTTTTATGAAATAAGTGGATCTCAGTAGTATAAGTAGTTAAGAATTAGCAGCAGCCTACATCTACAACAATAAAATGCAACACAACATGAATGCAACTGTAATATTAATCCTGTTATGGATGTTGCAAAAACTGCTATCTGACCTGACTTATCTGACCCTGATGATCATATAACTCAAATCTTAACATACAGAGATTTATTGTTTTCAAATGTAGAATTTAACATGCATGAAACTGTTTGAGGAACGGCTTTACTGTATCAAACTGGACCATAAGCATTTATTTTGCCTGCAGGTGGTATTGCAATGGTGTGGACTAATTTTCTTACTTACTTTCTTACTCTTTTTCTTTATATTTAGAGAGAACTGCAGGATGTTGTTCACCTCTGGAAAACACACAGAATTGGCCCATCCAGAAATGCTGTGTCTCCAGGGGGACGTCCAGTGATGATGTACACCCTACCTCAACTTTTTGGTGGTAGGGAGTACCTTAAAGAGGCATCCCAACAGAAGATACAGGCTTGTAGGGAGGAGTGTCGTCAGAGAGGACCATATCCCTGTGATAATACAGTGTTTGACATTTGTTGCCTTGCCATGGCAGAAAACAGTCTTCATCCACCAACCTCACCAGAGGAAGCCATTGATCTTTACATGTTCTTACGTGCTTACATACGTACCCAAATTTAATAATCACAAGTTGTTCTACTGGATCAAATGACTGAATGTGAGCACCCACAAATAGCCAAAAAAACAACAACAGAATTGCAGTTTGGACGGAAAAGGTTATACCTTTCACTGTAAATGTTTGACAGAAGTACTGTGTTTAAGCAATCATTAATAGACAACTTTTTCATAATTGACATCTCCCAACTGAGCTTCATATCATCTCTTTTTATTCATCATTATGTAAAAAGTACATCTCAACCACAGAACTGGGAATAATCCTGTACCTGCAAATGAAAGGTATCACATGTTGCCATTGTCAAAAATGGCACATTTGTCCTTAAGGTGGAACTATTTCATATCACCAGATGTGGTCTGACACACTTTGCTCATTGTAAACAGGGCAACCTACATAATGTTTGAGTGGCCTTTAAATCAAACATATTATTGTATCTTTTTATCATGTGTCTCTGGGCTGCACATAAATAGTGTTTTTTTTTTTTACACAATTATTTTGCACCATATAAAAACATGCTAAACCAGTGCAGTGCAAAAAAATGTCTCCCCAGTGTGATTTACTGTGTATGTAGGAAATAGGCCTATTTGGTAATGTAGAGATGACTGTTTAAATATACTAAAGAGTGCTGGTGAATGCAGGAACTGCAGTGCAGTTGTCAAAACTCAGTAATTCTACACTGTAAAAAAAGGGTAATATTCTGGCAGCCAGAAAAAAATAACAGAAAATAACCATCACGTAAAATTACAGTGATTTCCATTGTTCAAAATACAGGTTTTATCTGTAATTTGAGATTTTCTGTAATTTCTTGAACTTTTTAAATATTCAAAATAAAGATTACAAATTGTGGGAAAATTATGAAAAAAACATGAAATTAACAATTAGATTGAACACTGCTATAACTCAAATAATCAGCCTCAAGTGCAAAAGATTGTTTTTAACATTTTATTAAAAAGAATAACTTTAAAGTTGTTTAAAACTAGTAATAATATCACAGCTGCAGTTTGTTTATAATGGCCACAATATACCTATATAAAAACTTAGTTCATGACTTCAACAATATACAAACATAATTAATTCACAACTACAAAAATACAACTGTAAAAATATAAAAAGCAACATTACCAATATTACAATGAGTGCATGACTTCAACAATATACAAATATAATCAGTTCACAACTACAACAATACACCAATATAAAAAAGTTGATCATAACTGCAACAATATAGAATTTGTTATACAAATATGAATAAGGATTTTTTTTTAAATAATTAAACTTCCTTAAGAGAGGACCACTTAACAGATAAATTAGTCATCAACAGATGAAAATGTGAGGATGTATGTGAGGATGTGTGTGTATGTGAGGATGCATGTGTGTGAGAGTGTATGTGAGGATGCGTGTGTGAGAGTGTATGTGATATAAATTTGCAGTCTATTTCAGTAGTTTTACTTTTCAAAATACTTGAAAAATCTCTAAAATAAAACAGTAAAATTACATAAAATCACATCAATTACTTAAAGTTTTTTTTTGAGAGTGAGAGTGTATGTGAGGATGCGTGTGTGAGAGTGTATGTGAGGATGCGTGTGCATGTGTATATAAGGATGCGTGTGTGAGTGTATGTGAGGATGCGTGTGCGAGGATGTGTGAGAGTGTGAGGATGCGTGTGAGTGTATGTGAGGATGCGTGTGTTAGTGTATGTGAGGATGCGTTTGCGTGTGAGTGTATGTGAGGATGCGTGTGTGAGAGTGTGAGGATGCGTGTGTGAGAGTGTATGTGATGCGTGTGAGTGTATGTGAGATGCGTGTGCGTGTGAGTGTATGTGAGGATGCGTTTGCGTGAGTAGTATATGTGAGATGCGTGTGCGTGTGAGTGTATGTGAGGATGCGTGTGCGTGTGAGTGTATGTGAGGATGCGTGTGCGTGTGAGTGTATGTGAGGATGCGTGTGCGTGTGTGAGTGTATGTGAGATGCGTGTGTGAGAGTGTATGTGAGGATGCGTGTGTGAGAGTGTATGTGAGGATGCGTGTGAGAGTGTATGTGAGGATGCGTGTGCGTGTATGTGAGGATGCGTTTGCGTGTGAGTGTATGTGAGGATGCGTGTGCGTGTGAGTGTATGTGAGGATGCATGTGTGAGTGTATGTGAGGATGCGTGTGAGTGTATGTGAGGATGCGTGTGCGTGTGAGTGTATGTGAGGATGCGTGTGCGTGTGAGTGTATGTGAGGATGCCTGTGTGAGAGTGTATGTGAGGATGCGTGTGTGAGAGTGTATGTGAGGATGCGTGTGAGAGTGTATGTGAGGATGCGTGTGCGTGTGAGTGTATGTGAGGATGCGTTTGCGTGTGAGTGTATGTGAGGATGCGTGTGCGTGTGAGTGTACGTGAGGATGCATGTGTGAGTGTATGTGAGGATGCGTGTGCGTGTGAGTGTATGTGAGGATGCGTGTGCGTGTGAGTGTATGTGAGGATGCGTGTGCGTGTGAGTGTATGTGAGGATGTGTGTGAGTGTATGTGAGGATGCGTGTGCGTGTGAGTGTATGTGAGGATGCGTGTGCGTGTATGTGAGGATGTGTGTGCGTGTGAGTGTATGTGAGGATGTGTGTGCGTGTGAGTGTATGTGAGGATGCGTGTGCGTGTGAGTGTATGTGAGGATGCGTGTGCGTGTGAGTGTATGTGAGGATGCGTGTGCGTGTATGTGAGGATGTGTGTGCGTGTGAGTGTATGTGAGGATGCGTGTGCGTGTATGTGAGGATGTGTGTGTGTGTGAGAGTGTATGTGAGGATGTGTGTGCGTGTGAGTGTATGTGAGGATGCGTGTGAGTGTATGTGAGGATGCGTGTGAGTGTATGTGAGGATGCGTGTTTGAGTGTATGTGAGGATGCGTGTGTGCGAGTGTATGTGAGGATGCGTGTGTGCGAGTGTATGTGACGGTACACATGACATTTAAATGTGTTGTAATTTCTGAAGCGTGACTTGCAACCTGCTATGCAACATGCATATAGGTAATGTGCCTCATTTCTGTGTAGCTCTTGATGTTGTACATAACCTTTTAGGGTTTTCACTGAAACACTACAACTATTACAAGTGTAATCTGCAAACATTTTTACATGGTGCAACGATCACATTTTGCCCCTGATCTTGACTTTGGCAGCTCACACAACTTATCTGCACGGAGAGACAAAAACAAGCATGTAAGTGTATGTTAAGAATAAAAATAAAAAAAATCCAGAGAAATATCAACGTCAGTCCTAATGAATCTGAACTCAGAACTTTCATCCAACGCCTACAACTAACTGTATAAAAAAATTCATATATATATATATATATATATATATATAGTCAGTAGTAGGCACTGTCTAAAAGCTAAAAAATGCTGTTTTCCACCTGAGGACTTCAAAAAAAAAAGGGAATTTCTTGGTTATGCACATTTACATGTTTTTCATTTAATTTTACACCAGGCATGTAAATTTGCAGTCTATTTCAGAAGTTTTACTTTTCAAAATACTTGAAAAATCTCTAAAATAAAACAGTAAAATTACGTAAAATCACAGTGTACTGTGTGAGACAATATCCATGTGATATCTGCAGTAAAGACCCAATTTGTTTGAAAACAAAACGAGAGAAACCTGTGCTTTTTATTTGTAAAAAGCAGAAACACCTTCTAATGTACAGTGCTGTATGTTAGAACAGATTTCCAAATCCTGCCAATATTAAAATTTAACATGAGCTGACATTACCTCAGGGTCCAAGTTAATTATAATTTCTCAATGAAAAAGCAACTTTACAAGAACATTTCTTTTAAATGGTCCCAAAAAGTATACTCCTAAACTGCAAACAGAAATGATGGCTTACATAAAAGTACATTTAAAATATTAGTACATGTATCTAAATCACTTAAAAATGAAAATGTATCCACATGCATTTATAACATACATTGGCTTATCATTGTTTTTCGGTCAAGTGGACCTTAAAGTATATTAACAAAATGTTCAGCCCCTCAATAAGTTTCTAAAGACAGTTTAAGTCTGGTAATAACAGCAACTGCATATGAAACGTTGCAAAACATGTTGCCATTGTCAAAATGGCAAATTTGTCCTCATGGTGGAACTATTCAGCATGACCAAATGTGATTTGACACACTGTGGGCCCACTGCGAACAGGGCAACCTAAATGGCATTTGAATGGTCCTGTATCATTATCAATAAATCAAACTTATTATTGTATCTTGTTATCATTTCTAAATGTTTCTTTGGGCTGGATATATTCGGAGTCCATCAACAAAATGTTCATCAGCCAGTAAACATGTTTCCACAGTAAGTTTGGTAATGACATTCTGGATAAAAATGAAAATGAAAAAGATAAAATAAAATAATGCACCACCTGTGCTCATAATGCACCACCTGAGTTAATTACTTCCCCTATGTGCTCTGTCTCACATTCACAGATTATCTAAAGGTAAACAGATGGCACTGATAAGGCTATAACTGGGCAAAATGGAAGAGTGTGTACATGAGTGAGACCCTTCTATGCAATGTCCATTGCATATAAGTTGCTGGACAGTATAGCCTCCATTTCAGCTCGGAGGTCAGGATAGCTGTTGTAAGTTGATGGCAGCTCTAAAGTTGGGCCACAAGTATGTGCAATAGGCCGCCTTGATAACCCTTCCAAAGGGGTGAATATGACTTGAATGTCTTTAACGCAGATGACATCAGACCCTGTCACGAATCTCAACATCTTCCGGAGGCCTATCTCATCCAATCCCCTGATGTACTGTTGTAAAAATCGCAAACTTTGGTTCTCTGCTGGAGTAGCTGGAGAGGCCGTGATCAACTTTAATACCTTTCGGGTTGATGGTTTAAGATCCTCATACATCTTCCGGATATCCAGCACACTGGGGAAGAACTCCCTGAGAGTTGGTCCTGCGACTGCTGCAATGTTATCCAGTGCATATTTTGGTAGCTGGATTATTTGCTTGTGGGCCACTTGGAGAAGCACAGCTTTCAAGTTCTCTTGTGTTGGTACTGTTCTTACTCCCATGCGATCCATAAGATCAAGCAGCTCATCTTTATCATCACCATCCAGTACGTCTTGCAAAGCAGTGGACAAGAGATCGCGCTCAGACTGACTAAGATACAACATTAGTGAGTCAAACAATAAATCAGGTGAGACAGTGTGTTCACCAAATGTGATTGCTGCTGAAAAGGCTTGAGCCAGCCGAGAAGGAAAATATCCATGGTCCTTTAATCCCTTGACCATTATCCTACCAACAGATTTCCATTCTTCCTCTTGCCATTTTGGGGATAGTGATGGCACCCTCACATCTGCACCCTCTGCTGCACAGTCTAAAACTCTGTCCAGAAGGCAGCATATACATCCCTGGACACTCCATCAGCATCTGCCCCCATTTCATGAATGAAGCTGTATTTAACAGAGTAGGACATCATCGCTTCATCCTTGAATTGGGTAATCAGTTCCTCAAGAGATTGACTCTGTGGAGTTTCACTGTCACATGCAAAAGTTCATAAGTAGGACTTAATGGGCCAACAGGCACTGTGTCAGAATGGACAGGACTTGAGCTATAGGCGTTGATGTTTATCTGTGCCTCTTCTATAGGCTCATGTAAGATTGTGTCATCAAGATCTTCTAAAAATGGTCCACCTTGCAAAGGGCCAAAAATGACCTCCGATGTATCACACAAAGATGTAAGATCAACAATCTCTACAGCAGTAGAGACAAAAGCTTCCACAGTGTGTGTCTGCTGTTCACTGTCATGTGTTTTTTGTGTCAGCTGCTCATTATCTTCTGTTGTGTTTTTCTGTCGCTCATTTAGCCTCGCTGCATCTGTCTGTTCATCAGTTCCTTCTGTCATCTCTGTGAACACTTCATCTCCATTTGTCAGGTGCTCTGTGAACAAGTAAAATCTTAAAATCCCCAATTTATGTGTCTCATAGAGCTCTCCCACACTAACACCCTCATCAAGGTATGCTTCCTGAAAGTCAACAATGTTGTGACTGAATTCTTCCCACTTTCCCTTTCTCGATTTCTCATTGGGGAAAAATAGCTTTTTAGCTTGTGATAGAATCTCTGTTTTTGTGGCTTTCTTGGAAATATCAAGAACTCTGGTTCCTCCACCATTGCGTTTTCTCACTTGTTTCTTGTCGTATCCATCCTAGTTCTATTTTCCTTGTCATCTTCACGGCCCTTTTGTTATTTCTCAGATGTATCTTTGTTGGCATAGAATGCTCCTCCTCAATATCTTGATCTGTATCTTTATTGCTTGCCAATGTGCCCATCTTTCTTCTAAGTTTTTCAAATAAGGACAGTCTTTTTAGATCATCACCACCTTTTCTCTGTTTTTCCATACAGAAACGCCTTGTAGCAATCCTATCACCATATGCTGGAATGTAAGCAGCCATAGTGGCCTCATCTATTTCTCCAACTACCGAGCTGTCAATCTATAATGAAAACAAAACAGTAAGACATATTGGTTATCTTAAATCTAAGAGATGGCTATATTTTCATATGAGTGAAAATTAATTTCTTAGCAGTAGCTACAAATCAGCAATTTAATTCTATTTTTCTTCACTTGCTTGTTTCTTTTTTCGCATGTTTAATAAAAAGGAGCTACAATATTAAGTAATTTTAAACAAAAACTGCTGTCTAAAAAAATGGTTGTAACCATAACAATGAAGTTTGAGAGACATAATGATGCTGAAAATACAGTGTATTAACAGTGAAAATCCTTGACATCAAAGTTGTACAGGGGACTGATTACTTTCATGTATTCCTCTTTAATTATATAACCATTTACCTCAATTACAAGAAAAGCAATTCTCCCATTTATATTACTGCTATTATGAATGTATAATGGTGATGCTACTGCACGTTACAGTCTAACTACTGTTATGTGTTTTAAGTAGGGTAGAGAACAAAATATAGAGTGAATTTACTCCTAAAGATACCTATAAACCTTATTTTACAGGGCTAGAATAGGGAATACATGAATGCATTGTTGGGAGAGGCAGGTGTGCTTGGCATAAAAAATAAATGAGAAACACTGGCACTAAATTTGATATGGGTTACAATTTATGATGATTACTTGTATAATCTGCAGAGATTCAGTAAAATGTAAAACCATTTAAATTATTATATTGCAGGAATTAATGTGCTGTCACTCACATGATCTGCATTTTCTCTCAGAATGCTCATTCACAGATCATCATCTGTGAGGGGTATTGAAGACATTATAGCTGGCTCAGAACAGATGTAGGAAAAAGGCAGCATTTATATAAATATGTTGCACACAAATATAAACATATTAACTCGTGTAATTGCTTTAAATATTCAAAAGCTGCTTTACGACAACATTACAGCCAAGAGGGTGATAACGCTGTTAAAAATGGATGTCCATGTATCAACCGTAGTAGGCAATTATAGCTGTCTTGTCACTGAAGTCAAACTGTCTAGCATTTGAATGTGTCACTTTCACAGTAACACAAATCGAGAAGGCAGACTCAAGAACAAGGTCAGTATTGCACAGCTTTGCATCATTTATTCAGACTGTGCACAATCGAATCTAGTTTCGAAAATATCTTTTGGAAAGCAAAAGTTGCTTTGTTTCAAATTATTAAATGCATCAGTCACAAAGTTTAGAAAATATCAACAAATAAAACAATTACATGACACATATGTAGTGCACATATAGTGACAAACCAAAAGAGAGGGCACAACAAAGCAATGTTCGAATATATTCAACATTATTGGTGTAGCACGCTGAACACTACATAAAACTTCTAAATAGTAGCCGGTTTGAAACCGGCAAAATTTCGAATGCTTGTTTACTGTTACGTGCATGCACGACAGGATACTGACGCTTTTTCTCTCGACAGCCGAGACCTCTTTTTACAATTATGCACTAAATAGCAGTCAGCCATTTAAACAACAAACTGAAAAAGGTGGTTAACGAATATTCTCCTAACGCTATTCTTCCTCCTTAAAGTTTCTTTTTGCCGACAAACGGTACAAATATTATCTTAACATCACATAAGTTAGCCTACCAATTGCAGTTGATGGTAACTTAACGAGTTAGTAAAATACGCCTGTAACATTAACGCTACATGTTTATAAACAGTTTAACCTCGCATAGCCGTTTAACTCAAGGACATCATCTGGCATTAACATGTAACTATAATAGTTTATTTTACCTGCAATGAACCCATGCAGTTGTTGTTGAGGTCAGGCTGAAAGCATCAGCACTATGGCCTGACGTTATTTCGCAGGTGAGATCTCACAGGATTTTGAGGATCTCAATTCAGAAAACAGAGCAAAATATATTTTTTCAAGAAAATGTATCTCATAATTCTGAGATAATTAACTGTTAATTCAGAAACAGAGCAAAACTTTTTTCCATGAAAATTATCTGGTAATTCGAGATAATTAACTCGTTAATTCAGAAAACAGAGTAGATTTTTTTCCTTAAGTGAATGCACACGCTCATCTCCAGCATAAACTTTGTTCAAAAGTTTCCTCTCCAATGAATCCATCGAATCAGCGGATCGCGCTGTCGACCTACGGAAGCGTATTGCATTCACTTAAGGAAAAAAAATCTACTCTGTTTTTCTGAATTAACGAGTTAATTATCTCCGAATTACCAGATAATTTTTCATGGAAAAAAAGTTTTTGCTCTGTTTTTCTGAATTAACGAGTTAATTATCTCAGAATTATGAGATACATTTTTCTTGAAAAAAATATATTTTGCTCTGTTTTTCTGAATTAACGAGATCCCTCAAAATCCTGTGAGATCTCACCTGCACGAAATAACGTCAGGCCATAGTTGCTGATGCTTTTCAGCCTGACCCTCCAACAACAACAGTGCCAGGCCTGCATGGGTTCATTGCAGGTAAAATAGCTAAGTATTATAGTTACATGTTAATGCCAGATGATGTCCTTGAGTTCGCTTGACGACATGTAAAACGAGGTTAGAGCTGTTTATAAACATGTAACGTTAATGTTACAGGCGTATTTTTTACTAACTACGTTAAGTTACACCATCAACTGCAATTGGTAGGCTAACTTATGTGATGTTAAGATAATATTTGTACCGTTTGTCAGCAAAAGGAACCTTAACTTTTAAGGTCGAGAGGGGATAATACGTGTGATTTTTAGGAGGAATATTACGTTAACCACCTTAATTTCAGTTTGTTGTTTAGGATAAGTAAACCACGCTATTTGCTGTAACTTTAGTGCATAATTTGTAAATAAAGAGGTCCTCGAACACAAAGAGGCTGCTGTCAGGGGGAGAGAAAAAAGTAACGTCAGATATCCTGTGCATCGCGACATTACGTAACAGTAAACAAACATTCAGAATTTTGCCAGTTTCAGAGCCAGCAGGGATACTATTTAGATTAAGTTTTGCACGGACGTTTAGTAGTGTTCAGCGTGCTACACCAATAATAATGTTGAATATATTCAGACATTGCTTTGGTTTCTTTAGTTGTGCCCTCTCTTTTGGTTTGTCACTATATGTGACAACACTGCATATGTGTCATGTAATTGTTTTATTTGTTGATATTTTTCTAAACTTTGTAGGCTACTTGATGCATTTAATAATTTGGAAACAAAGCTAGCTTTTTGAAGCTTTCCAAAGAGAGTTATATATTTTTCAGAAACTAGATTCCGGTTGTGCAGTGAATCACAGATAAATGAGTACAAAGCCTGTGTCTCAATACTATTGACCTTGTTCTTGAGTCTAGCCTTCTCTACGATTTGAGTAATGTTACTGTGAAAGGTGAGCACATTCAAATGCTTAAGACAGTTTGACTTCCAAGTGATAAGACAGGCCTATAGTTGCCTACCTATACAGTTGATACATGGAACATCCATTTTTAGCAACGTTATCACCCTCTTGGCCTTTATTAATGTTGTCGTAAAAAAAAGCCGAAATACATTTTTGAGATATTTAAAGCAATTACACTTTTGAGGGTTAATATGTTTATATTTGTGGTGCAACACATATTTATATAAATGCTGCCTTTTTCCTACATCTGTTCTGGGCCAGCTATGGCTACGTCTTCAAATACCCCCCTCCCACAAGATGATGGTCTGTGGATATTTCTTCAGAGCCGAGGGATTCCTGAGGAAAATATTCAGAAAATGCAGCAAGATCATGTAGGTGACAGCACATTAATTCCTGCAATATAATAATTTAAATGGTTTTACATTTTACTGAATCTCTGCAGATTATACAAGTAATCATCATAAATTGTAACCCATATCAAATTTAGTGCCAGTGTTTCTCATTTATTTTTTATGCCAAGCACACCTGCCTCTCCCAACAATGCATTCATGTATTCCCTATTCTAGCCCTGTAAAATAAGGTTTATAGGTATCTTTAGGAGTAAATTCACTCTATATTTTGTTCTCTACCCTACTTAAAACACATAACAGTAGTTAGACTGTAACGTGCAGTAGCATCACCATTATACATTCATAATAGCAGTAATATAAATGGGAGAATTGCTTTTCTTGTAATTGAGGTAAATGGTTATATAATTAAAGAGGAATACATGAAAGTAATCAGTCCCCTGTACAACTTTGATGTCAAGGATTTTCACTGTTAATACACTGTATTTTCAGCATCATTATGTCTCTCAAACTTCATTGTTATGGTTACAACCATTTTTTTAGACAGCAGTTTTTGTTTAAAATTACTTAATATTGTAGCTCCTTTTTATTAAACATGCGAAAAAAGAAACAAGCAAGTGAAGAAAAATAGAATTAAATTGCTGATTTGTAGCTACTGCTAAGAAATTAATTTTCACTCATATGAAAATATAGCCATCTCTTAGATTTAAGATAACCAATATGTCTTACTGTTTTGTTTTCATTATAGATTGACAGCTCGGTAGTTGGAGAAATAGATGAGGCCACTATGGCTGCTTACATTCCAGCATATGGTGATAGGATTGCTACAAGGCGTTTCTGTATGGAAAAACAGAGAAAAGGTGGTGATGATCTAAAAAGACTGTCCTTATTTGAAAAACTTAGAAGAAAGATGGGCACATTGGCAAGCAATAAAGATACAGATCAAGATATTGAGGAGGAGCATTCTATGCCAACAAAGATACATCTGAGAAATAACAAAAGGGCCGTGAAGATGACAAGGAAAATAGAACTAGGATGGATACACGACAAGAAACAAGTGAGAAAACGCAATGGTGGAGGAACCAGAGTTCTTGATATTTCCAAGAAAGCCACAAAAACAGAGATTCTATCACAAGCTAAAAAGCTATTTTTCCCCAATGAGAAATCGAGAAAGGGAAAGTGGGAAGAATTCAGTCACAACATTGTTGACTTTCAGGAAGCATACCTTGATGAGGGTGTTAGTGTGGGAGAGCTCTATGAGACACATAAATTGGGGATTTTAAGATTTTACTTGTTCACAGAGCACCTGACAAATGGAGATGAAGTGTTCACAGAGATGACAGAAGGAACTGATGAACAGACAGATGCAGCGAGGCTAAATGAGCGACAGAAAAACACAACAGAAGATAATGAGCAGCTGACACAAAAAACACATGACAGTGAACAGCAGACACACACTGTGGAAGCTTTTGTCTCTACTGCTGTAGAGATTGTTGATCTTACATCTTTGTGTGATACATCGGAGGTCATTTTTGGCCCTTTGCAAGGTGGACCATTTTTAGAAGATCTTGATGACACAATCTTACATGAGCCTATAGAAGAGGCACAGATAAACATCAACGCCTATAGCTCAAGTCCTGTCCATTCTGACACAGTGCCTGTTGGCCCATTAAGTCCTACTTATGAACTTTTGCATGTGACAGTGAAACTCCACAGAGTCAATCTCTTGGAGGAACTGATTACCCAATTCAAGGATGAAGCGATGATGTCCTACTCTGTTAAATACAGCTTCATTCATGAAATGGGGGCAGATGCTGATGGAGTGTCCAGGGATGTATATGCTGCCTTCTGGACAGAGTTTTTAGACTGTGCAGCAGAGGGTGCAGATGTGAGGGTGCCATCACTATCCCCAAAATGGCAAGAGGAAGAATGGAAATCTGTTGGTAGGATAATGGTCAAGGGATTAAAGGACCATGGATATTTTCCTTCTCGGCTGGCTCAAGCCTTTTCAGCAGCAATCACATTTGGTGAACACACTGTCTCACCTGATTTATTGTTTGACTCACTAATGTTGTATCTTAGTCAGTCTGAGCGCGATCTCTTGTCCACTGCTTTGCAAGACGTACTGGATGGTGATGATAAAGATGAGCTGCTTGATCTTATGGATCGCATGGGAGTAAGAACAGTACCAACACAAGAGAACTTGAAAGCTGTGCTTCTCCAAGTGGCCCACAAGCAAATAATCCAGCTACCAAAATATGCACTGGATAACATTGCAGCAGTCGCAGGACCAACTCTCAGGGAGTTCTTCCCCAGTGTGCTGGATATCCGGAAGATGTATGAGGATCTTAAACCATCAACCCGAAAGGTATTAAAGTTGATCACGGCCTCCAGCTACTCCAGCAGAGAACCAAAGTTTGCGATTTTTACAACAGTACATCAGGGGATTGGATGAGATAGGCCTCCGGAAGATGTTGAGATTCGTGACAGGGTCTGATGTCATCTGCGTTAAAGACATTCAAGTCATATTCACCCCTTTGGAAGGGTTATCAAGGCGGCCTATTGCACATACTTGTGGCCCAACTTTAGAGCTGCCATCAACTTACAACAGCTATCCTGACCTCCGAGCTGAAATGGAGGCTATACTGTCCAGCAACTTATATGCAATGGACATTGCATAGAAGGGTCTCACTCATGTACACACTCTTCCATTTTGCCCAGTTATAGCCTTATCAGTGCCATCTGTTTACCTTTAGATAATCTGTGAATGTGAGACAGAGCACATAGGGGAAGTAATTAACTCAGGTGGTGCATTATGAGCACAGGTGGTGCATTATTTTATTTTATCTTTTTCATTTTCATTTTTATCCAGAATGTCATTACCAAACTTACTGTGGAAACATGTTTACTGGCTGATGAACATTTTGTTGATGGACTCCGAATATATCCAGCCCAAAGAAACATTTAGAAATGATAACAAGATACAATAATAAGTTTGATTTATTGATAATGATACAGGACCATTCAAATGCCATTTAGGTTGCCCTGTTCGCAGTGGGCCCACAGTGTGTCAAATCACATTTGGTCATGCTGAATAGTTCCACCATGAGGACAAATTTGCCATTTTGACAATGGCAACATGTTTTGCAACGTTTCATATGCAGTTGCTGTTATTACCAGACTTAAACTGTCTTTAGAAACTTATTGAGGGGCTGAACATTTTGTTAATATACTTTAAGGTCCACTTGACCGAAAAACAATGATAAGCCAATGTATGTTATAAATGCATGTGGATACATTTTCATTTTTAAGTGATTTAGATACATGTACTAATATTTTAAATGTACTTTTATGTAAGCCATCATTTCTGTTTGCAGTTTAGGAGTATACTTTTTGGGACCATTTAAAAGAAATGTTCTTGTAAAGTTGCTTTTTCATTGAGAAATTATAATTAACTTGGACCCTGAGGTAATGTCAGCTCATGTTAAATTTTAATATTGGCAGGATTTGGAAATCTGTTCTAACATACAGCACTGTACATTAGAAGGTGTTTCTGCTTTTTACAAATAAAAAGCACAGGTTTCTCTGCTTTTGTTTTCAAACAAATTGGGTCTTTACTGCAGATATCACATGGATATTGTCTCACACAGTACACTGTGATTTTACGTAATTTTACTGTTTTATTTTAGAGATTTTTCAAGTATTTTGAAAAGTAAAACTTCTGAAATAGACTGCAAATTTACATGCCTGGTGTAAAATTAAATGAAAAACATGTAAATGTGCATAACCAAGAAATTCCCTTTTTTTTTTGAAGTCCTCAGGTGGAAAACAGCATTTTTTAGCTTTTAGACAGTGCCTACTACTGACTATATATATATATATATATATATATATATATGAATTTTTTTATACAGTTAGTTGTAGGCGTTGGATGAAAGTTCTGAGTTCAGATTCATTAGGACTGACGTTGATATTTCTCTGGATTTTTTTTATTTTTATTCTTAACATACACTTACATGCTTGTTTTTGTCTCTCCGTGCAGATAAGTTGTGTGAGCTGCCAAAGTCAAGATCAGGGGCAAAATGTGATCGTTGCACCATGTAAAAATGTTTGCAGATTACACTTGTAATAGTTGTAGTGTTTCAGTGAAAACCCTAAAAGGTTATGTACAACATCAAGAGCTACACAGAAATGAGGCACATTACCTATATGCATGTTGCATAGCAGGTTGCAAGTCACGCTTCAGAAATTACAACACATTTAAATGTCATGTGTACTGGCCACATACACTCGCACACACGCATCCTCACATACACTCGCACACACGCATCCTCACATACACTCAAACACGCATCCTCACATACACTCACACGCATCCTCACATACACTCACACGCATCCTCACATACACTCACACGCACACACATCCTCACATACACTCTCACACACACACACATCTCACATACACGCACACGCATCTCACATACACTCACACGCACACACATCTCACATACACGCACACGCATCTCACATACACTCACGCACACGCATCTCACATACACTCACACGCACACGCATCTCACATACACTCACGCACACATCTCACATACACTCACACGCATACACATCTCACATACACGCACACGCATCTCACATACACTCACACGCACACGCATCTCACATACACTCACACACATCTCACATACACTCACACGCACACGCATCTCACATACACTCACACGCACACGCATCTCACATACACTCACACGCACACGCATCTCACATACACTCACACATGCATCTCACGTACACTCACACGCACACGCATCTCACATACACTCACACGCAAACGCATCTCACATACACTCACACGCACACGCATCTCACATACACTTCACACGCACACGCATCTCACATACACTCTCACACGCATCTCACATACACTCTCACACAGGCATCTCACATACACTCACACGCACACGCATCTCACATACACTCACACGCACACGCATCTCACATACACTCACACGCATCTCACATACACTCACATGCATCTCACATACACTCACACGCACACGCATCCTCACATACACTCACACGCAAACGCATCCTCACATACACGCACACGCATCCTCACATACACTCTCACACGCATCTCACATACACTCTCACACGCATCTCACATACACTCACACACGCATCTCACATACACTCACACACGCATCTCACATACACTCACACGCACACGCATCTCACATACACTCACACGCACACGCATCTCTCACATACACTCACACGCACGCATCCTCACATACACTCACACGCACACGCATCCTCACATATACTCACACGCAAACGCATCCTCACATACACTCACACGCACACGCATCCTCACATACACTCACACGCATCCTCACATACACTCACACGCACACGCATCCTCACATACACTCTCACACACGCATCCTCACACTCTCACACACGCATCCTCACATACACTCACACGCAAACGCATCCTCACATACACTAACACACGCATCCTCACATACACTCTCACACACGCATCCTCACATACACTCTCACACACGCATCCTCACATACACTCTCGCACACGCATCCTCACATACACTCACACGCACACGCATCCTTATATACACATGCACACGCATCCTCACATACACTCTCACACACGCATCCTCACATACACTCTCACTCTCAAAAAAAAACTTTAAGTAATTGATGTGATTTTATGTAATTTTACTGTTTTATTTTAGAGATTTTTCAAGTATTTTGAAAAGTAAAACTACTGAAATAGACTGCAAATTTATATCACATACACTCTCACACACGCATCCTCACATACACTCTCACACACATGCATCCTCACATACACACACATCCTCACATACATCCTCACATTTTCATCTGTTGATGACTAATTTATCTGTTAAGTGGTCCTCTCTTAAGGAAGTTTAATTATTTAAAAAAAAATCCTTATTCATATTTGTATAACAAATTCTATATTGTTGCAGTTATGATCAACTTTTTTATATTGGTGTATTGTTGTAGTTGTGAACTGATTATATTTGTATATTGTTGAAGTCATGCACTCATTGTAATATTGGTAATGTTGCTTTTTATATTTTTACAGTTGTATTTTTGTAGTTGTGAATTAATTATGTTTGTATATTGTTGAAGTCATGAACTAAGTTTTTATATAGGTATATTGTGGCCATTATAAACAAACTGCAGCTGTGATATTATTACTAGTTTTAAACAACTTTAAAGTTATTCTTTTTAATAAAATGTTAAAAACAATCTTTTGCACTTGAGGCTGATTATTTGAGTTATAGCAGTGTTCAATCTAATTGTTAATTTCATGTTTTTTTCATAATTTTCCCACAATTTGTAATCTTTATTTTGAATATTTAAAAAGTTCAAGAAATTACAGAAAATCTCAAATTACAGATAAAACCTGTATTTTGAACAATGGAAATCACTGTAATTTTACGTGATGGTTATTTTCTGTTATTTTTTTCTGGCTGCCAGAATATTACCCTTTTTTTACAGTGTAGAATTACTGAGTTTTGACAACTGCACTGCAGTTCCTGCATTCACCAGCACTCTTTAGTATATTTAAACAGTCATCTCTACATTACCAACAGGCCTATTTCCTACATACACAGTAAATCACACTGGGGAGACATTTTTTTGCACTGCACTGGTTTAGCATGTTTTTATATGGTGCAAAATAATTGTGTAAAAAAAAAAAAAAACACTATTTATGTGCAGCCCAGAGACACATGATAAAAAGATACAATAATATGTTTGATTTAAAGGCCACTCAAACATTATGTAGGTTGCCCTGTTTACAATGAGCAAAGTGTGTCAGACCACATCTGGTGATATGAAATAGTTCCACCTTAAGGACAAATGTGCCATTTTTGACAATGGCAACATGTGATACCTTTCATTTGCAGGTACAGGATTATTCCCAGTTCTGTGGTTGAGATGTACTTTTTACATAATGATGAATAAAAAGAGATGATATGAAGCTCAGTTGGGAGATGTCAATTATGAAAAAGTTGTCTATTAATGATTGCTTAAACACAGTACTTCTGTCAAACATTTACAGTGAAAGGTATAACCTTTTCCGTCCAAACTGCAATTCTGTTGTTGTTTTTTTGGCTATTTGTGGGTGCTCACATTCAGTCATTTGATCCAGTAGAACAACTTGTGATTATTAAATTTGGGTACGTATGTAAGCACGTAAGAACATGTAAAGATCAATGGCTTCCTCTGGTGAGGTTGGTGGATGAAGACTGTTTTCTGCCATGGCAAGGCAACAAATGTCAAACACTGTATTATCACAGGGATATGGTCCTCTGACGACACCTCCCTACAAGCCTGTATCTTCTGTTGGGATGCCTCTTTAAGGTACTCCCTACCACCAAAAAGTTGAGGTAGGGTGTACATCATCACTGACGTCCCCTGAGACACAGCATTTCTGGATGGGCCAATTCTGTGTGTTTTCCAGAGGTGAACAACATCCTGCAGTTCTCTCTAAATATAAAGAAAAAGAGTAAGAAAGTAAGTAAGAAAATTAGTCCACACCATTGCAATACCACCTGCAGGCAAAATAAATGCTTATGGTCCAGTTTGATACAGTAAAGCCGTTCCTCAAACAGTTTCATGCATGTTAAATTCTACATTTGAAAACAATAAATCTCTGTATGTTAAGATTTGAGTTATATGATCATCAGGGTCAGATAAGTCAGGTCAGATAGCAGTTTTTGCAACATCCATAACAGGATTAATATTACAGTTGCATTCATGTTGTGTTGCATTTTATTGTTGTAGATGTAGGCTGCTGCTAATTCTTAACTACTTATACTACTGAGATCCACTTATTTCATAAAAAGTCAACTATATGTAGGAAAAATTGTAATCTACAAATGAATTTAAGAATCTAATTAAATAACTAATGGTTATCGCCCATTTGCTTCTGTAATGGAACAGTTGTTATACCTATGAAATGAGATAATTATGCTGCATGTCACAACATTTTGGCGTATTTACAAAATCTATAACTGAATAACATATCACAATTTACATGTCTAAAGCACATTTCTTACCTCTATTATTTCAAGACATGTAAACTGTATTAGACTTTTGTCTATGAAGTCACCGGAGAAGTCGTCCGAATCTTTTAGATCTTGAAATAGGTTGATCCAGAACTGCGCATGTTGCTTCCTCAAAAATCCCCACCAATGCTCTATCCGTTGGTTATGATTGCTTGAGCCATACAAATAGCAATTTCTCGAAAAGTCGTCCGTATGATCATGTCTCATGAACCTCTGCATCTGTTCCATGTAACAGTTCTCTGTCCCTAAGTCTGAGCGAATTTGTGTGGCTGTCCCATTCCTTGATAACACCGCATCAATAAAGTATCCAGCGATGACCTTGGGATCACTACTTGTAGAGTATGCATGTAGCCATATCATCATTCGTGAAAACCCGTCGATTGCACCATTAATGCAGATTCCATATGGTTTGAGTTTATCATATGAATCAACATGCCATAAAAAGTTCGGGCCTGGATTATGATACAAACGTCGCCAAAGACGATTCCGGCGCCTCAGTTGCACTCCATGGGGATCAAGTATTTTCAACAATTGCCTGATTGTCTCTTGTGTCACCACGTAGCCAGCCTGAATGCATTTCAGATGCATCAACTTATACCCGTGAAGCATACCATATCGGTTCAACTGCTCCTGGAGAAACGCAGCAATGTCAAGCAGATCAGAATGTTCTTTTCGTCTGAACAGGCGCAAAGTCTTGAGGTGTCTGCGCAAAGTTGACGCACTAATAACAATACCATTTATATTACCTAAAGACAGCAGTATTTCCCAATGTCTCAAACCCAAAGTAAAATAAAACCGGATTAAATTTGAAAGGAGGGACATGTTTACTTCCATGCAATCCAGCTAAAATAGAGCTCCTGGCGGGATTTTGAGGGATCTCATTAATGCAGAAAAACAGAACAAAATATATATTTTTCATGCAAAATTATGTCATAATTCTGAGATAATTAACTCATTAATTCATAAAAACAGAGTGAAAAAAATTTTTTCAAGAAAAATGTATCTCATAATTCTGAGATACTTAACTCGTTAATTCAGAAAAACAGAGCAAAAACTTTTTTTTCGTGAAAAATTATCTCATAATTCTGAGATAATTAACTCGTTAATTCAGAAAAACAGAGCAAAAACTTTTTTCCATGAAAAATTATCTCGTAATTCTGAGATAATTAACTCGTTAATTCAGAAAAACAGAGTAGATTTTTTTTCCTCAAGTGAATGCAATACGCTTCCGTAGTCGACCAATACAACCCAAAAAAATAAAAATTTGGCGCACTTTAATTTCATTGGTTTATGATGTAATGTAATCAGAATCAGATGCACCTACCAGGGGTTGTATGTTGGCAGCGGTTGGCAGCTGGTTGGCAGAGTTGACACATGACCAAGCACTTCTTCAATCTGATTGGCCAAGCAGCACTGCCTACAGGTTGCTCTGTTCTAGTGATGGGCAATCCAGCTCTTTTTCGTGAGCCGGCTCGTTTGACTTAGCTCACTGAGCTCTTTTGGCTCACAAACGGCTCTTTAATTTTTTTTAATGTTTAGTCTATGATAGGTGTGAAAACAGTTCTAATTAAAAGATTAAATTAAATAATAATACTCACAATGTCTCACAATTTCTTTAAAAATGCATTGATTTATGAAAAAATAATACTATTAAATATTTGCATTTAAATTACAACTTTTTAATGTCTTGAAACAACATTCAAAACAAATACAAACTGAATCTGAACAACATAATAGAACCCATATTAAAGAAAATAAATAACTTAAAGGATTAACCAGCATGAACTATCTCACTAGTTATGTTTTGTATAACTAGCATACACAATGCTGATCACATTTTAATTTATGAGAGATTTGCATTCAGAAATGCAAGCTGTCTCACTTTCGAGGGGCTGATGCGGTTTCTTCTCTCAATAATAATTTGTCCAGTTTTTGAGAAGACCCTCTCAGAGGGAACGGATGTGGCCACTATGCAGAGTCTCCCTGTCATGACTTTAGTAAGCCGTGGGTAGATAGAGGCCTTGTTCTTCCACCAGCTCAGAGGATCTGCAGATCTTTGGAGGAGGGGCTCCTCCAAATAGGATCGGACCTCCATTATGGCATCTGCTGACGGATTCCTTCGTGCTGCATTCCCAGTTGCCCTCTCATCAAACAGCATCCAAACAGCAGACGTTTGTGGCACTACTGCTGGTGCTTCTGCTCCTTCTGCTCCCTCTGCTTCCTGTTGCCCTGGTGTCTGAGCCAGCTGACTGCTGGGGCTGTCCCTCCCTGCTGCTGAAGTGATTCTTTGAAGAGCCTTATCAATCGCTCTGGCATCACTGAAGGCTAACTTCTTAAACCTGGGGTCAAGTGCAGCGGTTTTTGATAGCACGTGATTATATTCCATTCTATGAAACTTTCTGTCCATTGATGAACATAGGGTGTCCATCAACTCTATCACTTGCCCTGTGGTTACATTTGCTTCTCTCTGGCGGTTGGCTGTTATTCGCTGCAGACCCTTACATAGAGGTATCATTTTTGAGGCTGTCACATAGCTAAAACGAGAGAACAGATTATTATATTATATATATATATAATTATATTATTATAATATTATTATATTATATTATATTATATATTATGATTAATATATTATTTATATATAATATAAAATACAGGATAAAATGTATAACTGCTTACAGTACCTCTCTCCACTGATCTCCACAGTAACCTGCTCAAAGGGCTCCAGGACTCTGCACACCTCCTCCACCACCTCCCATTCCTCTTGGGTCAGAGGATCAACAGGTGCACTGACAATGGCCAGGGTAGAGATGATGGCATCCTTTGATTCGAGAAACCGTTTCAACATATAGAATGTTGAATTCCACCTTGTAGGGCAGTCTTGTTTAGGCCTTGCTCAGGCATTCCCATCTGGCGTTGTGTAGACTTTAGTTTTTCAGCACCTACTGTGCTCCTGTGGAAGTATTCCACTGCTGCTTTCACTTTGTCCACAGTGACACACTTGACGTCCAGCAGTCAGTGGTAAGGCAAACTGCAGTAGCTTTTTTGAGTCTTTCCTGCACTGAAGCCCTTGTGCTCTCATACAGTTGTGGAATAAGTGATTTTGAAATTACTTTCCTGCTTGGAATTGTGTACATTGGATTTAGACTACTGCTATAATTTATAAAACCTCTGTCCTCCACGATCAAAAATGGCTGGAAATCGGTGGCAAACATTTTAGCCAATGCAATATCAATTTGGCCTTGTTTTGCTACAGACATTGACTTTTGCATAAACTGGTCCTTTATAGAAGACTGCGTTGCTTTGGGTCGCGGATTAGGCCTACTTGACTGATTGGATACATCTCCACGTGAGGTGCTGGCTCCAGTCGCTCCTCCACCACCATCACTAGCAGGACCGCTAGTTTCTCGAAGCTCCGCTAGCTTCACAGTTGGGTGCACAGTTCGCATATGCCGGTGTAGGTTGTGGGTAGAACCGGCTTTATGTGAGATTTTGTTTTGGCAAATTCTACACTCCAAATGCTGCTGTGCTTCCGACTCATTTTCCTGCTTTTGTTTGAACTTTTCACAGCTGTTTTTCCTCTCCTCTCCTCCGAGTTTGACAGTTGACACTGTGCGACGCGTATGTGTGATGGCTCGGCCCCTCCCTCATGCCGTATAATTGGTTGACACCTCGTGTATGATTGACAGGAACAGAATGTGAGGCTGACCAGACAGTTGAAACAAATGTGTGCGCCTTTAGACCTATATCTTTTTTTTTTTTTTTTTTTGTTCTTTGAATTAGTCAATTATTGTAAATAAAATAAAATTCATTATTTAATTATGACATAATGATTTAATTTCTATAGGCTATATGTTTTTTTAAATAGAGTCGGCTCTTCAGAAATGCGAGCCAGCTCCCATCGTTCACCTAAAAGAGCCGGCTCTTAGAGCCGACTCATTCGCGAACGACCCATCACTACTCTGTTCCGAACATATTATTGTAGAGATGGTAAGTAGGTCTATCAAATCCCTTGGGAAATGTTGTTTTGTAATTACTTTAATTCTTTATTACTTGCATGTGAAACAATATCTTTATCTCACTTTATTTCAGCATCAACATACAGGCCTATATGATCAAGCGCCTTCAGCTCACTGCACCTCACCTGGCTGTGGGAGGAGTGCGGGTACCATTCATTTTACCCGCGCAAAGGCACGGAGAGGAAATACTGAGGGAAAATAAGACATTTCCATACACAAAAGTGGTAAGTTGTGTTTATAAAAGTGAAATTAGTTGTTTAGTGTGCTACCAAACACAAAGCTGATGTTTCTCGTGTCGCGATTGCATACAAGTCAACACTAATTCGTTCTGGGCGACGCGATAACGAATCTTGGCATTCATTGGTTTGTATGCAAGGATGCACTTTTTGTTAGAATGCTACAAAAGAGATGTGTTGAAAAACAACACAAAGAGTGTGTTGATGGTATTTTGACACTATTGGGTTCAACACACAATGTGTGTTAAAATAACTGGAGAACAGCACTAGGCGGAGGGCAGTTTGTGTATGATCGAAATTGTATGGTATGTAATCTCAAGAAGAGCTTGTCTGTGTAGATTCATGATATCTAAAACATCCAGGCAATAAAATGTTCAAACAAACTCTTTATTAAATGTCACTGGACTACATAAAAACAAGTTAACAATATGTTTCAGTGTTCATCCAAACACAGGAAGTAACTCTGGCACATGTAACACACATCTGACTCAAATTGTAACTAACACATTAGTGTGTAAAAGGTTTCAACACTTCAGTGTAAGAGGAATAACACATTATTTTAGTTGCAGGTAAACACAGAGATGTGTTACATAAAGAAACAACACAGGTTGTGTGTTAAATTTGACCCAACATGTGTTGTCCCTGAGCACACACACACTACATGTGTTAAAATCTACACAACGTGTTATTCCTGAGCAAACACACACTTAATGTGTTTAAATCTACACGTGTCAAAATTCAAGAATAATTTATGGGATTTAATTTTATATTATTTATTTTAAAGAATTAATAAAAGCAGTTTGATGTGTGTTGTTGCAACTGGTCAATCAATCAATCAATCAACTTTATTTATATAGCGCTATTACAATGACGATTGTTTCAAAGCAGCTTCACAGTATTAAACAGGACAACATTGCAACAAAATTTTATTTGGCTAGTTTAATTTGGATAGTTTATAGAAATATATATGACCAAATTAATAAATTCTATTTGTATATTTAGTTGAGTAACTTGGATCATAATTTGAGTGTCCCCAACTGAGCAAGCCAAGCCAAAGGCGACAGTGGCAAGGAACCAAAACTCCATCAGGGCATGATGGAGAAAAATAAACCTTGGGAGAAACCAGACTCAGTCGGGGTGCCAGTTCTCCTCTGGCCTATTATTAACAGTGTATAATTATTACTCTGGCAACCTTGCAGGTCATAAATCATATTAGATAGGAATATTCAAAATTTTGGGTATGACGCACGAGACGGGTTCATTTAGGATGGCGCGTCGATTACACAAGAATATGAATACTTGAAAGATCGGAGTTATTGCGCTGGAGACGGGTTAATTGAGGATGACGTGCCGGTGAGGCAAATTCAGAGGAGACACTAATGGACACGGTCTCAGCAGACACTCCAGGATGAGCTGGTCATGTCCAGATGCAGGTCCACCATCCGATCCGGACACGGCCTGGATCCGGCCGACTGCAGTAAACCTCGGGATAAACAGAGAGACTAACATTAGTGTGGATGCCACTCTTTTTATGATGTAACAAGTACATCAGGTGTTATGGGAAGTGTTCCCGGTTCCGGCGGACCTAGTTAAATGCCATAGTAAAGAGATGTGTTTTTAGTCTAGATTTAAACTGACAGAGTGTGTCTGCTTCCCGAACAATGCTAGAAAGACTGTTCCAGAGTTTAGGTGCTAAATAGGAAAAGGATCGACCGCCTGCAGTTGATTTAGATATTCTAGGTATTTTCAACTGGCCAGAGTTTAGAGACCGCAATAGACGTGATGGAGTATAATGCGTTAAGAGCTCGCTTAAGTACTGGGGAGCTAAACCATTTATTGCTTTATAAGTATTAAGCAAGATTTTAAAATGTATGCGATGTTTAATAGGGAGCCAGTGCAGTGTTGACAGAACTGGACTAATATGATCGTACTTCCTGGTTCTAGTAAGAACTCGAGCTGCTGCGTTTTTGGACCAGCTGGAGTTTATTTATTAGGCGAGCAGGGCAACCACCCAGTAGAGCATTACAATAATCTAGCCTTGAGCTCATGAACGCATGTACTAATTGTTCAGCATTTTGCATTGAAAGCATGTGACGTAATTTAGATATATTTTTAAGATGGTAGAATGCAGTTTTACAGATGCTAGAAACGTGGCTTTCAAACGAAAGATTGGTATCAAAGAGCACACCCAGGTTCCTCACTGACGACGAGGGCTTGACAGAGCAGTCATCGAGGGTTAGACAGTATTCTAGGGCACTACTTGTGGAGCTTTTCTGTCCAATAATTAAAAATTCAGTTTTATCTGAATTAAGTTGCAGGAAATTTCTATTCATCCAATTTTTAATATTAGCTATGCATTCCGTTAATCTTGTGAATTGGTAAGTTTCGTCAGGGCGCAAAGCAATATAGAGCTGAGTATCATCAGCATAACAATGAAAACTAACGCCATGCTTCCTAATAATATCTCCCAGTGGTAGCATATACAGGGTGAAAAGCAACGGTCCTAACACTGAGCCTTGCGGTACTCCATACTGAACTTGTGATCGGTGTGACATCTCTTCATTTACTGCTACAAACTGATAACGGTCAGATAAGTAAGATTTAAACCATGCCAATGCAGTTCCACTAATGCCAACATAATTTTCGAGTCTATTCAAAAGAATATTGTGATCGATAGTATCGAATGCAGCGCTAAGATCGAGTAACACTAATAGAGAGATACAACCACGATCAGATGATAAGAGTAAATCATTTGTAACTCTAATTAGAGCAGTCTCAGTACTATGATACGGTCTAAATCCTGACTGAAATCCTCACATATACCATTTCTTTCTAAAAAGGAACATAATTGTGAAGACACGGCCTTTTCTAATATTTTTGATAGAAACGGTAGATTCGAGATTGGTCTGTAATTGACTAATTCTTTAGGATCAAGTTGCGTTTTTTAATAAGTGGTTTAATTACAGCCAACTTAAAAGTTTTTGGTACATATCCTAATGTCAAGGATGAATTAATAATATTAAGCAGAGGATCTATGACCTCTGGAAGCATCTCTTTAATAGCCTAGTCGGTATAGGGTCAAGCATACATGTTGTTGATTTTGATGATTTAACAAGTTTAGCCAATTCTTCTCCTCCTATAGCAGTGAATGAGTGTAATTTTTCCTCAGTGACACTACAATGTTCTGTCTGAAGTGATACTGTAGTAGACGGCTGCATGGTTATAATTTTTTTCCTAATGTTATCAATCTTACTATTAAAGAAGTTCATAAAGTCATTACTGCTGTGTTGTTTACAAACGTCAGAAGTTGAAGCTTTATCCTTTGTTAATTTAGCCACTGTATCGAATAAATACTTAGGGTTGTGTTTGTTTTCTTCTAAAAGAGTTGAGAAATAAGCAGATCTAGCAGTTTTTATGGCCTTTCTGTATGCAATCATGCTCTCTTTCCACAAATTGCGAAAAACCTCCAGTTTTGTTTTCTTCCAGCTGCGCTCCATTTTTCTGGCTGCTGTTTTAATGGCCCGAGTGTGCTCGTTGTACCACGGCGTTGGATTATTTGCTTTAATCTTCTTTAAGCGCCGAGGAGCAACTATGTCTAAAGTGCTAGTAAAGAGAGAGTCAGTAGTTTCTGTTGCAACATCAAGTTCCTCTTGGCTATCTGTAATGCTGAGGAGATGGAACTGATGAGGAAGATTATGTACAAAGTAATCTTTAGTCGCAGCGGTGATAGTCCTGCCATATTTGAAGAGGATGGCTTTGCAGCTTTAGCTAAATTAAGTATGCATGATATTAGGTAATGATCTGAGATGTCATCGCTCTGCTGCAGAATTTTAATGGTATCAACATTTAATCCATGTGACAGTATTAGATCTAAAGTATGATTAAGGCGATGAGTGGGTCCCGATACGTGTTGTCTAACTCCAATAGAGTTTAGAATGTCTTTAAATGCCAATCCCAATGCGTCTTTTCATTGTCAACATGGATATTAAAATCACCAACAATTAGTACTTTATCTGCAGCCAGTACTAACTCTGATAGAAAACCAGCAAATTCTTTGATAAAGTCTGTATTGTGCCCTGGTGGCCTGTATACAGTAGCCAACACAAATGTCAAACGGGATTTATCATTTACACTACACAATGTTACATAAAGCACCAAAACTTCAAAGGAATTATATTTGAAACTAGACTTCTGAGTAATACTGAAGATATCATTATAAATTACAGCAACACCTCCCCCTTTTCCTTTCAGACGTGGCTCGTGTTTATAACAATAATCTTGGGGAGTGGACTCATTTAAAGTAATGTAGTCGTCAGGTTTTAGCCAGGTTTCTGTCAAACACAGCACATCTAGGTTATGATCTATAATCATATCATTAACAATAAGCGTTTTTGGCGTAGCACCAGCCCGGGTAGGATGAATGCCGTCTATCTTCAACAGGTCGGGTCTGCCCCAAAAACTTTTCCAATTGTCTGTGAACCCTATGTTATTTTGCGGACACCACTTAGACAACCAGCCATTGAGTGATGATAATCTGCTAACTATTTCATCACTCCTTTTAACAGGGAGGGGGCCAGATAAACAGACTGCCGGTGACATTGTACTTGCAAGTTTACACACCTCTTTAATGTTAATTTTGGTGATCTCCGACTGACGAAGTCGAACATCATTAGTGCCGACGTGAATAATAATCTTAGAGAATTTACGATTAGCTTTAGCCAGTACTTTTAAATTTGCTTTGATGTCAGGTGCTCTGGCTCCCGGTAAACATGTGACTATGGTGGCTGGTGTCTCTATTTTCACGTTCCGTGTAATAGAATCGCCAATAACTAGGGCACTTTCAACAGGATCCTCAGTGGGTGCATCACTGAGTGGGGAGAACCTGTTTGATGTTCTAATCGGAACGGAAGAGTGGTTTTTAGATCCGCGAATATGCTGTCTCACAGTCTACCAGGCTACCAGGTTAGCGAAAAGCTAACACGTGGTAGTGATTTAGATTAAAAGCTAGTGATGTCAAATTTAACTTGATAGGCTATATTAAACAATATATGGTGATGAGTAAGTTATATTTAGCAGTATAGATAACAAAGAAAATATATCAAATAGAGATTCAAACGCAGCTATACAGAGCTACAAACACTGAAGCATGCAGCAGCAGCAGCAGCAGTAGGTAGACTGGAGCAATCGATCAGGGAGCAATCCAATGATTGCTCCCTGATCGATTGGTCCACGTTGATTTGGGATTTAGGAAGTAATTGATGCAATACTTTTTAGAGGGAATAATTAGTACAGTAATCTAATTACACTTTTGAAGATGTAATTAGTAGTAATTATTTTTTACCCAACACAAGGGATAGGGGGTGGTTATTGTAAAAACTTTTGTCCAGCTAACTATTGCTTAACCATGTTAAAACCAAGCTTTTGTTGTTGTTGTTTTTTTACAATGCAATTTGACTGGTTTGTTAGCTTAAGAGTAGTACCCTCTGTCTTAAGTTATCTTCTGATAATTTATAACAAAAATGGAGACCAGAGAAACCTGTTGTGTCTTGTGGATGTTATTACATAATGCAAAAAAACTTTTGACTATGTTCTTACAAGGTTTGTCCACTATTCTCCACTCACATCTATTCCTATTTTTTATGTCATATTTTGCAGTTAGTATGATGGACAGTCTCAAGCCTGTCAAACAACATATTCTCTGGAAAAAGAAGGCTGAGATGCTCCAGTCTCGGGTGAACGAGCTGGAGGAGGAAAATGACTTACTCAAGAAGCAGCTTGAAGAGAAGTCTGCACAAGAACAAGGTTTGTACAGGTAGAGCAGATGGCTCTCCAGAACCTCTATGGGCTTTTGAAGAACAATGCTACAGCATAACTGTACATATTTCATGTTTGACAATATTGTTGCTGACCTTTCAATATTATTTTGTACCTGCTTTAGGTTTTTGATTTTTAGATTATATTTAGCGCATGCATACATTTAAGTGGACCATGTTTAGGATCTCTATAGCAGATAACCCTCAAAGTGGAATTAAAAATAGAGAGATATAGTTATTTGTGAAAACATTTGCATTTAAAACTAAATGCTGCTGCTTTTTAGACATCTGTTAAATTGAAACTAAAAGCATTTCCTACAGTAGCTATGTAGTTTTTCCTTAGGTATCTACTCAGTGTTTTATCTTGCTAGGGTTTGGAGCTTTTGTTATTGATATTAAATGGTTTGTTTTTATTTTTTTAATTATAAATCAGATAAAACAATATGTATTTAACAAATTGGTCCCATTTTAAATTAAGTGTCTTAACTACTATGTGCTAACATTTTAAATAATAATTTGATACAATGCACCTTTTGTGTACATACATGTTTTTACATTGTACTTATTTTTAAAAAAAATATTTGCATGTAATTACATCTTTAATTAATTTCTGTAAGTGCATTCTGTAATGTACACTTTTCAATTGATTTGAGTATATTTAGGCTTATAACGGGGTCTGGTTCTCACCTTATTGACGAACAGGAATTGTAGTTTGTGAGTAAAGCGGCAAATTCTTCCATCAAAGTCAATCGCAATTGTGCCTTGTGTGAGTACACTGACTTCACTTGTGTATAGCCTGTATACTGCTGCCTTAGCATACTGGATTTCCATTTACAGCTGTGGCTGTAGACAACATTCATTTGGTAGAACTCACTGAAATACTCAAATAGTTACAGTAAAGTTCTTCAAAAAGCAGCTTGATTATACAGTGGGTATAGGTTTACATTATAAGTGTATATTACAGGTGGGAACTTGGAGATAATGGCCACAGGAGGTGAGGAGCCAGCACTGACACTACCACTGATTCCAGCAATAAATCAAGCTCTGACTCCAGCTCCAGCTCTATCTCTGACTCTTCAGATGAGGAAAAGAAGAAAAAGAAGCGTAAAAAGAAGAATGGCAAGAAGAAAAGCAAAAAAAGAAAGAAGGAAAACAAAAAGGTGAAGAGGTCACGCGGAAAAGGAGAGCGAGGTATGGACACACTGTGCTTTATACTTGATTTGTTGCATAGTGCACACTATCCCACAACCCAATCATCATTGTCTTGTCATCTCTTTTTTTCGAACAACACAAAATCAACATGTCAAAAGCTTAAAGCTTGTCCGAGAATTCTCAGTGAATATCGGTGATAATCTGTATCCAACTTGTATTTTTACTACTGCTTTCTTAGAGATTATGTAAGTAATTAAGTAAATAAAGACACAACATGTGCTTACCTATTATGGTAATCAATAATTAAATATAAATAATCATCAAATAGTCTTTAATGGCACACTGCCCTCACACTACCGACTAGGGCTGGGCGATATGGAGCAAAAAATATATCTCGATATATTTTTCTATATCTCGATATACGATATATATCTCGATATCTTTGCAGGAAAAATAACCCCCCAAAAACAAATATGCCAAAAACCACAATCTTTTTTTATTGAAGTGCAAATGTAGGAACAAAGTGCATTTGCAACATTAAAAAAATATATATATATATATATATATATATATATATATATATATATATATATATATATATATATATATATATATATATATATTGTTCTTTTTATAGACGAGCTCTGTCGCCTCCGGGCTGATTGCGAACGTCGCCATGTTCAATGAGACAACACGCGAGGGGAGCAAGGCGGCGGGGGGCGAGCGAGCGGGTGCGAGCACAGCACAGAGAAGGCAAATAAGCAAAGTGGCGGAACCAGAATTAAATATAAACAATATATCGATATATACGATATGTCAAAATCCATATCGTGTTTAAAAAATATCTCGATATTTAAAATACCCACCCCTACTACCGACTATTAAATGTTCTTAATTAAAGAATAAGCCGTACACCTTTATCCAAGTTGTAGCCTCCCTTTTAAAGAGAAAACATGTGGGAAACATTGTGCTCACCCTGTGCCTAAGAAACCACACAACACAACATTTCTTGGTGATTTATTTACATTATTGTTTTTTTTTTCTTCAGTTGCCTCAATCGCAGATGTGGTGACAAGATATCGGCGTGTCCTCAAACTTGTGCAAAGAGGCTTCAGGATGACCTCAGCTTTCAAGAAAGCTTGTGTTTCTAGAAATGCTGTGAAAGACACTGCAGCAATTGCAGAGATTTACATGGTAGACAAAAGTGTCCTAGAACAGTTCAAGGGTAAATACACACTTTTGCAACTAGCACAACTCTGTCAGAAAAAAATTGTTGGTGAACTGGCAGAAAAGATAAATGAAATGAAACCCAACAAACAGCTCATCCCCTTTTCTGTCAAGAAAGACTGAATGTGGGAAAGAAAATGTTAATGATAAGTTAAGTAGGTTGCTGTTAAAGGGTTAGTTCACCCAAAAATTCTGTCATTAATGACTCACCCTAATGTCGTTCCAAACCCATAAGACCTCTGTTCATCTCCGGAACACAGTTTGAGATATTTTAGATTTAGTCCGAGAACCTTCTGTCCTTCAACTGAAAGTGTATGCACACTCTACAGTCCGTGTCCAGAAAGGTAGGAAGTAAGGTATGAAAAACATCATCAAAGTAGTCCATGTGACATCAGTGGGTTAGTTAGACTCTTTTGAAGCATCGACAATAGATTTTGGTCCAAAAATAACAAAATGTATTGTCGATGCTTCAAAAGAGTCTAACTAACCCACTGATGTCACATGGACTACTTTGATGATGTTTTTCATACCTTACTTCCTACCTTTCTGGACACGGACTGTAGAGTGTGCATACACTTTCAGTTGAAGGACAGAAGGCTCTCGGACTAAATCTAAAATATCTTAAACTGTGTTCCGGAGATGAACAGAGGTCTTACGGGTTTGGAACGACATTAGGGTGAGTCATTAATGACAGAATTTTCATTTTTGGGTGAATTAACCCTTTAACTAAATGCAAGTTTGTTTGTTTTTTTTGTGGTTGTACACTCTATAATGTTTTAGCTTGGTCTAGGGCAGTGCAGCTTTTTTTTTCAAGTATTGAGAGAGTTCTCATTTTGAAAAGCTCATTATAATTTTTGTCACATAATCTGATGTGAACCTGATACCGTGGTAAAGAATGGTTTTGTTTTTGTATTTATTTAATAAAAGTGATTTTTCCCCTCTGATATGCTGCCTATAGTGTTTGTTCTACTTCAGTCAGGTATGCAAAACTGTTCTCGTTTTAAATGGTTTATATGTTGTATGGAGACCTGTATGCAATCTGTTGATAGGTTATAGACTTTCTACTGATATCAACTGTTTTTCACTTTAATTAGATAGTCCTAAAAGATATCTACTAACGCTTAGTGGAGAATGTCTATTAATAGTCTACTGATCGTAAACAATATATTTGTTGACAAACAACAGATAAGCAAGTAATCTTTAGTTGACTATCAACAGATTATCAACAAATGCTAAACTCAAGATTTTCTTTTTCAAACAGTTTTTAATCAGTTTTAATCATCATTAATTAGATGCATTTGAGACCCCTTGAGTAGGACATACATTATCATATACAGATCATATACTGACATGACTGTTGACTTTCAACTGATAGATTGATGTTGAGTTGTTGGTTGACAAGTTGCTGGTGGACAGCTTATTAGATGGTGACTCAATCTACAGAAAGTTAGTTGACAAGTGGTTAATAACCTGTAGCAAAATAACACTGACAGTCAACAGGCACTTTTTGTAAAATCTGTAGATTAACACTTGAAATGAACCTTATAGTCTTTAAGCAGTTAGTTGAATGCATGTTACTTGTCTGTTGAAACAATATTGTTGAATGTCAACTGATGCACTGTTGACAAGCTACTGAATGGCTCCTAATAACTAGTAGAGTCTCAACGAATGGACTATCAAAATAAAGTGTTACGTCTTTTTTTTTAAGCTATTAAAATCTTTTTTTACCTTCTATTTTAGTTACTGAACCATGGCAGGTGGTAAAGCGGTACAAATCAGTCCTGGAGATTTTCAAGAGAGGAAGCAACATGGCAGATGCCTTCCGAAAGTATGGTGTGGACCGGAATACTATTGTGCAGAGTGCAGCTATTCCTGAACTGGCGATTGCAGCACCAGAGAAATATGCCGAAATCCATGACAAACAGAAAAAGGGAGCGAAATTATCAAACATAAACCAGAAATGTCAAGATGCAATTATGGCTGATGAGACCATTGCAAACAAAATACAATTGATGAAAACTGATAGGAAGTTGCTTCCAATAAAAAATAGTTAATTTCCATGAAGAGGGACTTCAAAACCCTAACAAAAAATTATCCAAATACAAACGCCTAATGCTTAATCCCCATGCTTAATTCCAGTAATGTGTTCCTTGTTTAGGCCTGAAATTATATTGATGCACATGATTTGTTTCTGTGTTGTTTCTAGAATTTTTTGTTTTGTATGTTGTGCTGGCAAAGATTCCCAACTTTGAGTTATGTAATGTAATAAAGAGGCCTTTTCTCAACATTTTGAAAATGGAAGTGATGGATGGTTTTTACTCATTTAAGGTGCAGTAAAATCAATAACTGCTTTGTAATGAACCTACAAATGTTAATAACCCATCAGGTAATGGTGAACTAGTGTACACTTTACAATAAGGTTCTCAAAACCATTCATAAATGCTTTGTTAATGGTAAGTCATGTTAATAAAGAGTCTCCAAATGTTAGTAACCCATCAGGTAATGGTGAACTAGTGTACACTTTACAATAAGGTTCTCAAAACCATTAATACATGCTTTGTTAATGGTAATTCATGTTAATAAAGAGTCTCCAAATGTTAGTAACCCATCAGGTAATGGTGAACTAGTGTACACTTTACAATAAGGTTCTCAATACCATTAATACATGCTTTGTTAATGGTAAGTCATGTTAATAAAGAGTCTCCAAATATTAGTAACCCATCAGGTAATGGTGAACTAGTGTACACTTTACAATAAGGTTCTCAAAACCATTAATACATGCTTTGTTAATGGTAAGTCATGTTAATGCATAAACTAATGTTAACTAATGCATGAACTATTGTTAACTAATTGCGCTATTAACGTGAATAGATGGATTAATATATGTATGAGTCAAAGTTCCTGTTCTTCGTGATCCCATCTTTCAAACTTTAGTTAGTGTGTAACGTGGCTGTGAGAGCATAAATAATACCTGTAAAATTATAAAGCTCAAAGTTTAATGCCAAGCGAGATATTTTATTTAACAGAAGTTCCCTTTCAAAGCCTACAGCGAACGGTCGGTTTGTACTACATCCCTGTACTTCCTTCTTTAATGACGTCACTAGAACAGTTTGTTGACTAACCTCCGCCCACAGGAATACACAAAAAACGGGGTGTGGTCGTGTTGCTCTCCGAGCAAGTACATTTACTTGAGTACTGTACTTAAGTACACTTTTTGAGTATCTGTACTTTACTAGAGTATTATTTTTTTAGGAAACTTTTACTTTAACTTCACTACATTTGAAACACAAATATTGAACTTTTTACTCCACTACATTTCTATCAAGGTCCTCAAAGTCGAAAGTCGTTTCTGTAACAGCTTTGAAAGTCACTGGATGATTTATTTCTTCTTTAAAAGTTTTTTGCAGACAGCTTATCAGTAATCACTGTTGTAGGGTCATGTAAAGTTTCCCAACATTTTTTGAACACTGATCGGTTTATAGCAAAATGGAAGAATACGGTTCCTTGGCACCCATGGCCATACTTAGAAAGTGTGTTTCAGTTTTCTGAAAATATTAATGATTCGTTTAGTTGACATACAATTGATGCATGTCTCATAAAATGTTAAAAAAATGTAAACGTCTGGGAGAAAGAGACGAGTAAACAGTTGTTGTATCAGTGTTAATTCAGCCTTAAAGTGACAGCAGCTTTGTAAAGGGCTTTGTAACTTTTATACAAGTATTGAAATGAGCTTAAGGTAGTTGTATTCTAGCATGTCAGATGGAGCATCACTGACTGGCTTGAACCACCATGAGCATTATATACAACAATGCAACAATAATAAAATACTGCATCGACATGAAAAAATTAAATGTACTTTTGATACTTAAGTACCAAAGTTGTGTACTTTGTCCACCTCTGCGAATCACAACACGGGAACCCCTGGCACAATCAGAACTCGTTATGTATTTCTGAAGGAGGGACTTCATAGAACAAGGAAATCATCAGGCCGTTTTTTCATCATTGAAAACAGCGGTATACAGATAAGTAAATTGTGTGAAAAAAACAGTGTTTTTTTTTACACACGAAACATGAACACGTTATATTGCACACTTTAAACACAGTCAAAGCTTCAAAAACACATGAAAAACAGCACTTTTAAGATTAACTAATGCTGAACAGAGGTGTTGTTCATGGTTAGTTCAATGTTAACTAATGCATTAACTAATGTTGCGCTATTAACGTGAATAGATGCATTATTATATGTGTGAGTTAAGATGAACTAATGTTGAACAGAGTGTTGTTCATGGTTAGTTCATGTTAACTAATGCATTAACTAATGTTAACTAATTGTGCTATTAACGTGAATAGATGCATTAATATATGTGTGAGTTAAGATGAACTAATGTTGAACAGAGGTGTTGTTCGTGGTTAGTTCATGTTAACTAATGCATTAACTAATGTTAACTAATTGCACTATTAACGTGAATAGATGCATTAATATATGTGTGAGTTAAGATGAACTAATGTTGAACAGAGTGTTGTTCATGGCTAGTTCATGTTAACTAATGCATTAACTAATGTTAACTAATTGTGCTATTAACGTGAATAGATGCATTAATATATGTGTGAGTTAAGATGAACTAATGTTAAACAGAGGTGTTGTTCATGGTTAGTTCATGTTAACTAATGCATTAACAAATGTTAACTAATTGCGCTGTTGACGTGAATAGATGCATTAATATATGTGTGAGTTAAGATGAACTAATGCTGAACAGAGGTGTTGTTCATGGTTAGTTAATGTTAACTAATGCATTAACTAATGCTAACTAATTGTGCTGTTGACGTGAATAGATGCATTAATATATGTGTGCGTTAAGATGAACTAATGCTGAACAGAGGTGTTGTTCATGGTTAGTTCATGTTAACTAATGCATTAACTAATGTTAACTAATTGCGCTGTTCACGTGAATAGATGCATTAATATATGTGTGCGTTAAGATGAACTAATGCTGAACAGAGGTGTTGTTCGTGGTTAGGTCATGTTAACTAATGTTAACTAATTGTGCTATTAACATGAATAGATGCATTAATATATGTGTGAGTTAATATGAACTAATGTTGAACAGAGGTGTTGTTCATGGTTAGTTCATGTTAACTAATGCATTAACAAATGTTAACTAATACAACCTTATTGTAAAGTGTTACCAAATATTTTTCAGGACAAGGATTTCTCTTCTTGAACTCTCTATATAGACTAATTGAAAACTTCTGATGTCTTCTGATGGTTATACAAATGTTACATACTGAACATATTTCAGGATAAGGATTTCTTGATCTTGAACGTTCTATAAAGACTAATTAACTCCGTCTGATGTTTCATCAACCATACAGTAGGCCATATGTTTACATACTGAATATTTTTCAAGAAAACGATTTCTCAATCTTGAACTTTCATACAGAGTAATTGACTCCTTCTGAAGTCTCATCAACCACACAGTAATCCATATTTTGGGTACTGAAAATCTTTCAGGACAAGGTTTTCTCAATCTTGAACTTTTATACAGACTCATTCACTCTTTCTGATGTCTCATCAACCATACAGTAGTCCATATTTCACATACTGAAAATATATCTGGAACAAGGGTTCTTAATATTGTAGTCCATATTGAACATACTGAACATAACTGAGTTCAAGGATTTCTCAAGCTTGATCTTTTTATGAAGACTAATTGACACCTTCTGATGTCTCAACAACCATACAGTAGTCCATATTTCACATTCTAAATATTTTTCAGGACAAGGATTTCTCATCTTGAACTTTCTATAAAGAATAATTGACTCCTTCTGATTTCCTTCTGATTTCACCATTATATGGTAGTCTATATTTTACGTAGTGAACATTTTTCAGGACAAGGATTTCTCAATCTTGAACTTACTTTACAGACTCTTTGACTCTTTCTGATGTCTCATCAACCATACAGTAGTCCATATTTTACATACTGAAAATAAATCTGGAACAAAGGTTCTTAATATTGTAGTTGATATTTTACATACTGAACATAACTGAGTTCAAGGATTTCTCAAGCTTGAACTTTTTATGAAGACTAATTGACTCCTTCTGATGTTTCAACAACCATACAGTAGTCCATATTTCACATTCTAAATATTTTTCAGGACAAGGATTTCTCATCTTGAACTTTCTATAAAGAACAATTGACTCCTTCTGATGTTTCATTAACCATACAGTAGGCCATATTTTACTGAATATTTTTCAAGAAAATGATTTCTCAATCTGGAACTTTCATACAGACTAATTTACTTTTTCTGATGTATCATCAACCATACAGTAGTCCATATTTCACATACCAAATATTTTTCAGGACAAGGATTTTTCATCTTGAACTTTCTATAAAGACTAATTGACTCCTGATTTCACCATTATATTGAAGATAAAATTTTATTGTCTAATACAATTTTATTAGAATTAATAATCAACATATATTATGTATCTGTATTATTATTATTTACTAATATTCATAACCATTTGTATTATCATTATTGTTTTTGTATTATCATCATTATTTAGTCAGAGTGGGCCTGAGCACAGAAGTGTGAGGGTTTCATGGAGAGACATGGAGAGAAGATAATTTTGAACACCGGAATATGTAGCATAAGTTTCTAATTATGCCATGTGACTGAAGTTCTTTGTAAGGAAGAACTGTGTAGCATGGTGTTGTTTTCCTACCAATGCATATGATAGAAGTCACAAGTTTTCTATAAGACATTTATTTTGGACAACAAACAACAAGTATCTATGTTTCCACTGATGCATATGTCTAAGGGTATATTGTACTGTGTGCAATCACGAGGTATGGTGTAAACAACCTGTTTTTCTGGTAATATAATTAATTTTCTGGTTAAGCAGCCTATAAAATATAATTGAGTGTCGAAGACGACAGAGAAAGATGGAATGAAGAACATCTATGAAATTGTCTTTCTCTCCTATGTCTGACATATAAAATAATAAAAAAGAGATCTCTTGGCAACAACTGGTGTCCGGTCCCGTGAATTAAACAACATCGGGGAAAAAGCTTCATTTTCAAGTCTACAATATGGTAGTCCATATTTTACGTACTGAACATTTTTCAGGACAAGGTTTTCTCAATCTTGAACTTACTTTACAGACTCATTGACTCTTTCTGATGTCTCATCAACCATACAGTAGTCCATATTTTACATACTGGAAATAAATCTGGAACAAAGGTTCTCAATATTGTAGTCAATATTTTACATACTGAACATAACTGAGTTCAAGGATTTCTCAAGCTTGAACTTTTTATGAAGACTAATTGACTCCTTCTGATGTCACCAATATATGGTAGTACAAATTTTACATATTGAACATATTTCAGGACAAGGATTTCTCAATCTTGTACGTTCTAAAAAGACTAATTGACTCCTTCTGATGTCTCAACAACCATACAGTAGTCCATATTTCACATTCTAAATATTTTTCAGGACAAGGATTTCTCATCTTGAACTTTCTATAAAGAGTAATTGACTCCTTCTGATGTCACCAATATATGGTAGTACAAATTTTACATATTGAACATATTTCAGGACAAGGATTTCTCAATCTTGTACGTTCTAAAAAGACTAATTGACTCCTTCTGATGTCTCAACAACCATACAGTAGTCCATATTTCACATTCTAAATATTTTTCAGGACAAGGATTTCTCATCTTGAACTTTCTATAAAGAATAATTGACTCCTTCTGATGTCACCAATATAAGGTAGTACAAATTTTACATATTGAACATATTTCAGGACAAGGATTTCTCGATCTTGAACGTTCTATAAAGACTTAATTGACTCCTTCTGATGTCTCTTCAACCATACAGTAGTCCAAATTTCACATACCAAATATTTTCAGGACAAGGACTTTTTATCTTGAACTTTCTATAAACACTAATTGACTTCTTCTTATTTCACCATCATATGGTAGTAAAAATTTTACATACTGAACATATTTCAGGACAAGGATTTCTCATCTTGAACTTTCTTTAAAGAATAATTGACTCCTTCTGATGTCACCAATCTATGGTAGTACAAATTTTACATATTGAACATATTTCAGGACAAGGATTCCTCGATCTTGCACGTTCTATAAAGACTAATTGACTCCTTCTGATGTCTCATCAACCATAAAGTAGTCCAAATTTCACATACCAAATATTTTCAGGACAAGGATTTTTCATCTTGAACTTTCTATAGAGACTAATTGACTTCTGATTTCACAATTATATGGTAGTACAAATTTTACATACTGAACATATTTCAGGACAAGGAATTCTCAATCTTGTACGTTCTAAAAAGACTAATTGACTCCTTCTGATGTCTCAACAACCATACAGTAGTCCATATTTCACAATCTAAATATTTTTCAGGACAAGGATTTCTCATTTTGAACTTTCTATAAAGAATAATTGACTCCTTCTGATATCACCAATATAAGGTAGTACAAATTTTACATATTGAACATATTTCAGGACAAGGATTTCTCGATCTTGAACGTTCTATAAAGACTTAATTGACTCCTTCTGATGTCTCATCAACCATACAGTAGTCCATATTTCACATTCTAAATATTTTTCAGGACAAGGATTTCTCATCTTGAACTTTCTATAAAGAATAATTGACTCCTTCTGATGTCACCATTATATGGTAGTACAAATTTTACGTATTGATCATGTTTCAGGACAAGGATTTCTCGATCTTGAATGTTCTATAAAGACTTAATTGACTCCTTCTGATGTCTCATCAACCTTACAGTGGTCCATATTTTACATACTGAACATAACTGAGGACAAGAATTTCGCAATCATGAACTTTCTATACAGACTAATTGATTCCTTCTGGTGTCTCATCAACCATACAGTAGTCCATATTTCACATACTGAAAATATATCTGGAACAAAGGTTCTCAATATTGTAGTCGATATTTTACATATTGAACAAAACTGAGTTCAAGGATTTCTCAAGCTTGAACTTTTTATGAAGACTAATTGACTCCTTCTGATGTCTCAACAACCATACAGTAGTCCATATTTCACATTCTAAATATTTTTCAGGACAAGGATTTCTCATCTTTAACTTTCTATAAAGAATAATTGACTCCTTCTGATGTCACCAATATAAGGTAGTACAAATTTTACATATTGAACATATTTCAGGACAAGGATTTCTCGATCTTGAACGTTCTATAAAGACTTAATTGACTGCTTCTGATGTCTCATCAACCATACAGTAGTCCATATTTTACATACTGAAAATATATCTGGAACAAGGGTTCTCAATATTGTAGTCCATATTGTACATACTGAACATAACTGAGTTCAAGGTTTTCTCAATCTTGAACTTTTAAACAGACTCATTCACTCTTTCTGATGTCTCATCAACCATACAGTATTCCATATTTCACATACTGAAAATATATCTGGAACAAGGGTTCTCAATATTGTAGTCCATATTGTACATACTGAACATAACTGAGTTCAAGGATTTCTCAAGCTTGATCTTTTTATGAAGACTAATTGACACCTTCTGATGTCTCAACAACCATACAGTAGTCCATATTTCACATTCTAAATATTTTTCAGGACAAGGATTTCTCATCTTGAACTTTCTATAAAGATTAATTTACTCCTTCTGATTTCACCATTATATGGTAGTCTATATTTTACGTACTGAACATTTTTCAGGACAAGGATTTCTCAATCTTGAACTTACTTTACAGACTCTTTGACTCTTTCTGATGTCTCATCAACCATACAGTAGTCCAAATTTTACATACTGAAAATAAATCTGGAACAAAGGTTCTCAATATTGTAGTCCATATTTTACATCCTGAACATAACTGAGTTCAAGGATTTCTCAAGCTTGAACTTTTTATGAAGACTAATTGACTCCTTCTGATGTCTCAACAACCATACAGTAGTCCATATTTCACATTCTAAATATTTTTCAGGACAAGGATTTCTCATCTTGAACTTTCTATAAAGAATAATTGACTCCTTCTGATGTCACCATTATATATGGTAGTACAAATTTTATATATTGAACATATTTCAGGACAAGGATTTCGATCTTGAACGTTCTATAAAGACTTAATTGACTCCTTCTGATGTCTCATCAACCATACAGTAGTCCATATTTTACATACTGAACATAACTGAGGACAAGAATTTCGCAATCATGAACTTTCTATACAGACTAATTGATTCCTTCTGGTGTCTCATCAACCATACAGTAGTCCATATTTCAATTTCTAAATATTTTTCAGGACAAGGATTTCTCATCTTGAACTTTCTATAAAGAATAATTGACTCCTTCTGATGTCACCATTATATGGTAGTACAAATTTTACATTGAACATATTTCAGGACAAGGATTTCTCGATCTTGAACGTTCTATAAAGACTTAATTGACTCCTTCTGATGTCTCATCAACCTTACAGTAGTCCATATTTTACATACTGAACATAACTGAGGACAAGAATTTCGCATTCATGAACTTTCTATAAAGACTAATTGATTCCTTCTGATGTCTCATCAACCATACAGTAGTCCATATTTCACATACTGAAATTATATCTGGAACAAAGGTTCTCAATATTGGAGTCGATATTTTACATACTGAACATAACTGAGTTCAAGGATTTCTCAAGCTTGAACTTTTTATGAAGACTAATTGACTCCTTCTGATGTCTCAACAACCATACAGTAGACCATATTTCACATTCTAAATATTTTTCAGGACAAGGATTTCTCATCTTGAACTTTCTATAAAGAATAATTGACTCCTTCTGATTTCACCATTATATGGTAGTCTATATTTCACGTACTGAATATTTTTCAAGGACAAGGTTTTCTCAATCTTGAACTTACTTTACAGACTCTTTGACTCTTTCTAATGTCTCATCAACCATACAGTAGTCCATATTTTACATACTGAAAATAAATCTGGAACAAAGGTTCTTAATATTGTAGTCGATATTTTACATACTGAACATAACTGAGTTCAAGGATTTCTCAAGCTTGAACTTTCTTTAAAGAATAATTGACTCCTTCTGATGTCACCAATATATGGTAGTACAAATTTTACATATTGAACATATTTCAGGACAAGGATTTCTCGATCTTGCACGTTCTATAAAGACTAATTGACTCCTTCTGATGTCTCAACAACCATACAGTGGTCCATATTTCACATTCTAAATATTTTTCAGGACAAGGAATTCTCATCTTGAACTTTCTTTAAAGAATAATTGACTCCTTCTGATTTCACCATTATATGGTAGTACAAATTTTACATACTGAACATATTTCAGGACAAGGATTTCTCAATCTTGTACGTTCTAAAAAGACTAATTGACTCCTTCTGATGTCTCAACAACCATACAGTAGTCCATATTTCACAATCTAAATATTTTTCAGGACAAGGATTTCTCATTTTGAACTTTCTATAAAGAATAATTGACTCCTTCTGATGTCACCAATATAAGGTAGTACAAATTTTACATATTGAACATATTTCAGGACAAGGATTTCTCGATCTTGAACGTTCTATAAAGACTTAATTGACTCCTTCTGATGTCTCTTCAACCATACAGTAGTCCAAATTTCACATACCAAATATTTTCAGGACAAGGACTTTTTATCTTGAACTTTCTATAAACACTAATTGACTTCTTCTTATTTCACCATCATATGGTAGTAAAAATTTTACATACTGAACATATTTCAGGACAAGGATTTCTCATCTTGAACTTTCTTTAAAGAATAATTGACTCCTTCTGATTTCACCAATCTATGGCAGTACAAATTTTACATATTGAACATATTTCAGGACAAGGATTCCTCGATCTTGCACGTTCTATAAAGACTAATTGACTCCTTCTGATGTCTCATCAACCATAAAGTAGTCCAAATTTCACATACCAAATATTTTCAGGACAAGGATTTTTCATCTTGAACTTTCTATAGAGACTAATTGACTTCTGATTTCACAATTATATGGTAGTACAAATTTTACATACTGAACATATTTCAGGACAAGGAATTCTCAATCTTGTACGTTCTAAAAAGACTAATTGACTCCTTTTGATGTCTCAACAACCATACAGTAGTCCATATTTCACAATCTAAATATTTTTCAGGACAAGGATTTCAATCATGAACTTTCTATACAGACTAATTGATTCCTTCTGGTGTCTCATCAACCATACAGTAGTCCATATTTCACATACTGAAAATATATCTGGAACAAAGGTTCTCAATATTGTAGTTGATATTTTACATATTGAACAAAACTGAGTTCAAGGATTTCTCAAGCTTGAACTTTTTATGAAGACTAATTGACTCCTTCTGATGTCTCAACAACCATACAGTAGTCCATATTTCACATTCTAAATATTTTTCAGGACAAGGATTTCTCATCTTGAACTTTCTATAAAGAATAATTGACTCCTTCTGATGTCACCAATATAAGGTAGTACAAATTTTACATATTGAACATATTTCAGGACAAGGATTTCTCGATCTTGAACGTTCTATAAAGACTTAATTGACTGCTTCTGATGTCTCATCAACCATACAGTAGTCCATATTTTACATACTGAAAATATATCTGGAACAAGGGTTCTCAATATTGTAGTCCATATTGTACATACTGAACATAACTGAGTTCAAGGTTTTCAATCTTGAACTTTTAAACAGACTCATTCACTCTTTCTGATGTCTCATCAACCATACAGTATTCCATATTTCACATACTGAAAATATATCTGGAACAAGGGTTCTCAATATTTTAGTCCATATTGTACATACTGAACATAACTGAGTTCAAGGATTTCTCAAGCTTGATCTTTTTATGAAGACTAATTGACACCTTCTGATGTCTCAACAACCATACAGTAGTCCATATTTCACATTCTAAATATTTTTCAGGACAAGGATTTCTCATCTTGAACTTTCTATAAAGATTAATTTACTCCTTCTGATTTCACCATTATATGGTAGTCTATATTTTAACTGAACATTTTTCAGGACAAGGATTTCTCAATCTTGAACTTACTTTACAGACTCTTTGACTCTTTCTGATGTCTCATCAACCATACAGTAGTCCAAATTTTACATACTGAAAATAAATCTGGAACAAAGGTTCTCAATATTTTAGTCCATATTTTACATACTGAACATAACTGAGTTCAAGGATTTCTCAAGCTTGAACTTTTTATGAAGACTAATTGACTCCTTCTGATGTCTCAACAACCATACAGTAGTCCATATTTCACATTCTAAATATTTTTCAGGACAAGGATTTCTCATCTTGAACTTTCTATAAAGAATAATTGACTCCTTCTGATGTCACCATTATATATGGTAGTACAAATTTTATATATTGAACATATTTCAGGACTAGGATTTCTCGATCTTGAACGTTCTATAAAGACTTAATTGACTCCTTCTGATGTCTCATCAACCATACAGTAGTCCATATTTTACATACTGAACATAACTGAGGACAAGAATTTCGCAATCATGAACTTTCTATACAGACTAATTGATTCCTTCTGATGTCTCATCAACCATACAGTAGTCCATATTTCAATTTCTAAATATTTTTCAGGACAAGGATTTCTCATCTTGAACTTTCTATAAAGAATAATTGACTCCTTCTGATGTCACCATTATATGGTAGTACAAATTTTACGTATTGAACATATTTCAGGACAAGGATTTCTCGATCTTGAACGTTCTATAAAGACTTATTTGACTCCTTCTGATGTCTCATCAACCTTACAGTAGTCCATATTTTACATACTGAACATAACTGAGGACAAGAATTTCGCAATCATGAACTTTCTATAAATACTAATTGATTCCTTCTGGTGTCTCATCAACCATACAGTAGTCCATATTTCACATACTGAAAATATATCTGGAACAAAGGTTCTCAATATTGTAGTCGATATTTTACATACTGAACAAAACTGAGTTCAAGGATTTCTCAAGCTTGAACTTTTTATGAAGACTAATTGACTCCTTCTGATGTCTCAACAACCATACAGTAGACCATATTTCACATTCTAAATATTTTTCAGGACAAGGATTTCTCATCTTGAACTTTCTATAAAGAATAATTGACTCCTTCTGATTTCACCATTATATGGAAGTCTATATTTTACGTACTGAACATTTTTCAGGACAAGGTTTTCAATCTTGAACTTACTTTACAGACTCTTTGACTCTTTCTGATGTCTCATCAACCTTACAGTAGTCCATATTTTACATACTGAAAATAAATCTGGAACAAAGGTTCTTAATATTGTAGTCGATATTTTACATACTGAACATAACTGAGTTCAAGGATTTCTCAAGATTGAACTTTCTTTAAAGAATAATTGACTCCTTCTGATGTCACCAATATATGGTAGTACAAATTTTACATATTGAACATATTTCAGGACAAGGATTTCTCGATCTTGCACGTTCTATAAAGACTAATTGACTCCTTCTGATGTCTCAACAACCATACAGTGGTCCATATTTCACATTCTAAATATTTTCAGGACAAGGAATTCTCATCTTGAACTTTCTTTAAAGAATAATTGACTCCTTCTGATTTCACCATTATATGGTAGTACAAATTTTACATACTGAACATATTTCAGGACAAGGATTTCTCAATCTTGTACGTTCTAAAAAGACTAATTGACTCCTTCTGATGTCTCAACAACCATACAGTAGTCCATATTTCACAATCTAAATATTTTTCAGGACAAGGATTTCTCATTTTGAACTTTCTATAAAGAATAATTGACTCCTTCTGATGTCACCAATATAAGGTAGTACAAATTTTACATATTGAACATATTTCAGGACAAGGATTTCTCGATCTTGAACGTTCTATAAAGACTTAATTGACTCCTTCTGATGTCTCTTCAACCATACAGTAGTCCAAATTTCACATACCAAATATTTTCAGGACAAGGACTTTTTATCTTGAACTTTCTATAAACACTAATTGACTTCTTCTTATTTCACCATCATATGGTAGTAAAAATTTTACATACTGAACATATTTCAGGACAAGGATTTCTCATCTTGAACTTTCTTTAAAGAATAATTGACTCCTGATTTCACCAATCTATGGCAGTACAAATTTTACATATTGAACATATTTCAGGACAAGGATTCCTCGATCTTGCACGTTCTATAAAGACTAATTGACTCCTTCTGATGTCTCATCAACCATAAAGTAGTCCAAATTTCACATACCAAATATTTTCAGGACAAGAATTTCGCAATCATGAACTTTCTATAAAGACTAATTGATTCCTTCTGGTGTCTCATCAACCATACAGTAGTCCATATTTCACATACTGAAAATATATCTGGAACAAAGGTTCTCAATATTGTAGTCGATATTTTACATACTGAACATAACTGAGTTCAAGGATTTCTCAAGCTTGAACTTTTTATGAAGACTAATTGACTCCTTCTGATGTCTCAATAACCATACAGTAGACCATATTTCACATTCTAAATATTTTTCAGGACAAGGATTTCTCATCTTGAACTTTCTATAAAGAATAATTGACTCCTTCTGATGTCACCATTATATATGGTAGTACAAATTTTATATATTGAACATATTTCAGGACAAGGATTTCTCGATCTTGAACGTTCTATAAAGACTTAATTGACTCCTTCTGATGTCTCATCAACCTTACAGTAGTCCATATTTTGGAACAAAGGTTCTTAATATTGTAGTCGATATTTTACATACTGAACATAACTGAGTTCAAGGATTTCTCAAGCTTGAACTTTCTTTAAAGAATAATTGACTCCTTCTGATGTCACCAATATATGGTAGTACAAATTTTACATATTGAACATATTTCAGGACAAGGATTTCTCGATCTTGCACGTTCTATAAAGACTAATTGACTCCTTCTGATGTCTCAACAACCATACAGTGGTCCATATTTCACATTCTAAATATTTTTCAGGACAAGGATTTCTCAATGTTGAACTTACTTTACAGACTCTTTGACTCTTTCTGATGTCTCATCAACCATACAGTAGTCCAAATTTTACATACTGAAAATAAATCTGGAACAAAGGTTCTCAATATTGTAGTCCATATTTTACATACTGAACATAACTGAGTTCAAGGATTTCTCAAGCTTGAACTTTTATGAAGACTAATTGACACCTTCTGATGTCTCAACAACCATACAGTAGTCCATATTTCACATTCTAAATATTTTTCAGGACAAGGATTTCTCAATGTTGAACTTACTTTACAGACTCTTTGACTCTTTCTGATGTCTCATCAACCATACAGTAGTCCAAATTTTACATACTGAAAATAAATCTGGAACAAAGGTTCTCAATATTGTAGTCCATATTTTACATACTGAACATAACTGAGTTCAAGGATTTCTCAAGCTTGAACTTTTTATGAAGACTAATTGACTCCTTCTGATGTCTCAACAACCATACAGTAGTCCATATTTCACATTCTAAATATTTTTCAGGACAAGGATTTCTCATCTTGAACTTTCTATAAAGACTAATTGACTCCTTCTGATGTCTCAACAACCATACAGTGGTCCATATTTCACATTCTAAATATTTTTTAGGACAAGGAATTCTCATCTTGAACTTTCTTTAAAGAATAATTGACTCCTTCTGATGTCACCATTATATGGTAGTACAAATTTTACGTATTGAACATATTTCAGGACAAGGATTTCTCGATCTTGAACGTTCTATAAAGACTTAATTGACTCCTTCTGATGTCTCATCAACCTTACAGTAGTCCATATTTTACATACTGAACATAACTGAGGACAAGAATTTCGCATTCATGAACTTTCTATAAAGACTAATTGATTCCTTCTGATGTCTCATCAACCATACAGTAGTCCATATTTCACATACTGAAAATATATCTGGAACAAAGGTTCTCAATATTGTAGTCGATATTTTACATACTGAACAAAACTGAGTTCAAGGATTTCTCAAGCTTGAACTTTTTATGAAGACTAATTGACTCCTTCTGATGTCTCAACAACCATACAGTAGACCATATTTCACATTCTAAATATTTTTCAGGACAAGGATTTCTCATCTTGAACTTTCTATAAAGAATAATTGACTCCTTCTGATTTCACCATTATATGGTAGTCTATATTTTACGTACTGAACATTTTTCAGGACAAGGTTTTCTCAATCTTGAACTTACTTTACAGACTCTTTGACTCTTTCTGATGTCTCATCAACCTTACAGTAGACCATATTTTACATACTGAAAATAAATCTGGAACAAAGGTTCTTAATATTGTAGTCGATATTTTACATACTGAACATAACTGAGTTCAAGGATTTCTCAAGCTTGAACTTTCTTTAAAGAATAATTGACTCCTTCTGATGTCACCAATATATGGTAGTACAAATTTTACATATTGAACATATTTCAGGACAAGGATTTCTCGATCTTGCACGTTCTATAAAGACTAATTGACTCCTTCTGATGTCTCAACAACCATACAGTGGTCCATATTTCACATTCTAAATATTTTTCAGGACAAGGAATTCTCATCTTGAACTTTCTTTAAAGAATAATTGACTCCTTCTGATTTCACCATTATATGGTAGTACAAATTTTACATACTGAACATATTTCAGGACAAGGATTTCTCAATCTTGTACGTTCTAAAAAGACTAATTGACTCCTTCTGATGTCTCAACAACCATACAGTAGTCCATATTTCACAATCTAAATATTTTTCAGGACAAGGATTTCTCATTTTGAACTTTCTATAAAGAATAATTGACTCCTTCTGATGTCACCAATATAAGGTAGTACAAATTTTACATATTGAACATATTTCAGGACAAGGATTTCTCGATCTTGAACGTTCTATAAAGACTTAATTGACTCCTTCTGATGTCTCTTCAACCATACAGTAGTCCAAATTTCACATACCAAATATTTTCAGGACAAGGACTTTTATCTTGAACTTTCTATAAACACTAATTGACTTCTTCTTATTTCACCATCATATGGTAGTAAAAATTTTACATACTGAACATATTTCAGGACAAGGATTTCATCTTGAACTTTCTTTAAAGAATAATTGACTCCTTCTGATTTCACCAATCTATGGCAGTACAAATTTTACATATTGAACATATTTCAGGACAAGGATTCCTCGATCTTGCACGTTCTATAAAGACTAATTGACTCCTTCTGATGTCTCATCAACCATAAAGTAGTCCAAATTTCACATACCAAATATTTTCAGGACAAGGATTTTTCATCTTGAACTTTCTATAGAGACTAATTGACTTCTGATTTCACAATTATATGGTAGTACAAATTTTACATACTGAACATATTTCAGGACAAGGAATTCTCAATCTTGTACGTTCTAAAAAGACTAATTGACTCCTTTTGATGTCTCAACAACCATACAGTAGTCCATATTTCACAATCTAAATATTTTTCAGGACAAGGATTTCGCAATCATGAACTTTCTATACAGACTAATTGATTCCTTCTGGTGTCTCATCAACCATACAGTAGTCCATATTTCACATACTGAAAATATATCTGGAACAAAGGTTCTCAATATTGTAGTTGATATTTTACATATTGAACAAAACTGAGTTCAAGGATTTCTCAAGCTTGAACTTTTTATGAAGACTAATTGACTCCTTCTGATGTCTCAACAACCATACAGTAGTCCATATTTCACATTCTAAATATTTTTCAGGACAAGGATTTCTCATCTTTAACTTTCTATAAAGAATAATTGACTCCTTCTGATGTCACCAATATAAGGTAGTACAAATTTTACATATTGAACATATTTCAGGACAAGGATTTCGATCTTGAACGTTCTATAAAGACTTAATTGACTGCTTCTGATGTCTCATCAACCATACAGTAGTCCATATTTTACATACTGAAAATATATCTGGAACAAGGGTTCTCAATATTGTAGTCCATATTGTACATACTGAACATAACTGAGTTCAAGGTTTTCTCAATCTTGAACTTTTAAACAGACTCATTCACTCTTTCTGATGTCTCATCAACCATACAGTATTCCATATTTCACATACTGAAAATATATCTGGAACAAGGGTTCTCAATATTTTAGTCCATATTGTACATACTGAACATAACTGAGTTCAAGGATTTCTCAAGCTTGATCTTTTTATGAAGACTAATTGACACCTTCTGATGTCTCAACAACCATACAGTAGTCCATATTTCACATTCTAAATATTTTTCAGGACAAGGATTTCTCATCTTGAACTTTCTATAAAGATTAATTTACTCCTTCTGATTTCACCATTATATGGTAGTCTATATTTTACGTACTGAACATTTTTCAGGACAAGGATTTCTCAATCTTGAACTTACTTTACAGACTCTTTGACTCTTTCTGATGTCTCATCAACCATACAGTAGTCCAAATTTTACATACTGAAAATAAATCTGGAACAAAGGTTCTCAATATTTTAGTCCATATTTTACATACTGAACATAACTGAGTTCAAGGATTTCTCAAGCTTGAACTTTTTATGAAGACTAATTGACTCCTTCTGATGTCTCAACAACCATACAGTAGTCCATATTTCACATTCTAAATATTTTTCAGGACAAGGATTTCTCATCTTGAACTTTCTATAAAGAATAATTGACTCCTTCTGATGTCACCATTATATATGGTAGTACAAATTTTATATATTGAACATATTTCAGGACTAGGATTTCTCGATCTTGAACGTTCTATAAAGACTTAATTGACTCCTTCTGATGTCTCATCAACCATACAGTAGTCCATATTTTACATACTGAACATAACTGAGGACAAGAATTTCGCAATCATGAACTTTCTATACAGACTAATTGATTCCTTCTGGTGTCTCATCAACCATACAGTAGTCCATATTTCAATTTCTAAATATTTTTCAGGACAAGGATTTCTCATCTTGAACTTTCTATAAAGAATAATTGACTCCTTCTGATGTCACCATTATATGGTAGTACAAATTTTACGTATTGAACATATTTCAGGACAAGGATTTCTCGATCTTGAACGTTCTATAAAGACTTATTTGACTCCTTCTGATGTCTCATCAACCTTACAGTAGTCCATATTTTACATACTGAACATAACTGAGGACAAGAATTTCGCAATCATGAACTTTCTATAAATACTAATTGATTCCTTCTGGTGTCTCATCAACCATACAGTAGTCCATATTTCACATACTGAAAATATATCTGGAACAAAGGTTCTCAATATTGTAGTCGATATTTTACATACTGAACAAAACTGAGTTCAAGGATTTCAAGCTTGAACTTTTATGAAGACTAATTGACTCCTTCTGATGTCTCAACAACCATACAGTAGACCATATTTCACATTCTAAATATTTTTCAGGACAAGGATTTCTCATCTTGAACTTTCTATAAAGAATAATTGACTCCTTCTGATTTCACCATTATATGGAAGTCTATATTTTACGTACTGAACATTTTTCAGGACAAGGTTTTCTCAATCTTGAACTTACTTTACAGACTCTTTGACTCTTTCTGATGTCTCATCAACCTTACAGTAGTCCATATTTTACATACTGAAAATAAATCTGGAACAAAGGTTCTTAATATTGTAGTCGATATTTTACATACTGAACATAACTGAGTTCAAGGATTTCTCAAGATTGAACTTTCTTTAAAGAATAATTGACTCCTTCTGATGTCACCAATATATGGTAGTACAAATTTTACATATTGAACATATTTCAGGACAAGGATTTCTCGATCTTGCACGTTCTATAAAGACTAATTGACTCCTTCTGATGTCTCAACAACCATACAGTGGTCCATATTTCACATTCTAAATATTTTTCAGGACAAGGAATTCTCATCTTGAACTTTCTTTAAAGAATAATTGACTCCTTCTGATTTCACCATTATATGGTAGTACAAATTTTACATACTGAACATATTTCAGGACAAGGATTTCTCAATCTTGTACGTTCTAAAAAGACTAATTGACTCCTTCTGATGTCTCAACAACCATACAGTAGTCCATATTTCACAATCTAAATATTTTTCAGGACAAGGATTTCTCATTTTGAACTTTCTATAAAGAATAATTGACTCCTTCTGATGTCACCAATATAAGGTAGTACAAATTTTACATATTGAACATATTTCAGGACAAGGATTTCTCGATCTTGAACGTTCTATAAAGACTTAATTGACTCCTTCTGATGTCTCTTCAACCATACAGTAGTCCAAATTTCACATACCAAATATTTTCAGGACAAGGACTTTTATCTTGAACTTTCTATAAACACTAATTGACTTCTTCTTATTTCACCATCATATGGTAGTAAAATTTTACATACTGAACATATTTCAGGACAAGGATTTCTCATCTTGAACTTTCTTTAAAGAATAATTGACTCTGATTTCACCAATCTATGGCAGTACAAATTTTACATATTGAACATATTTCAGGACAAGGATTCCTCGATCTTGCACGTTCTATAAAGACTAATTGACTCCTTCTGATGTCTCATCAACCATAAAGTAGTCCAAATTTCACATACCAAATATTTTCAGGACAAGAATTTCGCAATCATGAACTTTCTATAAAGACTAATTGATTCCTTCTGGTGTCTCATCAACCATACAGTAGTCCATATTTCACATACTGAAAATATATCTGGAACAAAGGTTCTCAATATTGTAGTCGATATTTTACATACTGAACATAACTGAGTTCAAGGATTTCTCAAGCTTGAACTTTTTATGAAGACTAATTGACTCCTTCTGATGTCTCAATAACCATACAGTAGACCATATTTCACATTCTAAATATTTTTCAGGACAAGGATTTCTCATCTTGAACTTTCTATAAAGAATAATTGACTCCTTCTGATGTCACCATTATATATGGTAGTACAAATTTTATATATTGAACATATTTCAGGACAAGGATTTCTCGATCTTGAACGTTCTATAAAGACTTAATTGACTCCTTCTGATGTCTCATCAACCTTACAGTAGTCCATATTTTGGAACAAAGGTTCTTAATATTGTAGTCGATATTTTACATACTGAACATAACTGAGTTCAAGGATTTCTCAAGCTTGAACTTTCTTTAAAGAATAATTGACTCCTTCTGATGTCACCAATATATGGTAGTACAAATTTTACATATTGAACATATTTCAGGACAAGGATTTCTCGATCTTGCACGTTCTATAAAGACTAATTGACTCCTTCTGATGTCTCAACAACCATACAGTGGTCCATATTTCACATTCTAAATATTTTTCAGGACAAGGATTTCTCAATGTTGAACTTACTTTACAGACTCTTTGACTCTTTCTGATGTCTCATCAACCATACAGTAGTCCAAATTTTACATACTGAAAATAAATCTGGAACAAAGGTTCTCAATATTGTAGTCCATATTTTACATACTGAACATAACTGAGTTCAAGGATTTCTCAAGCTTGAACTTTTTATGAAGACTAATTGACACCTTCTGATGTCTCAACAACCATACAGTAGTCCATATTTCACATTCTAAATATTTTTCAGGACAAGGATTTCTCAATGTTGAACTTACTTTACAGACTCTTTGACTCTTTCTGATGTCTCATCAACCATACAGTAGTCCAAATTTTACATACTGAAAATAAATCTGGAACAAAGGTTCTCAATATTGTAGTCCATATTTTACATACTGAACATAACTGAGTTCAAGGATTTCTCAAGCTTGAACTTTTTATGAAGACTAATTGACTCCTTCTGATGTCTCAACAACCATACAGTAGTCCATATTTCACATTCTAAATATTTTTCAGGACAAGGATTTCTCATCTTGAACTTTCTATAAAGACTAATTGACTCCTTCTGATGTCTCAACAACCATACAGTGGTCCATATTTCACATTCTAAATATTTTTTAGGACAAGGAATTCTCATCTTGAACTTTCTTTAAAGAATAATTGACTCCTTCTGATTTCACCATTATATGGTAGTACAAATTTTACATACTGAACATATTTCAGGACAAGGATTTCTCAATCTTGTACGTTCTAAAAAGACTAATTGACTCCTTCTGATGTCTCAACAACCATACAGTAGTCCATATTTCACAATCTAAATATTTTTCAGGACAAGGATTTCTCATTTTGAACTTTCTATAAAGAATAATTGACTCCTTCTGATGTCACCAATATAAGGTAGTACAAATTTTACATATTGAACATATTTCAGGACAAGGATTTCGATCTTGAACTTCTATAAAGACTTAATTGACTCCTTCTGATGTCTCATCAACCATACAGTAGTCCATATTTTACATACTGAAAATATATCTGGAACAAGGGTTCTCAATATTGTAGTCCATATTGTACATACTGAACATAACTGAGTTCAAGGATTTCAATCTTGAACTTTTAAACAGACTCATTCACTCTTTCTGATGTCTCATCAACCATACAGTATTCCATATTTCACATACTGAAAATATATCTGGAACAAGGGTTCTCAATATTGTAGTCCATATTGTACATACTGAACATAACTGAGTTCAAGGATTTCTCAAGCTTGATCTTTTTATGAAGACTAATTGACACCTTCTGATGTCTCAACAACCATACAGTAGTCCATATTTCACATTCTAAATATTTTTCAGGACAAGGATTTCTCATCTTGAACTTTCTATAAAGAATAATTGACTCCTTCTGATTTCACCATTATATGGTAGTCTATATTTTACGTACTGAACATTTTTCAGGACAAGGATTTCTCAATCTTGAACTTACTTTACAGACTCTTTGACTCTTTCTGATGTCTCATCAACCATACAGTAGTCCAAATTTTACATACTGAAAATAAATCTGGAACAAAGGTTCTCAATATTGTAGTCCATATTTAACATACTGAACATAACTGAGTTTAAGGATTTCTCAAGCTTGAACTTTTTATGAAGACTAATTGACTCCTTCTGATGTCTCAACAACCATACAGTAGTCCATATTTCACATTCTAAATATTTTTCAGGACAAGGATTTCTCATCTTGAACTTTCTATAAAGAATAATTGACTCCTTCTGATGTCACCATTATATATGGTAGTACAAATTTTATATATTGAACATATTTCAGGACAAGGATTTCTCGATCTTGAACGTTCTATAAAGACTTAATTGACTCCTTCTGATGTCTCATCAACCATACAGTAGTCCATATTTTACATACTGAACATAACTGAGGAAAAGAATTTCGCAATCATGAACTTTCTATACAGACTAATTGATTCCTTCTGGTGTCTCATCAACCATACAGTAGTCCATATTTCAATTTCTAAATATTTTTCAGGACAAGGATTTCTCATCTTGAACTTTCTATAAAGAATAATTGACTCCTTCTGATGTCACCATTATATGGTAGTACAAATTTTACGTATTGAACATATTTCAGGACAAGGTATTTCTCGATCTTGAACGTTCTATAAAGACTTAATTGACTCCTTCTGATGTCTCATCAACCATACAGTAGTCCATATTTCACATACTGAAAATATATCTGGAACAAAGGTTCTCAATATTGTAGTCGATATTTTACATACTGAACAAAACTGAGTTCAAGGATTTCTCAAGCTTGAACTTTTTATGAAGACTAATTGACTCCTTCTGATGTCTCAACAACCATACAGTAGACCATATTTCACATTCTAAATATTTTTCAGGACAAGGATTTCTCATCTTGAACTTTCTATAAAGAATAATTGACTCCTTCTGATGTCACCATTATATATGGTAGTACAAATTTTATATATTGAACATATTTCAGGACAAGGATTTCTCGATCTTGAACGTTCTATAAAAACTTAATTGACTCCTTCTGATGTCTCATCAACCTTACAGTAGTCCATATTTTGGAACAAAGGTTCTTAATATTGTAGTCGATATTTTACATACTGAACATAACTGAGTTCAAGGATTTCTCAAGCTTGAACTTTCTTTAAAGAATAATTGACTCCTTCTGATGTCACCAATATATGGTAGTACAAATTTTACATATTGAACATATTTCAGGACAAGGATTTCTCGATCTTGCACGTTCTATAAAGACTAATTGACTCCTTCTGATGTCTCAACAACCATACAGTGGTCCATATTTCACATTCTAAATATTTTTCAGGACAAGGAATTCTCATCTTGAACTTTCTTTAAAGAATAATTGACTCCTTCTGATTTCACCATTATATGGTAGTACAAATTTTACATACTGAACATATTTCAGGACAAGGATTTCTCAATCTTGTACGTTCTAAAAAGACTAATTGACTCCTTCTGATGTCTCAACAACCATACAGTAGTCCATATTTCACAATCTAAATATTTTTCAGGACAAGGATTTCTCATTTTGAACTTTCTATAAAGAATAATTGACTCCTTCTGATGTCACCAATATAAGGTAGTACAAATTTTACATATTGAACATATTTCAGGACAAGGATTTCGATCTTGAACTTCTATAAAGACTTAATTGACTCCTTCTGATGTCTCATCAACCATACAGTAGTCCATATTTTACATACTGAAAATATATCTGGAACAAGGGTTCTCAATATTGTAGTCCATATTGTACATACTGAACATAACTGAGTTCAAGGTTTTCTCAATCTTGAACTTTTAAACAGACTCATTCACTCTTTCTGATGTCTCATCAACCATACAGTATTCCATATTTCACATACTGAAAATATATCTGGAACAAGGGTTCTCAATATTGTAGTCCATATTGTACATACTGAACATAACTGAGTTCAAGGATTTCTCAAGCTTGATCTTTTTATGAAGACTAATTGACACCTTCTGATGTCTCAACAACCATACAGTAGTCCATATTTCACATTCTAAATATTTTTCAGGACAAGGATTTCTCATCTTGAACTTTCTATAAAGATTAATTTACTCCTTCTGATTTCACCATTATATGGTAGTCTATATTTTACGTACTGAACATTTTTCAGGACAAGGATTTCTCAATCTTGAACTTACTTTACAGACTCTTTGACTCTTTCTGATGTCTCATCAACCATACAGTAGTCCAAATTTTACATACTGAAAATAAATCTGGAACAAAGGTTCTCAATATTGTAGTCCATATTTAACATACTGAACATAACTGAGTTTAAGGATTTCTCAAGCTTGAACTTTTTATGAAGACTAATTGACTCCTTCTGATGTCACCATTATATATGGTAGTACAAATTTTATATATTGAACATATTTCAGGACAAGGATTTCTCGATCTTGAACGTTCTATAAAGACTTAATTGACTCCTTCTGATGTCTCATCAACCATACAGTAGTCCATATTTTACATACTGAACATAACTGAGGACAAGAATTTCGCAATCATGAACTTTCTATACAGACTAATTGATTCCTTCTGGTGTCTCATCAACCATACAGTAGTCCATATTTCAATTTCTAAATATTTTTCAGGACAAGGATTTCTCATCTTGAACTTTCTATAAAGAATAATTGACTCCTTCTGATGTCACCATTATATGGTAGTACAAATTTTACGTATTGAACATATTTCAGGACAAGGTATTTCTCGATCTTGAACGTTCTATAAAGACTTAATTGACTCCTTCTGATGTCTCATCAACCATACAGTAGTCCATATTTCACATACTGAAAATATATCTGGAACAAAGGTTCTCAATATTGTAGTCGATATTTTACATACTGAACAAAAACTGAGTTCAAGGATTTCTCAAGCTTGAACTTTTTATGAAGACTAATTGACTCCTTCTGATGTCTCAACAACCATACAGTAGACCATATTTCACATTCTAAATATTTTTCAGGACAAGGATTTCTCATCTTGAACTTTCTATAAAGAATAATTGACTCCTTCTGATTTCACCATTATATGGTAGTCTATATTTTACGTACTGAACATTTTTCAGGACAAGGTTTTCTCAATCTTGAACTTACTTTACAGACTCTTTGACTCTTTCTGATGTCTCATCAACCTTACAGTAGTCCATATTTTATATACTGAAAATAAATCTGGAACAAAGGTTCTTAATATTGTAGTCGATATTTTACATACTGAACATAACTTAGTTCAAGGATTTCTCAAGCTTGAACTTTCTTTAAAGAATAATTGACTCCTTCTGATGTCACCAATATATGGTAGTACAAATTTTACATATTGAACATATTTCAGGACAAGGATTTCTCGATCTTGCACGTTCTATAAAGACTAATTGACTCCTTCTGATGTCTCAACAACCATACAGTGGTCCATATTTCACATTCTAAATATTTTTCAGGACAAGGAATTCTCATCTTGAACTTTCTTTAAAGAATAATTGACTCCTTCTGATTTCACCATTATATGGTAGTACAAATTTTACATACTGAACATATTTCAGGACAAGGATTTCTCAATCTTGTACGTTCTAAAAAGACTAATTGACTCCTTCTGATGTCTCAACAACCATACAGTAGTCCATATTTCACAATCTAAATATTTTTCAGGACAAGGATTTCTCATTTTGAACTTTCTATAAAGAATAATTGACTCCTTCTGATGTCACTAATATAAGGTAGTACAAATTTTACATATTGAACATATTTCAGGACAAGGATTTCTCGATCTTGAACGTTCTATAAAGACTTAATTGACTCCTTCTGATGTCTCTTCAACCATACAGTAGTCCAAATTTCACATACCAAATATTTTCAGGACAAGGACTTTTTATCTTGAACTTTCTATAAACACTAATTGACTTCTTATTTCACCATCATATGGTAGTAAAAATTTTACATACTGAACATATTTCAGGACAAGGATTTCTCATCTTGAACTTTCTTTAAAGAATAATTGACTCCTTCTGATGTCACCAATCTATGGCAGTACAAATTTTACATATTGAACATATTTCAGGACAAGGATTCCTCGATCTTGCACGTTCTATAAAGACTAATTGACTCCTTCTGATGTCTCATCAACCATAAAGTAGTCCAAATTTCACATACCAAATATTTTCAGGACAAGGATTTTTCATCTTGAACTTTCTATAGAGACTAATTGACTTCTGATTTCACTATTATATGGTAGTACAAATTTTACATACTGAACATATTTCAGGACAAGGAATTCTCAATCTTGTACGTTCTAAAAAGACTAATTGACTCCTTCTGATGTCTCAACAACCATACAGTAGTCCATATTTCACAATCTAAATATTTTTCAGGACAAGGATTTCTCATTTTGAACTTTCTATAAAGAATAATTGACTCCTTTTGATATCACCAATATAAGGTAGTACAAATTTTACATATTGAACATATTTCAGGACAAGGATTTCTCGATCTTGAACGTTCTATAAAGACTTAATTGACTCCTTCTGATGTCTCATCAACCATACAGTAGTCCATATTTCACATTCTAAATAATTTTCAGGACAAGGTTTTCTCATCTTGAACTTTCTATAAAGAATAATTGACTCCTTCTGATGTCACCATTAAATGGTAGTACAAATTTTACGTATTGAACATGTTTCAGGAAAAGGATTTCTCGATCTTGAATGTTCTATAAAGACTTAATTGACTCCTTCTGATGTCTCATCAACCTTACAGTGGTCCATATTTTACATACTGAACATAACTGAGGACAAGAATTTCACAATCATGAACTTTCTATACAGACTAATTGATTCCTTCTGATGTCTCATCAACCATACAGTAGTCCATATTTCACATACTGAAAATATATCTGGAACAAAGGTTCTCAATATTGTAGTCGATATTTTACATATTGAACAAAACTGAGTTCAAGGATTTCTCAAGCTTGAACTTTTTATGAAGACTAATTGATTCCTTCTGATGTCTCAACAACCATACAGTAGTCCATATTTCACATTCTAAATATTTTTCAGGACAAGGATTTCTCATCTTGAACTTTCTATAAAGATTAATTTACTCCTTCTGATTTCACCATTATATGGTAGACTATATTTTACGTACTGAACATTTTTCAGGACAAGGATTTCTCAATCTTGAACTTACTTTAAAGACTCTTTGACTCTTTCTGATGTCTCATCAACCATACAGTAGTCCAAATTTTACATACTGAAAATAAATCTGGAACAAAGGTTCTCAATATTGTAGTCCATATTTTACATACTGAACATAACTGAGTTTAAGGATTTCTCAAGCTTGAACTTTTTATGAAGACTTATTGACTCCTTCTGATGTCTCAACAACCATACAGTAGTCCATATTTCACATTCTAAATATTTTTCAGGACAAGGATTTCTCATCTTGAACTTTCTATAAAGAATAATTGACTCCTTCTGATGTCACCATTATATATGGTAGTACAAATTTTATATATTGAACATATTTCAGGACAAGGATTTCTCGATCTTGAACGTTCTATAAAGACTTAATTGACTCCTTCTGATGTCTCATCAACCATACAGTAGTCCATATTTTACATACTGAACATAACTGAGGACAAGAATTTCGCAATCATGAACTTTCTATACAGACTAATTGATTCCTTCTGGTGTCTCATCAACCATACAGTAGTCCATATTTCACATTCTAAATATTTTTCAGCACAAGGATTTCTCATCTTGAACTTTCTATAAAGAATAATTGACTCCTTCTGATGTCACCATTATATGGTAGTACAAATTTTACGTATTGAACATATTTCAGGACAAGGATTTCTCGATCTTGAACGAGACTTAATTGACTCCTTCTGATGTCTCATCAACCTTACAGTAGTCCATATTTTACATACTGAACATAACTGAGGACAAGAATTTCGCAATCATGAACTTTCTATAAAGACTAATTGATTCCTTCTGGTGTCTCATCAACCATACAGTAGTCCATATTTCACATACTGAAAATATATCTGGAACAAAGGTTCTCAATATTGTAGTCGATATTTTACATACTGAACAAAACTGAGTTCAAGGATTTCTCAAGCTTGAACTTTTTATGAAGACTTATTGACACCTTCTGATGTCTCCTCAATAATATGGTAGTCCATATTTTACATCCTGAACATATTTCAGGACAAGGATTTCTCAATCTTGAACTTTCTATAGAGTATAATTGACTCATTCAATACCTCATCAACCATACAGAAGTCAATAATTGAAATTGTTAACACTTTTCAGGCCAAAGAATTCTAAATCTTGAACTTTATATACAGACTAATGGATTCCATCTGATGTCTCATCAACCATACGGTAGTCCATATTTCACATACTGAAAATATATCTGGGACAAGGGTTCTCAATATTGTAGTCCATATTTTACATACTGAACATAACTAAGTTCAAGGATTTCTCAAGCTTGAACTTTTTATGAAGACTAATTGACACCTTCTGATGTCTCATCAAAAATATGGTAGTCCATATTTTACATCCTGAACATATTTCAGGACAAGGATTTCACAATCTTGAACTTTTTATGAAGACTAATTGACTCCTTCTGATGTCTCAACAACCATACAGTAGTCCATATTTCACATCCTGAACAACAAGCTTGAACTTTTTATGAAGACTAATTGACTCCTTCTGATGTCTCAACAACCATACAGTAGTCCATATTTCACATACTGAAAATATATCTGGGACAAGGGTTCTCAAGATTGTAGTCCATATTTTACATACTGAACATAACTAAGTTCAAGGATTTCTCAAGTTTGAACTTTTTATGAAAACTAATTGACACCTTCTGATGTCTCATCAAAAATATGGTAGTCCATATTTTACATCCTGAACATATTTCAGGACAAGGATTTCTCAATCTTGAACTTTCTATAGAGTATAATTGACTCATTCTAATACCTCATCAACCATACAGAAGTCCATATTAGAAATTGTGAACACTTTTCAGGCCAAAGAATTCTCGATCTTGAACTTTATATACAAACTAATTGATTCCTTCTGATGTCTCATCAACCATACAGTAGTCCATATTTCACATACTGAAATTATATCTGGAACAAAGGTTCTCAATATTGTAGTCGATATTTTACATACTGAACATAACTGAGTTCAAGGATTTCTCAAGCTTAAACTTTTTATGAAGACTAATTGACACCTGAACTTTATATACAGACTAATGGATTCCATCTGATGTCTCATCAACTATACAGTAGTCCATATTTCACATACTGAAAATATATCTGGGACAAGGGTTCTCAATATTGTAGTCCATATTTTACATACTGAACATAACTAAGTTCAAGGATTTCTCAAGCTTGAACTTTTTATGAAGACTAATTGACACCTTCTGATGTCTCATCAAAAATATGGTAGTCCATATTTTACATCCTGAACATATTTCAGGACAAGGATTTCACAATCTTGAACTTTTTATGAAGACTAATTGACTCCTTCTGATGTCTCAACAACCATACAGTAGACCATATTTCACATTCTAAATATTTTTCAGGACAAGGATCTCTCATCTTGAACTTTCTATAAAGAATAATTGACTCCTTCTGATTTCACCATTATATGGTATTCTATATTTTACTTACTGAACATTTTTCAGGACAAGGTTTTCTCAATCTTGAACTTACTTTACAGACTCTTTGACTCTTTCTGATGTCTCATCAACCATACAGTAGTCCCTATTTTACATACTGAAAATAAATCTGGAACAAAGGTTCTTAATATTGTAGTTCATATTTTACATACTGAACATAACTGAGTTCAAGGATTTCTCAAGCTTGAACTTTTTATGAAGACTAATTGACTCCTTCTGATGTCACCAATAAGTATGGTAGTACAAATTTTAAATATTGAACATATTTCAGGACAAGGATTTCTCGATCTTGCACGTTCTATAAAGACTAATTGACTCCTTCTGATGTCTCATCAACCATACAGTAGTCCAAGTTTCACATACCAAATATTTTCAGGACAAGGATTTCTCATCTTGAACTTTCTATAAAGACTAATTGACTCCTTCTGATGTCACCAATATATGGTAGTACAAATTTTACATATTGAACATAACTGAGGACAAGAATTTCTTAATCATGAACTTTCTATACAGACTAATTGATTCCTTCTGATGTCTCATCAACCATACAGTAGTCCATATTTCACATTCTAAATATTTTTCAGAGAACAGAGAGTTCTCAATCTTAAATTATCTGTCTAGCTGACTCGTGATGTCTCAACAACAATATGGAAGTCCATGCTGAATATATTTCAGGTAAAGCAGATATCAATGTTGATTTTTCTATACAGACTGACTGACTCCTTCTGATGTCTCATCAAACATACAGTAGTCCATATTTTACTTAACTTATTTCAGGCCAAGCAGATAACAATCTTGAACTTTCTTTACAGACTAATTGACTCCTTTTAATGCCTCATCAGCCATACAGAAGTCCATATTTGAAATTGTGAAATCGTTTCAGGCCAAGGTTTTAATTGACTCCTTTTAATGCCTCCTCGACCACACAGATGTGCATATTTGACCTACTGAACACTTTTCATGCCAAAGAATTTTCGGTCTTGAACTTTATAAATAGACTAATTGACTCCTTCTGATACCTCATTTACCATACAGAAGTCCATATTTTACATACTGAACATAATTAAGGTTCTATACAGACTGTTGGACAAATCTAATGGCTCATCCACAATATAGAAGTCCATACCTAACATACTTCAGGCCAATGTAACAATCTTGAACTTTCTATACAGACTAATTGACTCCTGATTTCTCATCAACCATGCAGAAGTCAATATTTGACATACTGAACACTTTTCAGACCAAAGAATTGTAGATCTTGAACTGTATAGAAGGTCAACTTATCGACTTCTTCTGATGTCTCATCAACCATACAGTAGTCCATATTTTACATCGGCTACTTAACATATGCACTTATATTTTCAATGCACATCTTAAATGCAATGCAAAAATACTTTTCTTCAATGCAAAACGAGTTCTTGTGCCTTTTAATGCACAAGTTATTGTATGCATTGGAAGTAATGCAAACTTCTATGCACTAGTGCTTGTTGCAATGGAATATGCAAGGATCTCTTTAATTCACAGAGGTATTGCATGCAACGCAAAAACGCATAACTTCAATGCAAATCGAGGTCTTGTGCATGCATTGTACTTATATCTTCAATGCACAAGTTATTGAACGCATTGCAAAGGAGAAGCACTTTTATTTTCAATGCACAAGTTATTTTATGCATTGCAAGTAATGCACCGCACTTTTCTCTTCTATGCACACGAGTATGCAATAAAAATGCACTTACCTGTCAATGCACAATGAGATCTTATATGCAATGCAAAAGCAAGTATCTCTTCAACGAACACGTTCTTGTAAGCGATGCGAAAGTGCGATAGTTCTTGTATGCTATGCAACGCACTTATATCTTTAATGCACAATGACGTCTTGCATACAACACTTATCTTATAAATGTACATGCAATTCATTGCACAACAAGTTGTTGTAGGCAATAGTTGTTGACTTGCATTGTAAACGCACTTATCTCTCAGTTGCACAACGCGATCTTATATGCAATGCAAAAATTCCTATCTATTCAATGCACAAGTTCTTGCAAAAGCAATGCAAAAGTAATTCATGGCACAACTTGTTGTAAGCGATTGAAAACTAGGACTTACAATGCAAATATGCTTATCTTTCAGTGGAACACGAGATCTTATATGCAATGCAAAAATACCTATCTATTCAATGCACAAGTTCTTGTAAGAGATCCAAAAAAAATTATCTCTTCAAAGCACAACGAGTTCTTATTGCAATGCAAAAGTAATTATCTCTTACCACTTAAATCTTCAATGCACAATGAGATATATTTAATATGCAATGCAAAAATACTTATCTTCAATGCAAAACGAGTTATTGTGTCCAATAATAATGCAGTTATCTAATGTATCCAATGCAATCCAATATCTTTAATGTACAAGTTAGTGTATGCTATTGCAAGAAATGCAAAGCCTTATTTTTTCCATGCACAATGAGGTTTGTATGCAATGTATTCAATTATCTCTTGTTGCAATGAAAATGCCGTATCTCTTCAAGGCACAGATATCTTTTATGTATTGCAAATGCAATTATCTATTCAATGCACGCTTTCATGTATGCAGTGCAAAAGCAATTCATGGCACAACAAGTTGTTGTAAGCGATGCAAAACAAGGACTTACAATGCAAATGCGCTTATCTTTCAGTGGAACACGAGATCTTATATGCGATGCAAAAATACCTATCTATTCAATGCACAAGTTCTTGTAAAAGGGATCCAAAAAAAATTATCTCTTCAATGTACAACGACATCTTGTATGAAATGCAAAAACGCAGATCTTGATAAAGCGAGGTCTTTTGTGCAATGCAGTGCACTTATATCTTTAATGTACAGGTTATTGAACAAATTGCAATGGAAAAGCACAATTAATTTCAATGCACAATGTTATTTTATGCATTGCGTGTAACACAAACATTGCTTCAACGCAAGCATTGCAAGCAAGGCTTTAATGCAAGAGTAAGCGATGCAAAGGCAAGGATTTGCAATGCAAATGCACTTATCTCTTCAAAGCACAACGAGATCTTATTGCAATGCAAAAGCAATTATCTCTTACCACTTAAATCTTCAATGCACAATGAGATATATTTAATATGCAATGCAAAACGAGTTATTGTGTCCAATAATAATGCAGTTATCTAATGTATCCAATGCTAATGTAATGTACAAGTTAGTGTATGCTATTGCAAGAAATGCAAAAGCCTTATTTTTTCCATGCACAATGAGTTTTGCAATGTATTCAATTATCTCTTGTTGCAATGAAAATGCCCGTATCTCTTCAAGGCACAGATATCTTGTATGCATTGCAAATGCAATTATCATTCAATGCACGCTTTCATGTATGCAATGCAAAAGCAATTCATGGCACAAGTTGTTGTAAGCGATGCAAAACAAGGACTTACAATGCAAATGCGCTTACCTCTCAGTGGAACACGAGATCTTATATGCAATGCAAAAATACCTATCTATTCAATGCACAAGTTCTTGTAAGGGACCCAAAAAATATTATCTCTTCAATGTACAACGACATCTTGTATGAAATGCAAAAACACATATCTTGATGCAAAGCGAGGTCTTTTGTGCAATGCAGTGCACTTATATCTTTAAATATACAAGTTATTGAACAAATTGCAATGGAAAAGCACAATTAATTTCAATGCACAATGTTATTTTATGCATTGCGTGTAACACAAACGCACTGTTCTCATGCAAGTAACATAAACGCATTGCGTTGCAAGCAATGCATTCAAGCATTGCTTCAACGCAAGCATTGCAAGCAAGGCTTTAAGCGATGCAAAGGCAAGGATTTGCAATGCAAATGCACTTATCTCTTCAAAGCACAACGAGATCTTATTGCAATGCAAAAGCAATTATCTCTTACCACTTAAATCTTCAATGCACAATGAGTTATATTTAATATGCAATGCAAAACGAGTTATTGTGTCCAATAATAATGCAGTTATCTAATGTATCCAATGCTAATGTAATGTACAAGTTAGTGTATGCTATTGCAAGAAATGCAAAAGCCTTATTTTTTTCCATGCACAATGAGTTTTTGAATGCAATGTATTCAATTATCTCTTGTTGCAATGAAAATGCCCGTATCTCTTCAAGGCACAGATTTCTTGTATGTATTGCAAATGCAATTATCTATTCAATGCACGCTTTCATGTATCCAATGCAAAAGCAATTCGTGGCACAACAAGTTGTTGTAAGCGATGCAAAACAAGGACTTACAATGCAAATGCGCTTACCTCTCAGTGGAACACGATATCTTATATGCAATGCAAAAATACCTATCTATTCAATGCACAAGTTCTTGTAAGGGATCCAAAAAAAATTATCTCTTCAATGTACAACGACATCTTGTATGAAATGCAAAAACGCAGATCTTGATAAAGCGAGGTCTTTTGTGCAATGCAGTGCACTTATATCTTTAATGTACAAGTTATTGAACAAATTGCAATGGAAAAGCACAATTAATTTCAATGCACAATGTTATTTTATGCATTGCGTGTAACACAAACGCACTGTTCTCATGCAAGTAACATAAACGCATTGCGTTGCAAGCAATGAATTCAAGCATTGCTTCAACGCAAGCATTGCAAGCAAGGTTTTAATGCAAGAGTAAGCGATACAAAGGCAAGGATTTGCAATGCAAATGCACTTATCTCTTCAAAGCACAACGAGATCTTATTGCAATGCAAAAGCAATTATCTCTTACCACTTAAATCTTCAATGCACAATGAGATATGTTTAATATGCAATGCAAAACGAGTTATTGTGTCCAATAATTATCAGTTATCTAATGTATCAAATGCTAATGTAATGTACAAGTTAGTGTATGCTATTGCAAGAAATGCAAAAGCCTTATTTTTTTCCATGCACAATGAGTTTTGCAATGTATTCAATTATCTCTTGTTGCAATGAAAATGCCCGTATCTCTTCAAGGCACATGCATTGCAAATGCAATTATCTATTCAATGCATGCTTTCATGTATGCAATGCAAAAGCAATTCCATGGTACAAGTTGTTGTAAGCGATGCAAAACAAGGACTTACAATGCAAATGCGCTTATCTCTCAGTGGAACACGAGATCTTTTATGCAATGCAAAAATACCTATCTATTCAATGCACAAGTTCTTGTAAGGGATCCAAAAAAAATTATCTCTTCAATGTACAACGACATCTTGTATGAAATGCAAAAACGCATATCTTGATGCAAAGCGAGGTCTTTTGTGCAATGCAGTGCACTTATATCTTTAATATAAAAGTTATTGAACAAATTGCAATGGAAAAGCACAATTAATTTCAATGCACAATGTTATTTTATGCATTCCGTGTAACACAAACGCACTATTCTCATTCAAGTAACATAAACGCATTGCGTTGCATTCAAGCATTGCTTCAACGCAAGCATTGCAAGCACTGCTTCAATGCAAGAGTAAGCGATGCAAAGGCAAGGATTTGCAATACAAATGCACTTATCTCTTACCACTTAAATCTTCAATGCACAATGAGATATATTTAATATGCAATGCGTGAGGAGTTATTGTGTCCAGTAATAATTTAGTTATCTAATGTATCCAATGCTAATGTAATGTAGTTGTATGCTATTGCAAGAAATGCAAAAGCCTTATTTTTTTCCATGCACAATGAGTTTTGTATGCAATGTATTCAATTTTCTCTTGTTGCAATGAAAATGCCCGTATCTCTTCAAGGCACAGATATATTTTATGTATTGCAAATGCAATTATCTATTCAATACACGCTTTCATGTATGCAATGCAAAAGCAATTCATGGCACAACAAGTTGTTGAAAGCGATGCAAAACAAGGACTTACAATGCAAATGCGCTTATCTCTCAGTGGAATACGAGATCTTATATGCAATGCAAAAATACCTCAATGCACAAGCAATTATTATTGCAATGCAAAAGCAATTATCTCTTACCACTTAAATCTTCAATGCACAATGAGATATATTTAATATGCAATGCTAAAATACTTATCTTCAATGCAAAACGAGTTATTGTGTCCAAAAATAATGCAGTTATCTAATGTATCCAATGCTAATGTACAAGTTAGTGTATGCTATTGCAAGAAATGCAAAAGCCTTATTTTTTTCCATGCACAATGAGTTTTTATGCAATGTATTCAATTATCTCTTGTTGCAATGAAAATGCCCGTATCTCTTCAAGGCACAGATATCTTGTATGCATTGCAAATGCAATTATCTATTCAATGCACTCTTTCATGTATGCAATGCAAAAGCAATTCATGGCACAACAAGTTGTTGTAAGCGATGCAAAACAAGGACTTACAATGCAAATGCGCTTACCTCTCAGTGGAACACGAGATCTTATATGCAATGCAAAAATACCTATCTATTCAATGCACATTTTCTTGTAAGGGACCCAAAAAATATTATCTCTTCAATGTACAACGACATCTTGTATGAAATGCAAAAACACATATCTTGATGCAAAGCGAGGTCTTTTATGCAATGCAGTGCACTTATATCTTTAAATATACAAGTTATTGAACAAATTGCAATGGAAAAGCACAATTCATTTCAATGCACAATGTTATTTTATGCATTGCGTGTAACACAAACGCACTGTTCTCATGCAAGTAACATAAACGCATTGCGTTGCAAGCAATGCATTCAAGCATTGCTTCAACGCAAGCATTGCAAGCAAGGCTTTAATGCAAGAGTAAGCGATGCAAAGGCAAGGATTTGCAATGCAAATGCACTTATCTCTTCAAAGCACAACGAGATCTTATTGCAATGCAAAAGCAATTATCTCTTACCACTTAAATCTTCAATGCACAATGAGATATATTTAATATGCAATGCAAAACGAGTTATTGTGTCCAATAATAATGCAGTTATCTAATGTATCCAATGCTAATGTAATGTACAAGTTAGTGTATGCTATTGCAAGAAATGCAAAGGCCTTATTTTTTTCCATGCACAATGTTTTGTATGCAATGTATTAAATTATCTCTTGTTGCAATGAAAATGCCGTATCTCTTCAAGACACAGATATCTTGTATGCATTGCAAATGCAAATATCTATTCAATGCACGCTTTCATGTATGCAATGCAAAAGCAATTCATGGCACAACAAGTTGTTGTAAGCGATGCAAAACAAGGACTTACAATGCAAATGCGCTTACCTCTCAGTGGAACACGAGATCCTATATGCAATGCAAAAATACCTATCTATTCAATGCACACGTTCTTGTAAGGGACCCAAAAAATAATTATCTATTCAATGTACAACGACATCTTGTATGAAATGCAAACACACATATCTTGATGCAAAGCGAGGTCTTTTGTGCAATGCAGTGCACTTATATCTTTAATGTACAAGTTATTGAACAAATTGCAATGGAAAAGCACAATTAATTTCAATGGACAATGTTATTTTATGCATTGCGTGTAACACAAACGCACTGTTCTCATGCAAGTAACATAAACGCATTGCGTTGCAAGCAATGCATTCAAGCATTGCTGCAACGCAAATATTGCAAGCACTGTGTTCAATGCAAGAGTAAGCGATGCAAAGGCAAGGATTTGCAATACAAATGCACTTATCTCTTACCACTTAAATCTTCAATGCACAATGAGATATATTTAATATGCAATGCGTGAGGAGTTATTGTGTCCAGTAATAATTTAGTTATCTAATGTATCCAATGCTAATGTAATGTAGTTGTATGCTATTGCAAGAAATGCAAAAGCCTTATTTTTTTCCATGCACAATGAGTTTTGTATGCAATGTATTCAATTTTCTCTTGTTGCAATGAAAATGCCCGTATCTCTTCAAGGCACAGATATATTTTATGTATTGCAAATGCAATTATCTATTCAATACACGCTTTCATGTATGCAATGCAAAAGCAATTCATGGCACAACAAGTTGTTGAAAGCGATGCAAAACAAGGACTTACAATGCAAATGCGCTTATCTCTCAGTGGAATACGAGATCTTATATGCAATGCAAAAATACCTCAATGCACAAGCAATTATTATTGCAATGCAAAAGCAATTATCTCTTACCACTTAAATCTTCAATGCACAATGAGATATATTTAATATGCAATGCTAAAATACTTATCTTCAATGCAAAACGAGTTATTGTGTCCAAAAATAATGCAGTTATCTAATGTATCCAATGCTAATGTAATGTACAAGTTAGTGTATGCTATTGCAAGAAATGCAAAAGCCTTATTTTTTTCCATGCACAATGAGTTTTTATGCAATGTATTCAATTATCTCTTGTTGCAATGAAAATGCCCGTATCTCTTCAAGGCACAGATATCTTGTATGCATTGCAAATGCAATTATCTATTCAATGCACTCTTTCATGTATGCAATGCAAAAGCAATTCATGGCACAACAAGTTGTTGTAAGCGATGCAAAACAAGGACTTACAATGCAAATGCGCTTACCTCTCAGTGGAACACGAGATCTTATATGCAATGCAAAAATACCTATCTATTCAATGCACATTTTCTTGTAAGGGACCCAAAAAATATTATCTCTTCAATGTACAACGACATCTTGTATGAAATGCAAAAACATATCTTGATGCAAAGCGAGGTCTTTTATGCAATGCAGTGCACTTATATCTTTAAATATACAAGTTATTGAACAAATTGCAATGGAAAAGCACAATTCATTTCAATGCACAATGTTATTTTATGCATTGCGTATAACACAAACGCACTGTTCTCATGCAAGTAACATAAACGCATTGCGTTGCAAGCAATGCATTCAAGCATTGCTTCAACGCAAGCATTGCAAGCAAGGCTTTAATGCAAGAGTAAGCGATGCAAAGGCAAGGATTTGCAATGCAAATGCACTTATCTCTTCAAAGCACAACGAGATCTTATTGCAATGCAAAAGCAATTATCTCTTACCACTTAAATCTTCAATGCACAATGAGATATATTTAATATGCAATGCAAAACGAGTTATTGTGTCCAATAATAATGCAGTTATCTAATGTATCCAATGCTAATGTAATGTACAAGTTAGTGTATGCTATTGCAAGAAATGCAAAGGCCTTATTTTTTTCCATGCACAATGTTTTGTATGCAATGTATTAAATTATCTCTTGTTGCAATGAAAATGCCCGTATCTCTTCAAGACACAGATATCTTGTATGCATTGCAAATGCAAATATCTATTCAATGCACGCTTTCATGTATGCAATGCAAAAGCAATTCATGGCACAACAAGTTGTTGTAAGCGATGCAAAACAAGGACTTACAATGCAAATGCGCTTACCTCTCAGTGGAACACGAGATCCTATATGCAATGCAAAAATACCTATCTATTCAATGCACACGTTCTTGTAAGGGACCCAAAAAATAATTATCTATTCAATTTACAACGACATCTTGTATGAAATGCAAACACACATATCTTGATGCAAAGCGAGGTCTTTTGTGCAATGCAGTGCACTTATATCTTTAATGTACAAGTTATTGAACAAATTGCAATGGAAAAGCACAATTAATTTCAATGGACAATGTTATTTTATGCATTGCGTGTAACACAAACGCACTGTTCTCATGCAAGTAACATAAACGCATTGCGTTGCAAGCAATGCATTCAAGCATTGCTTCAACGCAAATATTGCAAGCACTGTGTTCAATGCAAGAGTAAGCGATGCAAAGGCAAGGATTTGCAATACAAATGCACTTATCTCTTACCACTTAAATCTTCAATGCACAATGAGATATATTTAATATGCAATGCGTGAGGAGTTATTGTGTCCAGTAATAATTTAGTTATCTAATGTATCCAATGCTAATGTAATGTAGTTGTATGCTATTGCAAGAAATGCAAAAGCCTTATTTTTTTCCATGCACAATGAGTTTTGTATGCAATGTATTCAATTTTCTCTTGTTGCAATGAAAATGCCCGTATCTCTTCAAGGCACAGATATATTTTATGTATTGCAAATGCAATTATCTATTCAATACACGCTTTCATGTATGCAATGCAAAAGCAATTCATGGCACAACAAGTTGTTGAAAGCGATGCAAAACAAGGACTTACAATGCAAATGCGCTTATCTCTCAGTGGAATACGAGATCTTATATGCAATGCAAAAATACCTCAATGCACAAGCAATTATTATTGCAATGCAAAAGCAATTATCTCTTACCACTTAAATCTTCAATGCACAATGAGATATATTTAATATGCAATGCAAAAATACTTATCTTCAATGCAAAACGAGTTATTGTGTCCAATAATAATGCAGTTATCTAATGTATCCAATGCTAATGTAATGTACAAGTTAGTGTATGCTATTGCAAGAAATGCAAAAGCCTTATTTTCCATGCACAATGAGTTTTGTATGAAATGTATTAAATTATCTCTTGTAGCAATAAAAATGCCCGTATCTCTTCAAGGCACAGATATCTTGTATGCATTGCAAATGCAATTATCTATTCAATGCACTCTTTCATGTATGCAATGCAAAAGCAATTCATGGCACAACAAGTTGTTGTAAGCGATGCAAAACAAGGACTTACAATGCAAATGCGCTTATCTCTCAGTGGAACACGACATCTTATATGCAATGCAAAAATACCTATCTATTCAATGCACATTTTCTTGTAAGGGACCCAAAAAATATTATCTCTTCAATGTACAACGACATCTTGTATGAAATGCAAAAACATATCTTGATGCAAAGCGAGGTCTTTTATGCAATGCAGTGCACTTATATCTTTAAATATACAAGTTATTGAACAAATTGCAATGGAAAAGCACAATTCATTTCAATGCACAATGTTATTTTATGCATTGCGTGTAACACAAACGCACTGTTCTCATGCAAGTAACATAAACGCATTGCGTTGCAAGCAATGCATTCAAGCATTGCTTCAACGCAAGCATTGCAAGCAAGGCTTTAATGCAAGAGTAAGCGATGCAAAGGCAAGGATTTGCAATGCAAATGCACTTATCTCTTCAAAGCACATCGAGATCTTATTGCAATGCAAAAGCAATTATCTCTTACCACTTAAATCTTCAATGCACAATGAGATATATTTAATATGCAATGCAAAACGAGTTATTGTGTCCAATAATAATGCAGTTATCTAATGTATCCAATGCTAATGTAATGTACAAGTTAGTGTATGCTATTGCAAGTAATGCAAAAGCCTTATTTTTTTCAATGCACAATGAGTTTTGTATGCAATGTATTCAATTATCTCTTGTTGCAATGAAAATGCCCGTATCTCTTCAAGGCACAGATATCTTTTATGTATAACGCAAATGCAATTATCAATTCAATGCACGCTTTCATGTATGCAATGCAAAAGCAATTCATGGCACAACAAGTTGTTGTAAGCGATGCAAAACAAGGACTTACAATGCAAATGCACTTATCTCTCAGTAGAATACGAGATCTTATATGCAATGCAAAAATACCTATCTATTCAATGCACAAGTTCTTGTAAGGGATCCAAAAAAAATTATCTCTTCAATGTACAACGACATCTTGTATGAAATGCAAAAACGCATATCTTGATGCAAAGCGAGGTCTTTTGTGCAATGCAGTGCACTTATATCTTTGATGTACAAGTTATTAAACAAATTGCAATGGAAAAGCACAATTAATTTCAATGCACAATGTTATTTTATGCATTGCGTGTAACACAAACGCACTGTTCTCATGCAAGTAACATAAACGCATTGCGTTGCAAGCAATGCATTCAAGCATTGCTTCAACGCAAGCATTGCAAGCACTGCTTCAATGAAAGAGTAAGCGATGCAAAGGCAAGGATTTGCAATGCAAATGCACTTATCTCTTCAAAGCACAACGAGTTCTTATTGCAATGCAAAAGCAATTATCTCTTACCACTTAAATCTTCAATGCACAATGAGATATATTTAATATGCAATGCAAAAATACTTATCTTCAATGCAAAACGAGTTATTGTGTCCAATAATAATGCAGTTATCTAATGTATCCAATGCTAATGTAATGTACAAGTTAGTGTATGCTATTGCAAGAAATGCAAAAGCCTTATTTTTTTCCATGCACAATGAGTTTTGTATGCAATGTATTCAATTATCTCTTGTTGCAATGAAAATGCCCGTATCTCTTCAAGGCACAGATATCTTGTATGCATTGCAAATGCAATTATCTATTCAATGCACGCTTTCATGTATGCAATGCAAAAGCAATTCATGGCACAACAAATTGTTGTAAGCGATGCAAAACAAGGACTTACAATACCAATGCGCTTATCTCTCTGTGAAACACGAGATCTTATATGCAATGCAAAAATACCTATCTATTCAATGCACAAGTTCTTGTAAGGGATCCAAAACAAATGTACAATGACATCTTGTATGAAATGCAAAAACGCATATCTTGATGCAAAGCGAGGTCTTTTGTGCAATGCAGTGCACTTATATCTTTAATGTACAAGTTATTGAACAAATTGCAATGGAAAAGCAAAATTAATTTCAATGCACAATGTTATGTTATGTATTGCGTGTAACAGAAACGCACTGTTCTCATGCAAGTAACAAAAACGCACAAACGTGTCTTGATGCAAAGCGAGGTCTTGTGTGCAATGCAATGCTCTTATAGCTTCGTTGTACAAGTTACTGAACAAATTGCATCTGTATTGCAAGTCCTTGCTTTTGCACCGCTTACAAAAACTTGTGCACGAAGAGATAGTGCATTTGCATGCATACTTGTGCAGACAAGTCTGTGTTACTTGTAATGCATAAAATTACGCTGTGCATTGAAATAAAATCTATTATTATTATTTCAATGCACATCGTTATTTTATGCATTACAAGCTTGAACTTTTTATGAAGACTAATTGTCTCCTTCTGATGTCACATCAACCCTAGAGTAGTCCATATTTTATATAACATATTTCAGGCCAAGCAGATAACAATATTCGACTTTCAATACCGACTAAATGACTCCTTCTGATGTCTCACCAACAATATGGTAGTACAAATCTTTTCATACTGAACATAATTCAGGACAAGGTTTTCTCAATCTTGAACTTTCTATACAGACTAATTGATTCCTTCTGATGTCTCATCAACCATACAGTAGTCCATATTTCACATAATGAAAATATATCTGGAAGAAGGGTTCTCAATATTGTAGTCTATATTTTACATACTGAAAATAACTGAGTTCAAGGATTTCATAAGCTTGAACTTTTTATGAAGACTAATTTAAACCTTCTGATGGCTCGTCAAAAAAATGGTCGTCCTTATTTTAGACAACATATGACAGGCCAAACAGATAACAATCTGAACTTTCTATACGGACTAACTAACCCCTTCTGATGTCTCTTCAAATATACAGTAGTGCATATTTTACATAATGAAATTTTTCTCAATCTTGAACTTTCTATACAGTCTAATTGACTAATTCTAATTTCTTATCAACCATAAAGTAGCCCATATTTCACATACTTTAGAACAAGGATTTGTCAATCTTGAACTTTCTATACAGTATAATTGACTCATTCTAATGCCTCATCAACCATACAGAAGTCCATATTTGAAATTGTGTACACTTTTCAGGCCAAAGAATTCTCGATCTTGAACTTTATATGAAGACTAATTGACTCCTTCTGATGTCAAACAACCATACAGTAGTCCATATTTCACATTCTAAATATTTTTAAGGACAAGAATTTCTCATCTTGAACTTTCTATAAAGACTTAATTGACTCCTTCTGATGTCACCATTATATGGATGTACAATTTTTACATACTGAACACATTTCAGGACAAGGATTTCTCGGTCTTGAACTTTCTATAAAGACTAATCGACTCCTTCTGATGTCTCATAAACCATACAGTAGTCCATATTTCACATACCAAATATTTTTCAGGACAAGGATTTTTCATCTTGAACTTTCCATAAAGACTAATTGACTCCTTCTGATGTCACAACAACCATACAGTAGTCCATATTTTACGTACTGAAAATTTTTCAGGACAAGGTTTTCTCAATCTTTGAACTTACCATACAGACTCATTGACCTTTTCTGATGTCTCACCAACCCTACTGTAGTCCATAATTTACATACTGAACTGAGGACAAGAATTTCTCAATCATGAACTTTCTATACAGACTAATTGATTACTTCTGATGTCTCATCAACCATACAGAAGTTTATATTTGAAATTGTGAACATTTTTCAGGCCAAAGAATTCTCTATCTTGAACTTTATATATAGACTTTTTGACTCCTTCTGTTGTCTCATCATTATATGGTAGTGCAAATTTTACATACTGAACATATTTCAGGATAATGATTTCTCGATCTTGAACGTTCTATAAAGACTAATTGACTTCTTCTGATGTCTCACCAACAATATGGTAGTGCATATTTAACATACCGATAATATATCTGGAAAAGAGAGATCTCAATCTTCAACTTTCTATAAAATCTAATTGACTCAACCATCAACCACAAAGTACATATTTGACATATTGAACACTTTTCAAGCCAAAGAATTATCGATCTTGAACCTTATATATAGACTAATTGACTCCTTCTGATGTCATCATTATATGGTAGTACAAATTTTACATACTGAACATATATCAGGACAAGGATTTCTCAATCTTGAGACATCAGAAGGAGTATATATAAAGTTCAAGATTGAGAATTCTTTGGCCTGAAAAATGTTCACAATTTTAAATATGGACTTCTGTATGGTTGATGAGGCATTAGAATGAGTCAATTATACTGTATAGAAAGTACAAGATTGAGAAATCCTTGTCCTGAAATATGTTCAGGATAAAGTTCAACATCGAGAATTCTTTGGCCTGAAAAATGTTCACAATTTTAAATATGGACTTCTGTATGGTTGATGAGGCATTAGAATGAGTCAATTATACTGTATAGAAAGTTCAAGATTGAGAAATCCCTGTCCTGAAATATGTTCAGGATGTAAAATATGGACTACCATATTATTAGTGAGAAATCAGAAGGAGTCAATTAAACTCTATAGAAAATTCAAGATTGAGAAAACCTTGTCCAGAAAAATATTCAGTATTTAAAATATGGACTACTGTATATTTTATGAGACATCAGAAGGGGTTAGTTAGTCCGTATAGAAAGTTCAGATTGTTATCTGCTTGGCCTGTCATATGTTGTCTAAAATATGAACACCATATTTTTGACGAGACATCAGAAGTTGTCAATTAGTCTTCGTAAAAAGTTCAAGCTTGGGATATTCATATTTTACGTACTGAAAATCTTTCAGGACAAGGTTTTCTCAATCTTGAACTTACTATACAGACTCATTGAATCTTTCTGATGTCTCATCAACCATACAGTAGTCCATATTTCACATACTGAAAATATATATGGAACAAGGGTTCTCAATATTGTAGTCCATATTTTACATACTGAACATTGCGTTCAAGGACTTCTCAAGCTTGGACTTTTTATGAAGACTAATTGAAAACTTCTGATGTTTCGTCAAAAATATGGTCGTCCTTATTTTAGACAAAATATGACAGGCCACAAGCAGATAACAATCTGAACTTTCTATACGGACTAACTAACCCCTTCTGATGTCTCATCAAATATACAGTAGTCCATATTTTACATACTGAATATTTTCCAGGACAAGGTTTTCTCAATCTTGAACTTTCTATAAAGACTAATTGACTCATTCTGATGTCTATGGTAGTACAAATTTTACACACTGAACATATTTCAGGACAAGGATTTCTCGATCTTGAACGGTGTATAAAGATGAATTGACTCCTTCTGATGTCTCATCAACCAGACAGTAGTCCATATTTTACGTACTGAAAATCTTTCAGGATAAGGTTTTCTCAATCTTACACTTTCATACAGACTCATTCACTCTTTCTGATGTCTCATCAAACAGACAGTAGTCCATATTTTACATACTGAACACAAATGAGAAAAATAATTTCTCAATCATGAACTTTCTAAACAGACTAATTGATTCCCTCTGATGTCTCATAAACCATACAGTAGTCCATATTTCATATACCAAATATTTTTCAGGACAAGGATTTTTCATCTTGAACTTTCCATAAATACTAATTGACTCCTTCTGATTTCACCATTATATGGTAATACAAATTTTACATACTGAACATATTTCAGGACAAGGATTTCTCAATATTGTACGTTCTATAAAGACTAATTGACTCCTTCTGATGTCACAACAACCATACAGTAGTCCATATTTTACATACTGAAAATTTTTCAGGACATTATTTTCTCAATCTTTGAACTTACTATACAGACTCATTGACCTTTTCTGATGTCTCATCAACCCTACAGTTGTCCATAATTTACATACTGAACATAACTGAGGACAAGAATTTCTCAATCATGAACTTTCTATACAGACTAATTGATTCCTTCTGATGTCTCATCAACCATACAGAAGTTTATATTTGAAATTGTGAACATTTTTCAGGCCAAAGAATTCTCTATCTTGAACTTTATATATAGACTTTTTGACTCCTTCTGTTGTCTCATCATTATATGGTAGTGCAAATTTTACATACTGAACATATTTCAGGATAATGATTTCTCGATCTTGAACGTTCTATAAAGACTAATTGACTTCTTCTGATGTCTCACCAACAATATGGTAGTGCATATTTAACATACCGATAATATATCTGGAAAGAGAGATCTCAATCTTCAACTTTCTATAAAATCTAATTGACTCAACCATCACCCACAAAGTACATATTTGACATATTGAACACTTTTCAAGCCAAAGAATTATCGATTTTGAACCTTATATATAGACTAATTGACTCCTTCTGATGTCATCATTATATGGTAGTACAAATTTTACATACTGAACATATATCAGGACAAGGATTTCTCAATCTTGAGACATCAGAAGGAGTATATATAAAGTTCAAGATCGAGAATTCTTTGGCCTGAAAAATGTTCACAATTTTAAATATGGACTTCTGTATGGTTGATGGGGCATTAGAATGAGTAAATTATACTGTATAGAAAGTTCAAGATTGAGAAATCCTTGTCCTGAAATATGTTCAGGATGTAAAATATGGACTACCATATTATTGGTGAGAAATCAGAAGGAGTCAATTAAACTCTATAGAAAATTCAAGATTGAGAAAACCTTGTCCTGAAAATATTCAGTATTTAAAATATGGACTACTGTATATTTTATGAGACATCAGAAGGGGTTAGTTAGTCCGTATAGAAAGTTCAGATTGTTATCTGCTTGGCCTGTCATATGTTGTCTAAAATATGAACACCATATTTTTGACGAGACATCAGAAGTTGTCAATTAGTCTTCGTAAAAAGTTCAAGCTTGAGAAATTCATATTTTACGTACTGAAAATCTTTCGGGACAAGGTTTTCTCAATCTTGAACTTACTATACAGACTCATTGAATCTTTCTGATGTCTCATCAACCATACAGTAGTCCATATTTCACATACTGAAAATATATATGGAACAAGGGTTCTCAATATTGTAGTCCATATTTTACATACTGAACATTGCGTTCAAGGACTTCTCAAGCTTGGACTTTTTATGAAGACTAATTGACAACTTCTGATGTCTCGTCAAAAATATGGTCGTCCTTATTTTAGACAACATATGACAGGCCACAAGCAGATAACAATCTGAACTTTCTATACGGACTAACTAACCCCTTCTGATGTCTCATCAAATATACAGTAGTCCAAATTTTACATACTGAATATTTTCCAGGACAAGGTTTTCTCAATCTTGAACTTTCTATAAAGACTAATTGACTCATTCTGATGTCTATGGTAGTACAAATTTTACACACTGAACATATTTCAGGACAAGGATTTCTCGATCTTGAACGGTGTATAAAGATGAATTGACTCCTTCTGATGTCTCATCAACCAGACAGTAGTCCATATTTTACGTACTGAAAATCTTTCAGGATAAGGTTTTCTCAATCTTAAACTTTCATACAGACTCATTCACTCTTTCTGATGTCTCATCAAACAGACAGTAGTCCATATTTTACATACTGAACACAAATGAGAAAAAGAATTTCTCAATCATGAACTTTCTAAACAGACTAATTGATTCCCTCTGATGTCTCATAAACCATACAGTAGTCCATATTTCATATACCAAATATTTTTCAGGACAAGGATTTTTCATCTTGAACTTTCCATAAATACTAATTGACTCCTTCTGATTTCATCATTATATGGTAATACAATTTTTACATACTGAACACATTTCAGGACAAGGATTTCTCGGTCTTGAACTTTCTATAAAGACTAATCGACTCCTTCTGATGTCTCATAAACCATACAGTAGTCCATATTTCACATACCAAATATTTTTCAGGACAAGAATTTTTCATCTTGAACTTTCCATAAAGACTAATTGACTCCTTCTGATGTCACAACAACCATACAGTAGTCCATATTTTACGTACTGAAAATTTTTCAGGACAAGGTTTTCTCAATCTTTGAACTTACCATACAGACTCATTGACCTTTTCTGATGTCTCACCAACCCTACTGTAGTCCATAATTTACATACTGAACTGAGGACAAGAATTTCTCAATCATGAACTTTCTATACAGACTAATTGATTACTTCTGATGTCTCATCAACCATACAGAAGTTTATATTTGAAATTGTGAACATTTTTCAGGCCAAAGAATTCTCTATCTTGAACTTTATATATAGACTTTTTGACTCCTTCTGTTGTCTCATCATTATATGGTAGTGCAAATTTTACATACTGAACATATTTCAGGATAATGATTTCTCGATCTTGAACGTTCTATAAAGACTAATTGACTTCTTCTGATGTCTCACCAACAATATGGTAGTGCATATTTAACATACCGATAATATATCTGGAAAAGAGAGATCTCAATCTTCAACTTTCTATAAAATCTAATTGACTCAACCATCAACCACAAAGTACATATTTGACATATTGAACACTTTTCAAGCCAAAGAATTATCGATCTTGAACCTTATATATAGACTAATTGACTCCTTCTGATGTCATCATTATATGGTAGTACAAATTTTACATACTGAACATATATCAGGACAAGGATTTCTCAATCTTGAGACATCAGAAGGAGTATAAATAAAGTTCAAGATTGAGAATTCTTTGGCCTGAAAAATGTTCACAATTTTAAATATGGACTTCTGTATGGTTGATGAGGCATTAGAATGAGTCAATTATACTGTATAGAAAGTACAAGATTGAGAAATCCTTCTCCTGAAATATGTTCAGGATAAAGTTCAACATCGAGAATTCTTTGGCCTGAAAAATGTTCACAATTTTAAATATGGACTTCTATATGGTTGATGAGGCATTAGAATGAGTCAATTATACTGTATAGAAAGTTCAAGATTGAGAAATCCCTGTCCTGAAATATGTTCAGGATGTAAAATATGGACTACCATATTATTGGTGAGAAATCAGAAGGAGTCAATTAAACTCTATAGAAAATTCAAGATTGAGAAAACCTTGTCCAGAAAAATATTCAGTATTTAAAATATGGACTACTGTATATTTTATGAGACATCAGAAGGGGTTAGTTAGTCCGTATAGAAAGTTCAGATTGTTATCTGCTTGGCCTGTCATATGTTGTCTAAAATATGAACACCATATTTTTGACGAGACATCAGAAGTTCTCAATTAGTCTTCGTAAAAAGTTCAAGCTTGGGATATTCATATTTTACGTACTGAAAATCTTTCAGGACAAGGTTTTCTCAATCTTGAACTTACTATACAGACTCATTGAATCTTTCTGATGTCTCATCAACCATACAGTAGTCCATATTTCACATACTGAAAATATATATGGAACAAGGGTTCTCAATATTGTAGTCCATATTTTACATACTAAACTTTGCGTTCAAGGACTTCTCAAGCCTGGACTTTTTATGAAGACTAATTGACAACTTCTGATGTTTCGTCAAAAATATGGTCGTCCTTATTTTAGACAAAATATGACAGGCCACAAGCAGATAACAATCTGAACTTTCTATACGGACTAACTAACCCCTTCTGATGTCTCATCAAATATACAGTAGTCCATATTTTACATACTGAATATTTTCCAGGACAAGGTTTTCTCAATCTTGAACTTTCTATAAAGACTAATTGACTCATTCTGATGTCTATGGTAGTACAAATTTTACACACTGAACATATTTCAGGACAAGGATTTCTCGATCTTGAACGGTGTATAAAGATGAATTGACTCCTTCTGATGTCTCATCAACCAGACAGTAGTCCATATTTTACGTACTGAAAATCTCTCAGGATAAGGTTTTCTCAATCTTAAACTTTCATACAGACTCATTCACTCTTTCTGATGTCTCATCAAACAGACAGTAGTCCATATTTTACATACTGAACACAAATGAGAAAAATGAATTTCTCAATCATGAACTTTCTAAACAGACTAATTGATTCCCTCTGATGTCTCATAAACCATACAGTAGTCCATATTTCATATACCAAATATTTTTCAGGACAAGGATTTTTCATCTTGAACTTTCCATAGATACTAATTGACTCCTTCTGATTTCACCATTATATGGTAATACAAATTTTACATACTGAACATATTACAGGACAAGGATTTCTCAATATTGTACGTTCTATAAAGACTAATTGACTCCTTCTGATGTCACAACAACCATACAGTAGTCCATATTTTACATACTGAAAATTTTTCAGGACATTATTTTCTCAATCTTTGAACTTACTATACAGACTCATTGACCTTTTCTGATGTCTCATCAACCCTACAGTTGTCCATAATTTACATACTGAACATAACTGAGGACAAGAATTTCTCAATCATGAACTTTCTATACAGACTAATTGATTCCTTCTGATGTCTCATCAACCATACAGAAGTTTATATTTGAAATTGTGAACATTTTTCAGGCCAAAGAATTCTCTATCTTGAACTTTATATATAGACTTTTTGACTCCTTCTGTTGTCTCATCATTATATGGTAGTGCAAATTTTACATACTGAACATATTTCAGGATAATGATTTCTCGATCTTGAACGTTCTATAAAGACTAATTGACTTCTTCTGATGTCTCACCAACAATATGGTAGTGCATATTTAACATACCGATAATATATCTGGAAAAGAGAGATCTCAATCTTCAACTTTCTATAAAATCTAATTGACTCAACCATCACCCACAAAGTACATATTCGACATATTGAACACTTTTCAAGCCAAAGAATTATCGATTTTGAACCTTATATATAGACTAATTGACTCCTTCTGATGTCATCATTATATTGTAGTACAAATTTTACATACTGAACATATATCAGGACAAGGATTTCTCAATCTTGAGACATCAGAAGGAGTATATATAAAGTTCAAGATCGAGAATTCTTTGGCCTGAAAAATGTTCACAATTTTAAATATGGACTTCTGTATGGTTGATGGGGCATTAGAATGAGTAAATTATACTGTATAGAAAGTTCAAGATTGAGAAATCCTTGTCCTGAAATATGTTCAGGATGTAAAATATGGACTACCATATTATTGGTGAGAAATCAGAAGGAGTCAATTAAACTCTATAGAAAATTCAAGATTGAGAAAACTGTCCTGAAAAATATTCAGTATTTAAAATATGGACTACTGTATATTTTATGAGACATCAGAAGGGGTTAGTTAGTCCGTATAGAAAGTTCAGATTGTTATCTGCTTGGCCTGTCATATGTTGTCTAAAATATGAACACCATATTTTTGACGAGACATCAGAAGTTGTCAATTAGTCTAAAAGTTCAAGCTTGAGAAATTCATATTTTACGTACTGAAAATCTTTCGGGACAAGGTTTTCTCAATCTTGAACTTACTATACAGACTCATTGAATCTTTCTGATGTCTCATCAACCATACAGTAGTCCATATTTCACATACTGAAAATATATATGGAACAAGGGTTCTCAATATTGTAGTCCATATTTTACATACTGAACATTGCGTTCAAGGACTTCTCAAGCTTGGACTTTTTATGAAGACTAATTGACAACTTCTGATGTCTCGTCAAAAATATGGTCGTCCTTATTTTAGACAACATATGACAGGCCACAAGCAGATAACAATCTGAACTTTCTATACGGACTAACTAACCCCTTCTGATGTCTCATCAAATATACAGTAGTCCAAATTTTACATACTGAATATTTTCCAGGACAAGGTTTTCTCAATCTTGAACTTTCTATAAAGACTAATTGACTCATTCTGATGTCTATGGTAGTACAAATTTTACACACTGAACATATTTCAGGACAAGGATTTCTCGATCTTGAACGGTGTATAAAGATGAATTGACTCCTTCTGATGTCTCATCAACCAGACAGTAGTCCATATTTTACGTACTGAAAATCTTTCAGGATAAGGTTTCATCAATCTTAAACTTTCATACAGACTCATTCACTCTTTCTGATGTCTCATCAAACAGACAGTAGTCCATATTTTACATACTGAACACAAATGAGAAAAAGAATTTCTCAATCATGAACTTTCTAAACAGACTAATTGATTCCCTCTGATGTCTCATAAACCATACAGTAGTCCATATTTCATATACCAAATATTTTTCAGGACAAGGATTTTTCATCTTGAACTTTCCATAAATACTAATTGACTCCTTCTGATTTCATCATTATATGGTAATACAAATTTTACTTACTGAACATATTTCAGGACAAGGATTTCTCAATATTGTACGTTCTATAAAGACTAATTGACTCCTTCTGATGTCACAACAACCATACAGTAGTCCATATTTTACATACTGAAAATTTTTCAGGACATTATTTTCTCAATCTTTGAACTTACTATACAGACTCATTGACCTTTTCTGATGTCTCATCAACCCTACAGTTGTCCATAATTTACATACTGAACATAACTGAGGACAAGAATTTCTCAATCATGAACTTTCTATACAGACTAATTGATTCCTTCTGATGTCTCATCAACCATACAGAAGTTTATATTTGAAATTGTGAACATTTTTCAGGCCAAAGAACTCTCTATCTTGAACTTTATATATAGACTTTTGACTCCTTCTGTTGTCTCATCATTATATGGTAGTGCAAATTTTACATACTGAACATATTTCAGGATAATGATTTCTCGATCTTGAACGTTCTATAAAGACTAATTGACTTCTTCTGATGTCTCACCAACAATATGGTAGTGCATATTTAACATACCGATAATATATCTGGAAAAGAGAGATCTCAATCTTCAACTTTCTATAAAATCTAATTGACTCAACCATCAACCACAAAGTACATATTTGACATATTGAACACTTTTCAAGCCAAAGAATTATCGATCTTGAACCTTATATATAGACTAATTGACTCCTTCTGATGTCATCATTATATGGTAGTACAAATTTTACATACTGAACATATATCAGGACAAGGATTTCTCAATCTTGAGACCTCAGAAGGAGTATATATAAAGTTCAAGATCGAGAATTCTTTGGCCTGAAAAATGTTCACAATTTTAAATATGGACTTCTGTATGGTTGATGGGGCATTAGAATGAGTCAATTATACTGTATAGAAAGTTCAAGATTGAGAAATCCTTGTCTGAAATATGTTCAGGATGTAAAATATGGACTACCATATTATTGGTGAGAAATCAGAAGGAGTCAATTAAACTCTATAGAAAATTCAAGATTGAGAAAACCTTGTCCTGAAAAATATTCAGTATTTAAAATATGGACTACTGTATATTTTATGAGACATCAGAAGGGGTTAGTTAGTCCGTATAGAAAGTTCAGATTGTTATCTGCTTGGCCTGTCATATGATGTCTAAAATATGAACACCATATTTTTGATGAGACATCAGAAGTTGTCAATTAGTCTTCATAAAAGTTCAAGCTTGAGAAATTCATATTTTTACTGAAAATCTTTCAGGACAAGGTTTTCTCAATCTTGAACTTACTATACAGACTCATTGAATCTTTCTGATGTCTCATCAACCATACAGTAGTCCATATTTTACATACTGAAAATATATATGGAACAAGGGTTCTCAATATTGTAGTCCATATTTTACATACTGAACATTGCGTTCAAGGACTTCTCAAGCTTGGACTTTTTATGAAGACTAATTGACAACTTCTGATGTCTCGTCAAAAATATGGTCGTCCTTATTTTAGACAACATATGACAGGCCACAAGCAGATAACAATCTGAACTTTCTATACGGACTAACTAACCCCTTCTGATGTCTCATCAAATATACAGTAGTCCATATTTTACATACTGAATATTTTCCAGGACAAGGTTTTCTTAATCTTGAACTTTCTATAAAGACTAATTGACTCATTCTGATGTCTATGGTAGTACAAATTTTACACACTGAACATATTTCAGGACAAGGATTTCTCGATCTTGAGCGGTGTATAAAGATGAATTGACTCCTTCTGATGTCTCATCAACCAGACAGTAGTCCATATTTTACGTACTGAAAATCTTTCAGGATAAGGTTTTCTCAATCTTAAACTTTCATACAGACTCATTCACTCTTTCTGATGTCTCATCAAACAGACAGTAGTCCATATTTTACATACTGAACACAAATGAGAAAAAGAATTTCTCAATCATGAACTTTCTAAACAGACTAATTGATTCCCTCTGATGTCTCATAAACCATACATTAGTCCATATTTCATATACCAAATATTTTTCAGGACAAGGATTTTTCATCTTGAACTTTCCATAAATACTAATTGACTCCTTCTGATTTCATCATTATATGGTAATACAAATTTTACTTACTGAACATATTTCAGGACAAGGATTTCTCAATATTGTACATTCTATAAAGACTAATTGACTCCTTCTGATGTCACAACAACCATACAGTAGTCCATATTTTACATACTGAAAATTTTTCAGGACATTATTTTCTCAATCTTTGAACTTACTATACAGACTCATTGACCTTTTCTGATGTCTCATCAACCTTCAGTTGTCCATAATTTACATACTGAACATAACTGAGGACAAGAATTTCTCAATCATGAACTTTCTATACAGACTAATTGATTCCTTCTGATGTCTCATCAACCATACAGAAGTTTATATTTGAAATTGTGAACATTTTTCAGGCCAAAGAACTCTCTATCTTGAACTTTATATATAGACTTTTTGACTCCTTCTGTTGCCTCATCATTATATGGTAGTGCAAATTTTACATACTGAACATATTTCAGGATAATGATTTCTCGATCTTGAACGTTCTATAAAGACTAATTGACTTCTTCTGATGTCTCACCAACAATATGGTAGTGCATATTTAACATACCGATAATATATCTGGAAAAGAGAGATCTCAATCTTCAACTTTCTATAAAATATAATTGACTCAACCATCACCCACAAAGTACATATTTGACATATTGAACACATTTCAAGCCAAAGAATTATCGATTTTGAACCTTATATATAGACTAATTGACTCCTTCTGATGTCATCATTATATGGTAGTACAAATTTTACATACTGAACATATATCAGGACAAGGATTTCTCAATCTTGAGACCTCAGAAGGAGTATATATAAAGTTCAAGATCGAGAATTCTTTGGCCTGAAAAATGTTCACAATTTTAAATATGGACTTCTGTATGGTTGATGGGGCATTAGAATGAGTCAATTATACTGTATAGAAAGTTCAAGATTGAGAAATCCTTGTCCTGAAATATGTTCAGGATGTAAAATATGGACTACCATATTATTGGTGAGAAATCAGAAGGAGTCAATTAAACTCTATAGAAAATTCAAGATTGAGAAAACCTTGTCCTGAAAAATATTCAGTATTTAAAATATGGACTACTGTATATTTTATGAGACATCAGAAGGAGTTGAATCCATATAGAAAGTTCAGATTGTTATCTGCTTGGCCTGTCATATGATGTCTAAAATATGAACACCATATTTTTGATGAGACATCAGAAGTTGTCAATTAGTCTTCATAAAAAGTTCAAGCTTGAGAAATTCATATTTTATGTACTGAAAATCTTTCAGGACAAGGTTTTCTCAATCTTGAACTTACTATACAGACTCATTGAATCTTTCTGATGTCTCATCAACCATACAGTAGTCCATATTTTACATACTGAAAATATATATGGAACAAGGGTTCTCAATATTGTAGTCCATATTTTACATACTGAACATTGCGTTCAAGGACTTCTCAAGCTTGGACTTTTTATGAAGACTAATTGACAACTTCTGATGTCTCGTCAAAAATATGGTCGTCCTTATTTTAGACAACATATGACAGGCCACAAGCAGATAACAATCTGAACTTTCTATACGGACTAACTAACCCCTTCTGATGTCTCATCAAATATACAGTAGTCCATATTTTACATACTGAATATTTTCCAGGACAAGGTTTTCTTAATCTTGAACTTTCTATAAAGACTAATTGACTCATTCTGATGTCTATGGTAGTACAAATTTTACACACTAAACATATTTCAGGACAAGGATTTCTCGATCTTGAACGGTGTATAAAGATGAATTGACTCCTTCTGATGTCTCATCAACCAGACAGTAGTCCATATTTTACGTACTGAAAATCTTTCAGGATAAGGTTTTCTCAATCTTGAACTTTCATACAGACTCATTCACTCTTTCTGATGTCTCATCAAACAGACAGTAGTCCATATTTTACATACTGAACACAAATGAGAAAAGAATTTCTCAATCATGAACTTTCTAAACAGATTAATTGATTCCCTCTGATGTCTCATAAACAATACAGAAGTCCATATTTCATATACCAAATATTTTTCAGGACAAGGATTTTCATCTTGAACTTTCCATAAATACTAATTGACTCCTGATTTCATCATTATATGGTAATACAAATTTTACTTACTGAACATATTTCAGGACAAGGATTTCTCAATATTGTACGTTCTATAAAGACTAATTGACTCCTTCTGATGTCACAACAACCATACAGTAGTCCATATTTTACATACTGAAAATTTTTCAGGACATTATTTTCTCAATCTTTGAACTTACTATACAGACTCATTGACCTTTTCTGATGTCTCATCAACCCTACAGTTGTCCATAATTTACATACTGAACATAACTGAGGACAAGAATTTCTCAATCATGAACTTTCTATACAGACTAATTGATTCCTTCTGATGTCTCATCAACCATACAGAAGTTTATATTTGAAATTGTGAACATTTTCAGGCCAAAGAACTCTCTATCTTGAACTTTATATATAGACTTTTTGACTCCTTCTGTTGCCTCATCATTATATGGTAGTGCAAATTTTACATACTCAACATATTTCAGGATAATGATTTCTCGATCTTGAACGTTCTATAAAGACTAATTGACTTCTTCTGATGTCTCACCAACAATATGGTAGTGCATATTTAACATACCGATAATATATCTGGAAAGAGAGATCTCAATCTTCAACTTTCTATAAAATCTAATTGACTCAACCATCAACCACAAAGTACATATTTGACATATTGAACACTTTTCAAGCCAAACAATTATCGATTTTGAACCTTATATATAGACTAATTGACTCCTTCTGATGTCATCATTATATGGTAGTACAAATTTTACATACTGAACATATATCAGGACAAGGATTTCTCAATCTTGAGACATCAGAAGGAGTATATATAAAGTTCAAGATCGAGAATTCTTTGGCCTGAAAAATGTTCACAATTTTAAATATGGACTTCTGTATGGTTGATGGGGCATTAGAATGAGTCAATTATACTGTATATAAAGTTCAAGATTGAAAATCCTTGTCTGAAATATGTTCAGGATGTAAATATGGACTACCATATTATTGGTGAGAAATCAGAAGGAGTCAATTAAACTCTATAGAAAATTCAAGATTGAGAAAACCTTGTCCTGAAAAATATTCAGTATTTAAAATATGGACTACTGTATATTTTATGAGACATCAGAAGGGGTTAGTTAGTCCGTATAGAAAGTTCAGATTGATATCTGCTTGGCCTGTCATATGATGTCTAAAATATGAACACCATATTTTTGATGAGACATCAGAAGTTGTCAATTAGTCTTCATAAAAGTTCAAGCTTGAGAAATTCATATTTTACGTACTGAAAATCTTTCAGGACAAGGTTTCTCAATCTTGAACTTACTATACAGACTCATTGAATCTTTCTGATGTCTCATCAACCATACAGTAGTCCATATTTCACATACTGAAAATATATATGGAACAAGGGTTCTCAATATTGTAGTCCATATTTTACATACTGAACATTGCGTTCAAGGACTTCTCAAGCTTGGACTTTTTATGAAGACTAATTGACAACTTCTGATGTCTCGTCAAAAATATGGTCGTCCTTATTTTAAACAACATATGACAGGCCACAAGCAGATAACAATCTGAACTTTCTATACGGACTAACTAACCCCTTCTGATGTCTCATCAAATATACAGTAGTCCATATTTTACATACTGAATATTTTCCAGGACAAGGTTTTCTCAATCTTGAACTTTCTATAAAGACTAATTGACTCATTCTGATGTCTATGGTAGTACAAATTTTACACACTGAACATATTTCAGGACAAGGATTTCTCGATCTTGAACTGTGTATAAAGATGAATTGACTCCTTCTGATGTCTCATCAACCAGACAGTAGTCCATATTTTACGTACTGAAAATCTTTCAGGATAAGGTTTTCTCAATCTTAAACTTTCATACAGACTCATTCACTCTTTCTGATGTCTCATCAAACAGACAGTAGTCCATATTTTACATACTGAACACAAATGAGAAAAGAATTTCTCAATCATGAACTTTCTAAACAGACTAATTGATTCCCTCTGATGTCTCATAAACCATACATTAGTCCATATTTCATATACCAAATATTTTTCAGGACAAGGATTTTCATCATCTTGAACTTTCCATAAATACTAATTGACTCCTTCTGATTTCATCATTATATGGTAATACAAATTTTACTTACTGAACATATTTCAGGACAAGGATTTCTCAATATTGTACGTTCTATAAAGACTAATTGACTCCTTCTGATGTCACAACAACCATACAGTAGTCCATATTTTACATACTGAAAATTTTTCAGGACATTATTTTCTCAATCTTTGAACTTACTATACAGACTCATTGACCTTTTCTGATGTCTCATCAACCCTACAGTTGTCCATAATTTACATACTGAACATAACTGAGGACAAGAATTTCTCAATCATGAACTTTCTATACAGACTAATTGATTCCTTCTGATGTCTCATCAACCATACAGAAGTTTATATTTGAAATTGTGAACATTTTTCAGGCCAAAGAACTCTCTATCTTGAACTTTATATATAGACTTTTTGACTCCTTCTGTTGTCTCATCATTATATGGTAGTGCAAATTTTACATACTGAACATATTTCAGGATAATGATTTCTCGATCTTGAACGTTCTATAAAGACTAATTGACTTCTTTCAATGTCTCACCAACAATATGGTAGTGCATATTTAACATACCGATAATATATCTGGAAAAGAGAGATCTCAATCTTCAACTTTCTATAAAATCTAATTGACTCAACCATCAACCACAAAGTACATATTTGACATATTGAACACTTTTCAAGCCAAAGAATTATCGATCTTGAACCTTATATATAGACTAATTGACTCCTTCTGATGTCATCATTATATGGTAGTACAAATTTTACATACTGAACATATATCAGGACAAGGATTTCTCAATCTTGAGACCTCAGAAGGAGTATATATAAAGTTCAAGATCGAGAATTCTTGGCCTGAAAAATGTTCACAATTTTAAATATGGACTTCTGTATGGTTGATGGGGCATTAGAATGAGTCAATTATACTGTATAGAAAGTTCAAGATTGAAAATCCTGTCTGAAATATGTTCAGGATGTAAAATATGGACTACCATATTATTAGTGAGAAATCAGAAGGAGTCAATTAAACTCTATAGAAAATTCAAGATTGAGAAAACCTTGTCCTGAAAAATATTCAGTATTTAAAATATGGACTACTGTATATTTATGAGACATCAGAAGAGGTTGAATTAGTCCGTATAGAAAGTTCAGATTGTTATCTGCTTGGCCTGTCATATGTTGTCTAAAATATGAACACCATATTTTTGGAGACATCAGAAGTTGTCAATTAGTCTTCGTAAAAGTTCAAGCTTGAGAAATTCATATTTTACGTACTGAAAATCTTTCAGGACAAGGTTTTCTCAATCTTGAACTTACTATACAGACTCATTGAATCTTTCTGATGTCTCATCAACCATACAGTAGTCCATATTTCACATACTGAAAATATATATGGAACAAGGGTTCTCAATATTGTAGTCCATATTTTACATACTGAACATTGCGTTCAAGGACTTCTCAAGCTTGGACTTTTTATGAAGACTAATTGACAACTTCTGATGTCTCGTCAAAAATATGGTCGTCCTTATTTTCACAACATATGACAGGCCACAAGCAGATAACAATCTGAACTTTCTATACGGACTAACTAACCCCTTCTGATGTCTTATCAAATATACAGTAGTGCATATTTTACATACTGAATATTTTTCAGGACAAGGTTTTCTCAATCTTGAACTTTCTATAAAGACTAATTGACTCATTCTGATGTCTATGGTAGTACAAATTTTACACACTGAACATATTTCAGGACAAGGATTTCTCGATCTTGAACGGTGTATAAAGATGAATTGACTCCTTCTGATGTCTCATCAACCAGACAGTAGTCCATATTTTACGTACTGAAAATCTTTCAGGATAAGGTTTTCTCAATCTTAAACTTTCATACAGACTCATTCACTCTTTCTGATGTCTCATCAAACAGACAGTAGTCCATATTTTACATACTGAACACAAATGAGAAAAGAATTTCTCAATCATGAACTTTCTAAACAGACTAATTGATTCCCTCTGATGTCTCATAAACCATACATTAGTCCATATTTCATATACCAAATATTTTTCAGGACAAGGATTTTCATCTTGAACTTTCCATAAATACTAATTGACTCCTTCTGATTTCATCATTATATGGTAATACAAATTTTACTTACTGAACATATTTCAGGACAAGGATTTCTCAATATTGTACGTTCTATAAAGACTAATTGACTCCTTCTGATGTCACAACAACCATACAGTAGTCCATATTTTACATACTGAAAATTTTTCAGGACATTATTTTCTCAATCTTTGAACTTACTATACAGACTCATTGACCTTTTCTGATGTCTCATCAACCCTACAGTTGTCCATAATTTACATACTGAACATAACTGAGGACAAGAATTTCTCAATCATGAACTTTCTATACAGACTAATTGATTCCTTCTGATGTCTCATCAACCATACAGAAGTTTATATTTGAAATTGTGAACATTTTCAGGCCAAAGAACTCTCTATCTTGAACTTTATATATAGACTTTTTGACTCCTTCTGTTGTCTCATCATTATATGGTAGTGCAAATTTTACATACTGAACATATTTCAGGATAATGATTTCTCGATCTTGAACGTTCTATAAAGACTAATTGACTTCTTCTGATGTCTCACCAACAATATGGTAGTGCATATTTAACATACCGATAATACATCTGGAAAAGAGAGATCTCAATCTTCAACTTTCTATAAAATCTAATTGACTCAACCATCAACCACAAAGTACATATTTGACATATTGAACACTTTTCAAGCCAAAGAATTATCGATCTTGAACCTTATATATAGACTAATTGACTCCTGATGTCATCATTATATGGTAGTACAAATTTTACATACTGAACATATATCAGGACAAGGATTTCTCAATCTTGAGACCTCAGAAGGAGTATATATAAAGTTCAAGATCGAGAATTCTTTGGCCTGAAAAAATGTTCACAATTTTAAATATGGACTTCTGTATGGTTGATGGGGCATTAGAATGAGTCAATTATACTGTATAGAAAGTTCAAGATTGAAAATCCTTGTCTGAAATATGTTCAGGATGTAAAATATGGACTACCATATTATTGGTGAGAAATCAGAAGGAGTCAATTAAACTCTATAGAAAATTCAAGATTGAGAAAACCTTGTCCTGAAAAATATTCAGTATTTAAAATATGGACTACTGTATATTTTATGAGACATCAGAAGAGGTTGAATTAGTCCGTATAGAAAGTTCAGATTGTTATCTGTTTGGCCTGTCATATGTTGTCTAAAATATGAACACCATATTTTTGACGAGACATCAGAAGTTGTCAATTAGTCTTCATAAAAAGTTCAAGCTTGAGAAATTCATATTTTACGTACTGAAAATCTTTCAGGACAAGGTTTTCTCAATCTTGAACTTACTATACAGACTCATTGAATCTTTCTGATGTCTCATCAACCATACAGTAGTCCATATTTTACATACTGAAAATATATATGGAACAAGGGTTCTCAATATTGTAGTCCATATTTTACATACTGAACATTGCGTTCAAGGACTTCTCAAGCTTGGACTTTTTATGAAGACTAATTGACAACTTCTGATGTCTCGTCAAAAATATGGTCGTCCTTATTTTCACAACATATGACAGGCCACAAGCAGATAACAATCTGAACTTTCTATACGGACTAACTAACCCCTTCTGATGTCTTATCAAATATACAGTAGTGCATATTTTACATACTGAATATTTTCCAGGACAAGGTTTTCTCAATCTTGAACTTTCTATAAAGACTAATTGACTCATTCTGATGTCTATGGTAGTACAAATTTTACACACTGAACATATTTCAGGACAAGGATTTCTCGATCTTGAACTGTGTATAAAGATGAATTGACTCCTTCTGATGTCTCATCAACCAGACAGTAGTCCATATTTTACGTACTGAAAATCTTTCAGGATAAGGTTTTCTCAATCTTAAACTTTCATACAGACTCATTCACTCTTTCTGATGTCTCATCAAACAGACAGTAGTCCATATTTTACATACTGAACACAAATGAGAAAAAGAATTTCTCAATCATGAACTTTCTAAACAGACTAATTGATTCCCTCTGATGTCTCATAAACCATACATTAGTCCATATTTCATATACCAAATATTTTTTCAGGACAAGGATTTTCATCTTGAACTTTCCATAAATACTAATTGACTCCTTCTGATTTCATCATTATATGGTAATACAAATTTTACTTACTGAACATATTTCAGGACAAGGATTTCTCAATATTGTACGTTCTATAAAGACTAATTGACTCCTTCTGATGTCACAACAACCATACAGTAGTCCATATTTTACATACTGAAAATTTTTCAGGACATTATTTTCTCAATCTTTGAACTTACTATACAGACTCATTGACCTTTTCTGATGTCTCATCAACCTTCAGTTGTCCATAATTTACATACTGAACATAACTGAGGACAAGAATTTCTCAATCATGAACTTTCTATACAGACTAATTGATTCCTTCTGATGTCTCATCAACCATACAGAAGTTTATATTTGAAATTGTGTGAACATTTTCAGGCCAAAGAACTCTCTATCTTGAACTTTATATATAGACTTTTTGACTCCTTCTGTTGTCTCATCATTATATGGTAGTGCAAATTTTACATACTGAACATATTTCAGGATAATGATTTCTCGATCTTGAACGTTCTATAAAGACTAATTGACTTCTTCTGATGTCTCACCAACAATATGGTAGTGCATATTTAACATACCGATAATATATCTGGAAAAGAGAGATCTCAATCTTCAACTTTCTATAAAATCTAATTGACTCAACCATCAACCACAAAGTACATATTTGACATATTGAACACTTTTCAAGCCAAAGAATTATCGATCTTGAACCTTAAATATAGACTAATTGACTCCTTCTGATGTGATCATTATATGGTAGTACAAATTATACATACTGAACATATATCAGGACAAGGATTTCTCAAATTGAGACCTCAGAAGGAGTATATAAAAAGTTCAAGATCGAGAATTCTTTGGCCTGAAAAATGTTCACAATTTTAAATATGGACTTCTGTATGGTTGATGGGGCATTAGAATGAGTCAATTATACTGTATAGAAAGTTCAAGATTGAGAAATCCTTGTCTGAAATATGTTCAGGATGTAAAATATGGACTACCATATTATTATTGAGAAATCAGAAGGAGTCAATTAAACTCTATAGAAAATTCAAGATTGAGAAAACCTTGTCTGAAAAATATTCAGTATTTAAAATATGGACTACTGTATATTTATGAGACATCAGAAGGGTTAGTTAGTCCGTATAGAAAGTTCAGATTGATATCTGCTTGGCCTGTCATATGTTGTCTAAAATATGAACACCATATTTTTGATGAGACATCAGAAGTTGTCAATTAGTCTTCATAAAAAGTTCAAGCTTGAAATTCATATTTTACGTACTGAAAATCTTTCAGGACAAGGTTTTCTCAATCTTGAACTTACTATACAGACTCATTGAATCTTTCTGATGTCTCATCAACCATACAGTAGTCCATATTTCACATACTGAAAATATATATGGAACAAGGGTTCTCAATATTGTAGTCCATATTTTACATACTGAACATTGCGTTCAAGGACTTCTCAAGCTTGGACTTTTATGAAGACTAATTGACAACTTCTGATGTCTCGTCAAAAATATGGTCGTCCTTATTTTCACAACATATGACAGGCCACAAGCAGATAACAATCTGAACTTTCTATACGGACTAACTAACCCCTTTTGATGTCTTATCAAATATACAGTAGTGCATATTTTACATACTGAATATTTTTCAGGACAAGGTTTTCTCAATCTTGAACTTTCTATAAAGACTAATTGACTCATTCTGATGTCTATGGTAGTACAAATTTTACACACTGAACATATTTCAGGACAAGGATTTCGATCTTGAACGGTGTATAAAGATAATTGACTCCTTCTGATGTCTCATCAACCAGACAGTAGTCCATATTTTACGTACTGAAAATCTTTCAGGATAAGGTTTTCTCAATCTTAAACTTTCATACAGACTCATTCACTCTTTCTGATGTCTCATCAAACAGACAGTAGTCCATATTTTACATACTGAACACAAATGAGAAAAAGAATTTCTCAATCATGAACTTTCTAAACAGACTAATTGATTCCCTCTGATGTCTCATAAACCATACATTAGTCCATATTTCATATACCAAATATTTTTCAGGACAAGGATTTTTCATCTTGAACTTTCCATAAATACTAATTGACTCCTTCTGATTTCATCATTATATGGTAATACAAATTTTACTTACTGAACATATTTCAGGACAAGGATTTCTCAATATTGTACGTTCTATAAAGACTAATTGACTCCTTCTGATGTCACAACAACCATACAGTAGTCCATATTTTACATACTGAAAATTTTTCAGGACATTATTTTCTCAATCTTTGAACTTACTATACAGACTCATTGACCTTTTCTGATGTCTCATCAACCCTACAGTTGTCCATAATTTACATACTGAACATAACTGAGGACAAGAATTTCTCAATCATGAACTTTCTATACAGACTAATTGATTCCTTCTGATGTCTCATCAACCATACAGAAGTTTATATTTGAAATTGTGAACATTTTTCAGGCCAAAGAACTCTCTATCTTGAACTTTATATATAGACTTTTGACTCCTTCTGTTGTCTCATCATTATATGGTAGTGCAAATTTTACATACTGAACATATTTCAGGATAATGATTTCTCGATCTTGAACGTTCTATAAAGACTAATTGACTTCTTCTGATGTCTCACCAACAATATGGTAGTGCATATTTAACATACCGATAATACATCTGGAAAAGAGAGATCTCAATCTTCAACTTTCTATAAAATCTAATTGACTCAACCATCAACCACAAAGTACATATTTGACATATTGAACACTTTTCAAGCCAAAGAATTATCGATCTTGAACCTTATATATAGACTAATTGACTCCTTCTGATGTCATCATTATATGGTAGTACAAATTTTACATACTGAACATATATCAGGACAAGGATTTCTCAATCTTGAGACCTCAGAAGGAGTATATATAAAGTTCAAGATCGAGAATTCTTTGGCCTGAAAATGTTCACAATTTTAAATATGGACTTCTGTATGGTTGATGGGGCATTAGAATGAGTCAATTATACTGTATAGAAAGTTCAAGATTGAGAAATCCTTGTCCTGAAATATGTTCAGGATGTAAAATATGGACTACCATATTATTGGTGAGAAATCAGAAGGAGTCAATTAAACTCTATAGAAAATTCAAGATTGAGAAAACCTTGTCCTGAAAAATATTCAGTATTTAAAATATGGACTACTGTATATTTTATGAGACATCAGAAGGGGTTAGTTAGTCCGTATAGAAAGTTCAGATTGTTATCTGCTTGGCCTGTCATATGTTGTCTAAAATATGAACACCATATTTTTGACGAGACATCAGAAGTTGTCAATTAGTCTTCGTAAAAAGTTCAAGCTTGAGAAATTCATATTTTACGTACTGAAAATCTTTCAGGACAAGGTTTTCTCAATCTTGAACTTACTATACAGACTCATTGAATCTTTCTGATGTCTCATCAACCATACAGTAGTCCATATTTCACATACTGAAAATATATATGGAACAAGGGTTCTCAATATTGTAGTCCATATTTTACATACTGAACATTGCGTTCAAGGACTTCTCAAGCTTGGACTTTTTATGAAGACTAATTGACAACTTCTGATGTCTCGTCAAAAATATGGTCGTCCTTATTTTCACAACATATGACAGGCCACAAGCAGATAACAATCTGAACTTTCTATACGGACTAACTAACCCCTTCTGATGTCTTATCAAATATACAGTAGTGCATATTTTACATACTGAATATTTTCAGGACAAGGTTTTCTCAATCTTGAACTTTCTATAAAGACTAATTGACTCATTCTGATGTCTATGGTAGTACAAATTTTACACACTGAACATATTTCAGGACAAGGATTTCTCGATCTTGAACGGTGTATAAAGATGAATTGACTCCTTCTGATGTCTCATCAACCAGACAGTAGTCCATATTTTACGTACTGAAAATCTTTCAGGATAAGGTTTTCTCAATCTTAAACTTTCATACAGACTCATTCACTCTTTCTGATGTCTCATCAAACAGACAGTAGTCCATATTTTACATACTGAACACAAATGAGAAAAAGAATTTCTCAATCATGAACTTTCTAAACAGACTAATTGATTCCCTCTGATGTCTCATAAACCATACATTAGTCCATATTTCATATACCAAATATTTTTCAGGACAAGGATTTTTCATCTTGAACTTTCCATAAATACTAATTGACTCCTTCTGATTTCATCATTATATGGTAATACAAATTTTACTTACTGAACATATTTCAGGACAAGGATTTCTCAATATTGTACGTTCTATAAAGACTAATTGACTCCTTCTGATGTCACAACAACCATACAGTAGTCCATATTTTACATACTGAAAATTTTTCAGGACATTATTTTCAATCTTTGAACTTACTATACAGACTCATTGACCTTTTCTGATGTCTCATCAACCCTACAGTTGTCCATAATTTACATACTGAACATAACTGAGGACAAGAATTTCTCAATCATGAACTTTCTATACAGACTAATTGATTCCTTCTGATGTCTCATCAACCATACAGAAGTTTATATTTGAAATTGTGAACATTTTTCAGGCCAAAGAACTCTCTATCTTGAACTTTATATATAGACTTTTTGACTCCTTCTGTTGTCTCATCATTATATGGTAGTGCAAATTTTACATACTGAACATATTTCAGGATAATGATTTCTCGATCTTGAACGTTCTATAAAGACTAATTGACTTCTTCTGATGTCTCACCAACAATATGGTAGTGCATATTTAACATACCGATAATACATCTGGAAAAGAGAGATCTCAATCTTCAACTTTCTATAAAATCTAATTGACTCAACCATCAACCACAAAGTACATATTTGACATATTGAACACTTTTCAAGCCAAAGAATTATCGATCTTGAACCTTATATATAGACTAATTGACTCCTTCTGATGTCATCATTATATGGTAGTACAAATTTTACATACTGAACATATATCAGGACAAGGATTTCTCAATCTTGAGACCTCAGAAGGAGTATATAAAGTTCAAGATCGAGAATTCTTTGGCCTGAAAATGTTCACAATTTTAAATATGGACTTCTGTATGGTTGATGGGGCATTAGAATGAGTCAATTATACTGTATAGAAAGTTCAAGATTGAGAAATCCTGTGCTGAAATATGTTCAGGATGTAAAAATATGGACTACCATATTATTGGTGAGAAATCAGAAGGAGTCAATTAAACTCTATAGAAAATTCAAGATTGAGAAAACCTTGTCCTGAAAAATATTCAGTATTTAAAATATGGACTACTGTATATTTTATGAGACATCAGAAGTTAGTTAGTCCATATAGAAAGTTCAGATTGTTATCTGCTTGGCCTGTCATATGATGTCTAAAATATGAACACCATATTTTTGATGAGACATCAGAAGTTGTCAATTAGTCTTCATAAAAAGTTCAAGCTTGAGAAATTCATATTTTATGTACTGAAAATCTTTCAGGACAAGGTTTTCTCAATCTTGAACTTACTATACAGACTCATTGAATCTTTCTGATGTCTCATCAACCATACAGTAGTCCATATTTTACATACTGAAAATATATATGGAACAAGGGTTCTCAATATTGTAGTCCATATTTTACATACTGAACATTGCGTTCAAGGACTTCTCAAGCTTGGACTTTTATGAAGACTAATTGACAACTTCTGATGTCTCACAAAATATGGTCGTCCTTATTTTAGACAACATATGACAGGCCACAAGCAGATAACAATCTGAACTTTCTATACGGACTAACTAACCCCTTCTGATGTCTCATCAAATATACAGTAGTCCATATTTTACATACTGAATATTTTCCAGGACAAGGTTTTCTTAATCTTGAACTTTCTATAAAGACTAATTGACTCATTCTGATGTCTATGGTAGTACAAATTTTACACACTAAACATATTTCAGGACAAGGATTTCTCGATCTTGAACGGTGTATAAAGATGAATTGACTCCTTCTGATGTCTCATCAACCAGACAGTAGTCCATATTTTACGTACTGAAAATCTTTCAGGATAAGGTTTTCTCAATCTTGAACTTTCATACAGACTCATTCACTCTTTCTGATGTCTCATCAAACAGACAGTAGTCCATATTTTACATACTGAACACAAATGAGAAAAAGAATTTCTCAATCATGAACTTTCTAAACAGATTAATTGATTCCCTCTGATGTCTCATAAACAATACAGAAGTCCATATTTCATATACCAAATATTTTTCAGGACAAGGATTTTTCATCTTGAACTTTCCATAAATACTAATTGACTCCTGATTTCATCATTATATGGTAATACAAATTTTACTTACTGAACATATTTCAGGACAAGGATTTCTCAATATTGTACGTTCTATAAAGACTAATTGACTCCTTCTGATGTCACAACAACCATACAGTAGTCCATATTTTACATACTGAAAATTTTTCAGGACATTATTTTCTCAATCTTTGAACTTACTATACAGACTCATTGACCTTTTCTGATGTCTCATCAACCCTACAGTTGTCCATAATTTACATACTGAACATAACTGAGGACAAGAATTTCTCAATCATGAACTTTCTATACAGACTAATTGATTCCTTCTTATGTCTCATCAACCATACAGAAGTTTATATTTGAAATTGTGAACATTTTTCAGGCCAAAGAACTCTCTATCTTGAACTTTATATATAGACTTTTTGACTCCTTCTGTTGCCTCATCATTATATGGTAGTGCAAATTTTACATACTCAACATATTTCAGGATAATGATTTCTCGATCTTGAACGTTCTATAAAGACTAATTGACTTCTTCTGATGTCTCACCAACAATATGGTAGTGCATATTTAACATACCGATAATATATCTGGAAAAGAGAGATCTCAATCTTCAACTTTCTATAAAATCTAATTGACTCAACCATCAACCACAAAGTACATATTTGACATATTGAACACTTTTCAAGCCAAACAATTATCGATTTTGAACCTTATATATAGACTAATTGACTCCTTCTGATGTCATCATTATATGTTAGTACAAATTTTACATACTGAACATATATCAGGACAAGGATTTCTCAATCTTGAGACATCAGAAGGAGTATATATAAAGTTCAAGATCGAGAATTCTTTGGCCTGAAAAATGTTCACAATTTTAAATATGGACTTCTGTATGGTTGATGGGGCATTAGAATGAGTCAATTATACTGTATATAAAGTTCAAGATTGAGAAATTTGTCCTGAAATATGTTCAGGATGTAAAAATATGGACTACCATATTATTGGTGAGAAATCAGAAGGAGTCAATTAAACTCTATAGAAAATTCAAGATTGAGAAAACCTTGTCCTGAAAATATTCAGTATTTAAAATATGGACTACTGTATATTTTATGAGACATCAAAGTTAGTTAGTCCGTATAGAAAGTTCAGATTGTTATCTGCTTGGCCTGTCATATGATGTCTAAAATATGAACACCATATTTTTGATGAGACATCAGAAGTTGTCAATTAGTCTTCATAAAAAGTTCAAGCTTGAGAAATTCATATTTTACGTACTGAAAATCTTTCAGGACAAGGTTTTCTCAATCTTGAACTTACTATACAGACTCATTGAATCTTTCTGATGTCTCATCAACCATACAGTAGTCCATATTTCACATACTGAAAATATATATGGAACAAGGGTTCTCAATATAGTCCATATTTTACATACTGAACATTGCGTTCAAGGACTTCTCAAGCTTGGACTTTTTATGAAGACTAATTGACAACTTCTGATGTCTCGTCAAAAATATGGTCGTCCTTATTTTAAACAACATATGACAGGCCACAAGCAGATAACAATCTGAACTTTCTATACGGACTAACTAACCCTTCTGATGTCTCATCAAATATACAGTAGTCCATATTTTACATACTGAATATTTTCCAGGACAAGGTTTTTCAATCTTGAACTTTCTATAAAGACTAATTGACTCATTCTGATGTCTATGGTAGTACAAATTTTACACACTGAACATATTTCAGGACAAGGATTTCTCGATCTTGAACTGTGTATAAAGATGAATTGACTCCTTCTGATGTCTCATCAACCAGACAGTAGTCCATATTTTACGTACTGAAAATCTTTCAGGATAAGGTTTTCTCAATCTTAAACTTTCATACAGACTCATTCACTCTTTCTGATGTCTCATCAAACAGACAGTAGTCCATATTTTACATACTGAACACAAATGAGAAAGAATTTCTCAATCATGAACTTTCTAAACAGACTAATTGATTCTCTGATGTCTCATAAACCATACATTAGTCCATATTTCATATACCAAATATTTTTCAGGACAAGGATTTTTCATCTTGAACTTTCCATAAATACTAATTGACTCCTTCTGATTTCATCATTATATGGTAATACAAATTTTACTTACTGAACATATTTCAGGACAAGGATTTCTCAATATTGTACGTTCTATAAAGACTAATTGACTCCTTCTGATGTCACAACAACCATACAGTAGTCCATATTTTACATACTGAAAATTTTTCAGGACATTATTTTCTCAATCTTTGAACTTACTATACAGACTCATTGACCTTTTCTGATGTCTCATCAACCCTACAGTTGTCCATAATTTACATACTGAACATAACTGAGGACAAGAATTTCTCAATCATGAACTTTCTATACAGACTAATTGATTCCTTCTGATGTCTCATCAACCATACAGAAGTTTATATTTGAAATTGTGAACATTTTTCAGGCCAAAGAACTCTCTATCTTGAACTTTATATATAGACTTTGACTCCTTCTGTTGTCTCATCATTATATGGTAGTGCAAATTTTACATACTGAACATATTTCAGGATAATGATTTCTCGATCTTGAACGTTCTATACAGACTAATTGACTTCTTCTGATGTCTCACCAACAATATGGTAGTGCATATTTAACATACCGATAATATATCTGGAAAAGAGAGATCTCAATCTTCAACTTTCTATAAAATCTAATTGACTCAACCATCAACCACAAAGTACATATTTGACATATTGAACACTTTTCAAGCCAAAGAATTATCGATCTTGAACCTTATATATAGACTAATTGACTCCTTCTGATGTCATCATTATATGGTAGTACAAATTTTACATACTGAACATATATCAGGACAAGGATTTCTCAATCTTGAGACTTCAGAAGGAGTATATATAAAGTTCAAGATCGAGAATTCTTGGCCTGAAAATGTTCACAATTTTAAATATGGACTTCTGTATGGTTGATGGGGCATTAGAATGAGTCAATTATACTGTATAGAAAGTTCAAGATTGAGAAACTTGTCCTGAAATATGTTCAGGATGTAAAATATGGACTACCATATTATTGGTGAGAAATCAGAAGGAGTCAATTAAACTCTATAGAAAATTCAAGATTGAGAAATTGTCCTGAAAAATATTCAGTATTTAAAATATGGACTACTGTATATTTTATGAGACATCAGAAGGTTAGTTAGTCCGTATAGAAAGTTCAGATTGTTATCTGCTTGGCCTGTCATATGTTGTCTAAAATATGAACACCATATTTTTTGACGAGACATCAGAAGTTGTCAATTAGTCTTAAAAAGTTCAAGCTTGAGAAATTCATATTTTACGTACTGAAAATCTTTCAGGACAAGGTTTTCTCAATCTTGAACTTACTATACAGACTCATTGAATCTTTCTGATGTCTCATCAACCATACAGTAGTCCATATTTCACATACTGAAAATATATATGGAACAAGGGTTCTCAATATTGTAGTCCATATTTTACATACTGAACATTGCGTTCAAGGACTTCTCAAGCTTGGACTTTTTATGAAGACTAATTGACAACTTCTGATGTCTCTCAAAAATATGGTCGTCCTTATTTTCACAACATATGACAGGCCACAAGCAGATAACAATCTGAACTTTCTATACGGACTAACTAACTCCTTCTGATGTCTTATCAAATATACAGTAGTCCATATTTTACATACTGAATATTTTTCAGGACAAGGTTTTCAATCTTGAACTTTCTATAAAGACTAATTGACTCATTTCTGATGTCTATGGTAGTACAAATTTTACACACTGAACATATTTCAGGACAAGGATTTCTCGATCTTGAACGGTGTATAAAGATGAATTGACTCCTTCTGATGTCTCATCAACCAGACAGTAGTCCATATTTTACACTGAAAATCTTTCAGGATAAGGTTTTCTCAATCTTAAACTTTCATACAGACTCATTCACTCTTTCTGATGTCTCATCAAACAGACAGTAGTCCATATTTTACATACTGAACACAAATGAGAAAAAGAATTTCTCAATCATGAACTTTCTAAACAGACTAATTGATTCCTCTGATGTCTCATAAACCATACATTAGTCCATATTTCATATACCAAATATTTTTCAGGACAAGGATTTTTCATCTTGAACTTTCCATAAATACTAATTGACTCCTTCTGATTTCATCATTATATGGTAATACAAATTTTACTTACTGAACATATTTCAGGACAAGGATTTCTCAATATTGTACGTTCTATAAAGACTAATTGACTCCTTCTGATGTCACAACAACCATACAGTAGTCCATATTTTACATACTGAAAATTTTTCAGGACATTATTTTCTCAATCTTTGAACTTACTATACAGACTCATTGACCTTTTCTGATGTCTCATCAACCCTACAGTTGTCCATAATTTACATACTGAACATAACTGAGGACAAGAATTTCTCAATCATGAACTTTCTATACAGACTAATTGATTCCTTCTGATGTCTCATCAACCATACAGAAGTTTATATTTGAAATTGTGAACATTTTTCAGGCCAAAGAACTCTCTATCTTGAACTTTATATATAGACTTTTGACTCCTTCTGTTGTCTCATCATTATATGGTAGTGCAAATTTTACATACTGAACATATTTCAGGATAATGATTTCTCGATCTTGAACTTCTATAAAGACTAATTGACTTCTTCTGATGTCTCACCAACAATATGGTAGTGCATATTTAACATACCGATAATATATCTGGAAAAGAGAGATCTCAATCTTCAACTTTCTATAAAATCTAATTGACTCAACCATCAACCACAAAGTACATATTTGACATATTGAACACTTTTCAAGCCAAAGAATTATCGATCTTGAACCTTATATATAGACTAATTGACTCCTTCTGATGTCATCATTATATGGTAGTACAAATTTTACATACTGAACATATATCAGGACAAGGATTTCTCAATCTTGAGACCTCAGAAGGAGTATATATAAAGTTCAAGATCGAGAATTCTTTGGCCTGAAAATGTTCACAATTTTAAATATGGACTTCTGTATGGTTGATGGGGCATTAGAATGAGTCAATTATACTGTATAGAAAGTTCAAGATTGAGAAATTTGTGCTGAAATAGTTCAGGATGTAAAATATGGACTACCATATTATTGGTGAGAAATCAGAAGGAGTCAATTAAACTCTATAGAAAATTCAAGATTGAGAAAACCTGTCCTGAAAAATATTCAGTATTTAAAATATGGACTACTGTATATTTATGAGACATCAGAAGGGGTTAGTTAGTCCATATAGAAAGTTCAGATTGTTATCTGCTTGGCCTGTCATATGATGTCTAAAATATGAACACCATATTTTTGATGAGACATCAGAAGTTGTCAATTAGTCTTCATAAAAGTTCAAGCTTGAGAAATTCATATTTTATGTACTGAAAATCTTTCAGGACAAGGTTTTCAATCTTGAACTTACTATACAGACTCATTGAATCTTTCTGATGTCTCATCAACCATACAGTAGTCCATATTTTACATACTGAAAATATATATGGAACAAGGGTTCTCAATATTGTAGTCCATATTTTACATACTGAACATTGCGTTCAAGGACTTCTCAAGCTTGGACTTTTTATGAAGACTAATTGACAACTTCTGATGTCTCACAAAATATGGTCGTCCTTATTTTAGACAACATATGACAGGCCACAAGCAGATAACAATCTGAACTTTCTATACGGACTAACTAACTCTTCTGATGTCTCATCAAATATACAGTAGTCCATATTTTACATACTGAATATTTTCCAGGACAAGGTTTTCTTAATCTTGAACTTTCTATAAAGACTAATTGACTCATTCTGATGTCTATGGTAGTACAAATTTTACACACTAAACATATTTCAGGACAAGGATTTCTCGATCTTGAACGGTGTATAAAGATGAATTGACTCCTTCTGATGTCTCATCAACCAGACAGTAGTCCATATTTTACGTACTGAAAATCTTTCAGGATAAGGTTTTCTCAATCTTGAACTTTCATACAGACTCATTCACTCTTCTGATGTCTCATCAAACAGACAGTAGTCCATATTTTACATACTGAACACAAATGAGAAAAAGAATTTCTCAATCATGAACTTTCTAAACAGATTAATTGATTCCTCTGATGTCTCATAAACAATACAGAAGTCCATATTTCATATACCAAATATTTTTCAGGACAAGGATTTTTCATCTTGAACTTTCCATAAATACTAATTGACTCTTCTGATTTCATCATTATATGGTAATACAAATTTTACTTACTGAACATATTTCAGGACAAGGATTTCTCAATATTGTACGTTCTATAAAGACTAATTGACTCCTTCTGATGTCACAACAACCATACAGTAGTCCATATTTTACATACTGAAAATTTTTCAGGACATTATTTTCTCAATCTTTGAACTTACTATACAGACTCATTGACCTTTTCTGATGTCTCATCAACCCTACAGTTGTCCATAATTTACATACTGAACATAACTGAGGACAAGAATTTCTCAATCATGAACTTTCTATACAGACTAATTGATTCCTTCTGATGTCTCATCAACCATACAGAAGTTTATATTTGAAATTGTGAACATTTTTCAGGCCAAAGAACTCTCTATCTTGAACTTTATATATAGACTTTTGACTCCTTCTGTTGTCTCATCATTATATGGTAGTGCAAATTTTACATACTGAACATATTTCAGGATAATGATTTCTCGATCTTGAACGTTCTATACAGACTAATTGACTTCTTCTGATGTCTCACCAACAATATGGTAGTGCATATTTAACATACCGATAATATATCTGGAAAAGAGATCTCAATCTTCAACTTTCTATAAAATCTAATTGACTCAACCATCAACCACAAAGTACATATTTGACATATTGAACACTTTTCAAGCCAAAGAATTATCGATCTTGAACCTTATATATAGACTAATTGACTCCTTCTGATGTCATCATTATATGGTAGTACAAATTTTACATACTGAACATATATCAGGACAAGGATTTCTCAATCTTGAGACTTCAGAAGGAGTATATAAAGTTCAAGATCGAGAATTCTTTGGCCTGAAAAATGTTCACAATTTTAAATATGGACTTCTGTATGGTTGATGGGGCATTAGAATGAGTCAATTATACTGTATAGAAAGTTCAAGATTGAGAAATCCTTGTCCTGAAATATGTTCAGGATGTAAAATATGGACTACCATATTATTGGTGAGAAATCAGAAGGAGTCAATTAAACTCTATAGAAAATTCAAGATTGAGAAAACCTTGTCCTGAAAATATTCAGTATTTAAAATATGGACTACTGTATATTTTATGAGACATCAGAAGGGGTTAGTTAGTCCGTATAGAAAGTTCAGATTGTTATCTGCTTGGCCTGTCATATGTTGTCTAAAATATGAACACCATATTTTTGAGAGACATCAGAAGTTGTCAATTAGTCTTCGTAAAAGTTCAAGCTTGAGAAATTCATATTTTACGTACTGAAAATCTTTCAGGACAAGGTTTTCAATCTTGAACTTACTATACAGACTCATTGAATCTTTCTGATGTCTCATCAACCATACAGTAGTCCATATTTCACATACTGAAAATATATATGGAACAAGGGTTCTCAATATTGTAGTCCATATTTTACATACTGAACATTATGCGTTCAAGGACTTCTCAAGCTTGGACTTTTTATGAAGACTAATTGACAACTTCTGATGTCTCAAAAATATGGTCGTCCTTATTTTCACAACATATGACAGGCCACAAGCAGATAACAATCTGAACTTTCTATACGGACTAACTAACCCTTCTGATGTCTTATCAAATATACAGTAGTGCATATTTTACATACTGAATATTTTTCAGGACAAGGTTTTCTCAATCTTGAACTTTCTATAAAGACTAATTGACTCATTCTGATGTCTATGGTAGTACAAATTTTACACACTGAACATATTTCAGGACAAGGATTTCTCGATCTTGAACGGTGTATAAAGATGAATTGACTCCTTCTGATGTCTCATCAACCAGACAGTAGTCCATATTTTACGTACTGAAAATCTTTCAGGATAAGGTTTTCTCAATCTTAAACTTTCATACAGACTCATTCACTCTTTCTGATGTCTCATCAAACAGACAGTAGTCCATATTTTACATACTGAACACAAATGAGAAAAAGAATTTCTCAATCATGAACTTTCTAAACAGACTAATTGATTCTCTGATGTCTCATAAACCATACATTAGTCCATATTTCATATACCAAATATTTTTCAGGACAAGGATTTTTCATCTTGAACTTTCCATAAATACTAATTGACTCCTTCTGATTTCATCATTATATGGTAATACAAATTTTACTTACTGAACATATTTCAGGACAAGGATTTCTCAATATTGTACGTTCTATAAAGACTAATTGACTCCTTCTGATGTCACAACAACCATACAGTAGTCCATATTTTACATACTGAAAATTTTTCAGGACATTATTTTCTCAATCTTTGAACTTACTATACAGACTCATTGACCTTTTCTGATGTCTCATCAACCCTACAGTTGTCCATAATTTACATACTGAACATAACTGAGGACAAGAATTTCAATCATGAACTTTCTATACAGACTAATTGATTCCTTCTGATGTCTCATCAACCATACAGAAGTTTATATTTGAAATTGTGAACATTTTTCAGGCCAAAGAACTCTCTATCTTGAACTTTATATATAGACTTTTGACTCCTTCTGTTGTCTCATCATTATATGGTAGTGCAAATTTTACATACTGAACATATTTCAGGATAATGATTTCTCGATCTTGAACGTTCTATAAAGACTAATTGACTTCTTCTGATGTCTCACCAACAATATGGTAGTGCATATTTAACATACCGATAATACATCTGGAAAAGAGAGATCTCAATCTTCAACTTTCTATAAAATCTAATTGACTCAACCATCAACCACAAAGTACATATTTGACATATTGAACACTTTTCAAGCCAAAGAATTATCGATCTTGAACCTTATATATAGACTAATTGACTCCTTCTGATGTCATCATTATATGGTAGTACAAATTTTACATACTGAACATATATCAGGACAAGGATTTCTCAATCTTGAGACCTCAGAAGGAGTATATATAAAGTTCAAGATCGAGAATTCTTTGGCCTGAAAAATGTTCACAATTTTAAATATGGACTTCTGTATGGTTGATGGGGCATTAGAATGAGTCAATTATACTGTATAGAAAGTTCAAGATTGAGAAATCCTGTGCTGAAATATGTTCAGGATGCAAAATATGGACTACCATATTATTGGTGAGAAATCAGAAGGAGTCAATTAAACTCTATAGAAAATTCAAGATTGAGAAAATTTGTCCTGAAAAATATTCAGTATTTAAAATATGGACTACTGTATATTTTATGAGACATCAGAAGGGGTTAGTTAGTCCATATAGAAAGTTCAGATTGTTATCTGCTTGGCCTGTCATATGTTGTCTAAAATATGAACACCATATTTTTGACGAGACATCAGAAGTTGTCAATTAGTCTTCGTAAAAAGTTCAAGCTTGAGAAATTCATATTTTACGTACTGAAAATCTTTCAGGACAAGGTTTTCTCAATCTTGAACTTACTATACAGACTCATTGAATCTTTCTGATGTCTCATCAACCATACAGTAGTCCATATTTCACATACTGAAAATATATATGGAACAAGGGTTCTCAATATTGTAGTCCATATTTTACATACTGAACATTGCGTTCAAGGACTTCTCAAGCTTGGACTTTTTATGAAGACTAATTGACAACTTCTGATGTCTCACAAAAATATGGTCGTCCTTATTTTCACAACATATGACAGGCCACAAGCAGATAACAATCTGAACTTTCTATACGGACTAACTAACTCCCTTCTGATGTCTCATCAAATATACAGTAGTCCATATTTTACATACTGAATATTTTTCAGGACAAGGTTTTCTCAATCTTGAACTTTCTATAAAGACTAATTGACTCATTTTGATGTCTATGGTAGTACAAATTTTACACACTGAACATATTTCAGGACAAGGATTTCTCGATCTTGAACGGTGTATAAAGATGAATTGACTCTTCTGATGTCTCATCAACCAGACAGTAGTCCATATTTTACGTACTGAAAATCTTTCAGGATAAGGTTTTCTCAATCTTAAACTTTCATACAGACTCATTCACTCTTCTGATGTCTCATCAAACAGACAGTAGTCCATATTTTACATACTGAACACAAATGAGAAAAAGAATTTCTCAATCATGAACTTTCTAAACAGACTAATTGATTCCCTCTGATGTCTCATAAACCATACATTAGTCCATATTTCATATACCAAATATTTTTCAGGACAAGGATTTTTCATCTTGAACTTTCCATAAATACTAATTGACTCTTCTGATTTCATCATTATATGGTAATACAAATTTTACTTACTGAACATATTTCAGGACAAGGATTTCTCAATATTGTACGTTCTATAAAGACTAATTGACTCCTTCTGATGTCACAACAACCATACAGTAGTCCATATTTTACATACTGAAAATTTTTCAGGACATTATTTTCTCAATCTTTGAACTTACTATACAGACTCATTGACCTTTTCTGATGTCTCATCAACCCTACAGTTGTCCATAATTTACATACTGAACATAACTGAGGACAAGAATTTCTCAATCATGAACTTTCTATACAGACTAATTGATTCCTTCTGATGTCTCATCAACCATACAGAAGTTTATATTTGAAATTGTGAACATTTTTCAGGCCAAAGAACTCTCTATCTTGAACTTTATATATAGACTTTTGACTCCTTCTGTCTCATCATTATATGGTAGTGCAAATTTTACATACTGAACATATTTCAGGATAATGATTTCGATCTTGAACGTTCTATAAAGACTAATTGACTTCTTCTGATGTCTCACCAACAATATGGTAGTGCATATTTAACATACCGATAATACATCTGGAAAAGAGAGATCTCAATCTTCAACTTTCTATAAAATCTAATTGACTCAACCATCAACCACAAAGTACATATTTGACATATTGAACACTTTTCAAGCCAAAGAATTATCGATCTTGAACCTTATATATAGACTAATTGACTCCTTCTGATGTCATCATTATATGGTAGTACAAATTTTACATACTGAACATATATCAGGACAAGGATTTCTCAATCTTGAGACCTCAGAAGGAGTATATATAAAGTTCAAGATCGAGAATTCTTTGGCCTGAAAATGTTCACAATTTTAAATATGGACTTCTGTATGGTTGATGGGGCATTAGAATGAGTCAATTATACTGTATAGAAAGTTCAAGATTGAGAAATCCTTGTGCTGAAATATGTTCAGGATGTAAAATATGGACTACCATATTATTGGTGAGAAATCAGAAGGAGTCAATTAAACTCTATAGAAAATTCAAGATTGAGAAAACCTTGTCCTGAAAAATATTCAGTATTTAAAATATGGACTACTGTATATTTTATGAGACATCAGAAGGGGTTAGTTAGTCCATATAGAAAGTTCAGATTGTTATCTGCTTGGCCTGTCATATGATGTCTAAAATATGAACACCATATGATGAGACATCAGAAGTTGTCAATTAGTCTTCATAAAAAGTTCAAGCTTGAGAAATTCATATTTTATGTACTGAAAATCTTTCAGGACAAGGTTTTCTCAATCTTGAACTTACTATACAGACTCATTGAATCTTTCTGATGTCTCATCAACCATAGAGTAGTCCATATTTTACATACTGAAAATATATATGGAACAAGGGTTCTCAATATTGTAGTCCATATTTTACATACTGAACATTATGCTCAAGGACTTCTCAAGCTTGGACTTTTTATGAAGACTAATTGACAACTTCTGATGTCTCACAAAAATATGGTCGCCCTTATTTTAGACAACATATGACAGGCCACAAGCAGATAACAATCTGAACTTTCTATACGGACTAACTAACCCCTTCTGATGTCTCATCAAATATACAGTAGTCCATATTTTACATACTGAATATTTTCCAGGACAAGGTTTTCTTAATCTTGAACTTTCTATAAAGACTAATTGACTCATTCTGATGTCTATGGTAGTACAAATTTTACACACTGAACATATTTCAGGACAAGGATTTCTCGATCTTGAACGGTGTATAAAGATGAATTGACTCCTTCTGATGTCTCATCAACCAGACAGTAGTCCATATTTTAACTGAAAATCTTTCAGGATAAGGTTTTCAATCTTGAACTTTCATACAGACTCATTCACTCTTTCTGATGTCTCATCAAACAGACAGTAGTCCATATTTTACATACTGAACACAAATGAGAAAAAGAATTTCTCAATCATGAACTTTCTAAACAGACTAATTGATTCCTCTGATGTCTCATAAACAATACAGAAGTCCATATTTCATATACCAAATATTTTTCAGGACAAGGATTTTCATCTTGAACTTTCCATAAATACTAATTGACTCCTGATTTCATCATTATATGGTAATACAAATTTTACTTACTGAACATATTTCAGGACAAGGATTTCTCAATATTGTACGTTCTATAAAGACTAATTGACTCCTTCTGATGTCACAACAACCATACAGTAGTCCATATTTTACATACTGAAAATTTTTCAGGACATTATTTTCTCAATCTTTGAACTTACTATACAGACTCATTGACCTTTTCTGATGTCTCATCAACCCTACAGTTGTCCATAATTTACATACTGAACATAACTGAGGACAAGAATTTCTCAATTATGAACTTTCTATACAGACTAATTGATTCCTTCTGATGTCTCATTAACCATACAGAAGTTTATATTTGAAATTGTGAACATTTTTCAGGCCAAAGAACTCTCTATCTTGAACTTTATATATAGACTTTTGACTCCTTCTGTTGTCTCATCATTATATGGTAGTGCAAATTTTACATACTGAACATATTTCAGGATAATGATTTCTCGATCTTGAACGTTCTATAAAGACTAATTGACTTCTTCTGATGTCTCACCAACAATATGGTAGTGCATATTTAACATACCGATAATATATCTGGAAAAGAGAGATCTCAATCTTCAACTTTCTATAAAATCTAATTGACTCAACCATCAACCACAAAGTACATATTTGACATATTGAACACTTTTCAAGCCAAAGAATTATCGATCTTGAACCTTATATATAGACTAATTGACTCCTTCTGATGTCATCATTATATGGTAGTACAAATTTTACATACTGAACATATATCAGGACAAGGATTTCAATCTTGAGACCTCAGAAGGAGTATATATAAAGTTCAAGATCGAGAATTCTTTTGGCCTGAAAAATGTTCACAATTTTAAATATGGACTTCTGTATGGTTGATGGGGCATTAGAATGAGTCAATTATACTGTATAGAAAGTTCAAGATTGAGAAATCCTTGTCCTGAAATATGTTCAGGATGTAAAATATGGACTACCATATTATTGGTGAGAAATCAGAAGGAGTCAATTAAACTCTATAGAAAATTCAAGATTGAGCTGTCCTGAAAAATATTCAGTATTTAAAATATGGACTACTGTATATTTTATGAGACATCAGAAGGTTAGTTAGTCCGTATAGAAAGTTCAGATTGTTATCTGCTTGGCCTGTCATATGTTGTCTAAAATATGAACACCATTTTTTTTGAGACATCAGAAGTTGTCAATTAGTCTTCGTAAAAAGTTCAAGCTTGAGAAATTCATATTTTACGTACTGAAAATCTTTCAGGACAAGGTTTTCTCAATCTTGAACTTACTATACAGACTCATTGAATCTTTCTGATGTCTCATCAACCATACAGTAGTCCATATTTTACATACTGAAAATATATATGGAACAAGGGTTCTCAATATTAGTCCATATTTTACATACTGAACATTGCGTTCAAGGACTTCTCAAGCTTGGACTTTTTATGAAGACTAATTGACAACTTCTGATGTCTCGTCAAAAATATGGTCGTCCTTATTTTCACAACATATGACAGGCCACAAGCAGATAACAATCTGAACTTTCTATACGGACTAACTAACCCTTCTGATGTCTTATCAAATATACAGTAGTGCATATTTTACATACTGAATATTTTTCAGGACAAGGTTTTCAATCTTGAACTTTCTATAAAGACTAATTGACTCATTCTGATGTCTATGGTAGTACAAATTTTACACACTGAACATATTTCAGGACAAGGATTTCTCGATCTTGAACGGTGTATAAAGATGAATTGACTCCTTCTGATGTCTCATCAACCAGACAGTAGTCCATATTTTATTACTGAAAATCTTTCAGGATAAGGTTTTCTCAATCTTAAACTTTCATACAGACTCATTCACTCTTTCTGATGGCTCATCAAACAGACAGTAGTCCATATTTTACATACTGAACACAAATGAGAAAAAGAATTTCTCAATCATGAACTTTCTAAACAGACTAATTGATTCCTCTCTGATGTCTCATAAACCATACATTAGTCCATATTTCATATACCAAATATTTTTCAGGACAAGGATTTTTCATCTTGAACTTTCCATAAATACTAATTGACTCCTTCTGATTTCATCATTATATGGTAATACAAATTTTACTTACTGAACATATTTCAGGACAAGGATTTCTCAATATTGTACGTTCTATAAAGACTAATTGACTCCTTCTGATGTCACAACAACCATACAGTAGTCCATATTTTACATACTGAAAATTTTTCAGGACATTATTTTCTCAATCTTTGAACTTACTATACAGACTCATTGACCTTTTCTGATGTCTCATCAACCCTACAGTTGTCCATAATTTACATACTGAACATAACTGAGGACAAGAATTTCTCAATCATGAACTTTCTATACAGACTAATTGATTCCTCTGATGTCTCATCAACCATACAGAAGTTTATATTTGAAATTGTGAACATTTTTCAGGCCAAAGAACTCTCTATCTTGAACTTTATATATAGACTTTTGACTCCTTCTGTTGTCTCATCATTATATGGTAGTGCAAATTTTACATACTGAACATATTTCAGGATAATGATTTCTCGATCTTGAACGTTCTATAAAGACTAATTGACTTCTTCTGATGTCTCACCAACAATATGGTAGTGCATATTTAACATACCGATAATACATCTGGAAAAGAGAGATCTCAATCTTCAACTTTCTATAAAATCTAATTGACTCAACCATCAACCACAAAGTACATATTTGACATATTGAACACTTTTCAAGCCAAAGAATTATCGATCTTGAACCTTATATATAGACTAATTGACTCCTTCTGATGTCATCATTATATGGTAGTACAAATTTTACATACTGAACATATATCAGGACAAGGATTTCTCAATCTTGAGACCTCAGAAGGAGTATATATAAAGTTCAAGATCGAGAATTCTTTGGCCTGAAAATGTTCACAATTTTAAATATGGACTTCTGTATGGTTGATGGGGCATTAGAATGAGTCAATTATACTGTATAGAAAGTTCAAGATTGAGAATCCTGTCCTGAAATATGTTCAGGATGTAAAATATGGACTACCATATTATTGGTGAGAAATCAGAAGGAGTCAATTAAACTCTATAGAAAATTCAAGATTGAGAAAACCTTGTCCTGAAAAATATTCAGTATTTAAAATATGGACTACTGTATATTTTATGAGACATCAGAAGGGGTTAGTTAGTCCATATAGAAAGTTCAGATTGTTATCTGCTTGGCCTGTCATATGATGTCTAAAATATGAACACCATATTTTTGATGAGACATCAGAAGTTGTCAATTAGTCTTCATAAAAAGTTCAAGCTTGAGAAATTCATATTTTATGTACTGAAAATCTTTCAGGACAAGGTTTTCAATCTTGAACTTACTATACAGACTCATTGAATCTTTCTGATGTCTCATCAACCATACAGTAGTCCATATTTTACATACTGAAAATATATATGGAACAAGGGTTCTCAATATTGTAGTCCATATTTTACATACTGAACATTGCGTTCAAGGACTTCTCAAGCTTGGACTTTTTATGAAGACTAATTGACAACTTCTGATGTCTCGTCAAAAATATGGTCGTCCTTATTTTAGACAACATATGACAGGCCACAAGCAGATAACAATCTGAACTTTCTATACGGACTAACTAACCCCTTCTGATGTCTCATCAAATATACAGTAGTCCATATTTACATACTGAATATTTTCCAGGACAAGGTTTTCTTAATCTTGAACTTTCTATAAAGACTAATTGACTCATTCTGATGTCTATGGTAGTACAAATTTTACACACTAAACATATTTCAGGACAAGGATTTCGATCTTGAACGGTGTATAAAGATGAATTGACTCCTTCTGATGTCTCATCAACCAGACAGTAGTCCATATTTTACGTACTGAAAATCTTTCAGGATAAGGTTTTCTCAATCTTGAAACTTTCATACAGACTCATTCACTCTTTCTGATGTCTCATCAAACAGACAGTAGTCCATATTTTACATACTGAACACAAATGAAAAAGAATTTCTCAATCATGAACTTTCTAAACAGACTAATTGATTCCTCTGATGTCTCATAAACCATACAGAAGTCCATATTTCATATACCAAATATTTTTCAGGACAAGGATTTTTCATCTTGAACTTTCCATAAATACTAATTGACTCCTGATTTCATCATTATATGGTAATACAAATTTTACTTACTGAACATATTTCAGGACAAGGATTTCTCAATATTGTACGTTCTATAAAGACTAATTGACTCCTTCTGATGTCACAACAACCATACAGTAGTCCATATTTTACATACTGAAAATTTTTCAGGACATTATTTTCTCAATCTTTGAACTTACTATACAGACTCATTGACCTTTTCTGATGTCTCATCAACCCTACAGTTGTCCATAATTTACATACTGAACATAACTGAGGACAAGAATTTCTCAATCATGAACTTTCTATACAGACTAATTGATTCCTTCTGATGTCTCATCAACCATACAGAAGTTTATATTTGAAATTGTGAACATTTTTCAGGCCAAAGAACTCTCTATCTTGAACTTTATATATAGACTTTTTGACTCCTTCTGTTGCCTCATCATTATATGGTAGTGCAAATTTTACATACTGAACATATTTCAGGATAATGATTTCTCGATCTTGAACGTTCTATAAAGACTAATTGACTTCTTCTGATGTCTCACCAACAATATGGTAGTGCATATTTAACATACCGATAATATATCTGGAAAAGAGAGATCTCAATCTTCAACTTTCTATAAAATCTAATTGACTCAACCATCAACCACAAAGTACATATTTGACATATTGAACACTTTTCAAGCCAAACAATTATCGATTTTGAACCTTATATATAGACTAATTGACTCCTTCTGATGTCATCATTATATGGTAGTACAAATTTTACATACTGAACATATATCAGGACAAGGATTTCTCAATCTTGAGACATCAGAAGGAGTATATATAAAGTTCAAGATCGAGAATTCTTGGCCTGAAAATGTTCACAATTTTAAATATGGACTTCTGTATGGTTGATGGGGCATTAGAATGAGTCAATTATACTGTATATAAAGTTCAAGATTGAGAAATCCTTGTCCTGAAATATGTTCAGGATGTAAAATATGGACTACCATATTATTGGTGAGAAATCAGAAGGAGTCAATTAAACTCTATAGAAAATTCAAGATTGAGAAAACCTTGTCCTGAAAAATATTCAGTATTTAAAATATGGACTACTGTATATTTTATGAGACATCAGAAGGGGTTAGTTAGTCCGTATAGAAAGTTCAGATTGTTATCTGTTTGGCCTGTCATATGTTGTCTAAAATATGAACCATATTTTTGATGAGACATCAGAAGTTGTCAATTAGTCTTCATAAAAACTTCAAGCTTGAGAAATTCATATTTTAAGTACTGAAAATCTTTCAGGACAAGGCTCAATCTTGAACTTACTATACAGACTCATTGAATCTTTCTGATGTCTCATCAACCATACAGTAGTCCATATTTCACATACTGAAAATATATATGGAACAAGGGTTCTCAATATTGTAGTCCATATTTTACATACTGAACATTGCGTCAAGGACTTCTCAAGCTTGGACTTTTTATGAAGACTAATTGACAACTTCTGATGTCTCACAAAATATGGTCGTCCTTATTTTAGACAACATATGACAGGCCACAAGCAGATAACAATCTGAACTTTCTATACGGACTAACTAACCCTTCTGATGTCTCATCAAATATACAGTAGTCCATATTTTACATACTGAATATTTTCCAGGACAAGGTTTTCAATCTTGAACTTTCTATAAAGACTAATTGACTCATTCTGATGTCTATGGTAGTACAAATTTTACACACTGAACATATTTCAGGACAAGGATTTCTCGATCTTGAACGGTGTATAAAGATGAATTGACTCCTTCTGATGTCTCATCAACCAGACAGTAGTCCATATTTTACGTACTGAAAATCTTTCAGGATAAGGTTTTCTCAATCTTAAACTTTCATACAGACTCATTCACTCTTTCTGATGTCTCATCAAACAGACAGTAGTCCATATTTTACATACTGAACACAAATGAGAAAAAGAATTTCTCAATCATGAACTTTCTAAACAGACTAATTGATTCCTCTGATGTCTCATAAACCATACAGTAGTCCATATTTCATATACCAAATATTTTTCAGGACAAGGATTTTTCATCTTGAACTTTCCATAAATACTAATTGACTCCTTCTGATTTCATCATTATATGGTAATACAAATTTTACTTACTGAACATATTTCAGGACAAGGATTTCTCAATATTGTACGTTCTATAAAGACTAATTGACTCCTTCTGATGTCACAACAACCATACAGTAGTCCATATTTTACATACTGAAAATTTTTCAGGACATTATTTTCTCAATCTTTGAACTTACTATACAGACTCATTGACCTTTTCTGATGTCTCATCAACCCTACAGTTGTCCATAATTTACATACTGAACATAACTGAGGACAAGAATTTCTCAATCATGAACTTTCTATACAGACTAATTGATTCCTTCTGATGTCTCATCAACCATACAGAAGTTTATATTTGAAATTGTGAACATTTTTCAGGCCAAAGAACTCTCTATCTTGAACTTTATATATAGACTTTTTGACTCCTTCTGTTGTCTCATCATTATATGGTAGTGCAAATTTTACATACTGAACATATTTCAGGATAATGATTTCTCGATCTTGAACGTTCTATAAAGACTAATTGACTTCTTCTGATGTCTCACCAACAATATGGTAGTGCATATTTAACATACCGATAATATATCTGGAAAAGAGAGATCTCAATCTTCAACTTTCTATAAAATCTAATTGACTCAACCATCACCCACAAAGTACATATTTGACATATTGAACACTTTTCAAGCCAAAGAATTATCGATTTTGAACCTTATATATAGACTAATTGACTCCTTCTGATGTCATCATTATATGGTAGTACAAATTTTACATACTGAACATATATCAGGACAAGGATTTCTCAATCTTGAGACATCAGAAGGAGTATATAAAGTTCAAGATCGAGAATTCTTGGCCTGAAAAATGTTCACCATTTTAAATATGGACTTCTGTATGGTTGATGGGGCATTAGAATGAGTACATTATACTGTATAGAAAGTTCAAGATTGAGAAATCCTTGTCCTGAAATATGTTCAGGATGTAAAATATGGACTACCATATTATTGGTGAGAAATCAGAAGGAGTCAATTAAACTCTATAGAAAATTCAAGATTGAGAAAACCTTGTCCTGAAAAATATTCAGTATTTAAAATATGGACTACTGTATATTTTATGAGACATCAGAAGGGGTTAGTTAGTCCGTATAGAAAGTTCAGATTGTTATCTGCTTGGCCTGTCATATGTTGTCTAAAATATGAACACCATATTTTTGACGAGATATCAGAAGTTGTCAATTAGTCTTCGTAAAAAGTTCAAGCTTGAGAAATTCATATTTTACGTACTGAAAATCTTTCAGGACAAGGTTTTCTCAATCTTGAACTTACTATACAGACTCATTGAATCTTTCTGATGTCTCATCAACCATACAGTAGTCCATATTTCACATACTGAAAATATATATGGAACAAGGGTTCTCAATATTGTAGTCCATATTTTACATACTGAACATTGCGTTCAAGGACTTCTCAAGCTTGGACTTTTTATGAAGACTAATTGACAACTGATGTCTCGTCAAAATATGGTTGTCCATATTTTTCATACTGAATATTTTTAAGGACAAGGTTTTCTCAATCTTGAACTTTCTATACAGTCTAATTGACTCATTCTAATACCTCATCGACCATACAGAAGTCCATATTAGAAATTGTGAACACTTTTCAGGCCAAAGAATTCTCGATCTTGAACTTTATATACACACTAATTGATTCCTTCTGATGTCTCATCAACCATACAGTAGTCCATATTTCGCATACTGAAATTATATCTGGAACAAAGGTTCTCAATATTGGAGTCGATATTTTACATACTGAACATAACTGAGTTCAAATTTCTCAAACTTGAACTTTTTATGAAGACTAATTGACTCCTTCTGATGTCTCAACAACCATACAGTAGTCCATATTTCACATTCTAAATGTTTTTCAGGACAAGGATTTCTCATCTTGAACTTTCTATAAAGAATAATTGACTCCTTCTGATGTCACCAATATAAGGTAGTACAAATTTTACATATTGAACATATTTCAGGACAAGGGTTTCTCGATCTTGAACGTTCTATAAAGACTTAATTGACTCCTTCTGATGTCTCATCAACCATAGAGTAGTCCATATTTCACATACTGAAAATATATCTGGGACAAGGGTTCTCAATATTGTAGTCCATATTTTACATACTGAACATAACTAAGTTCAAGGATTTCTCAAGCTTGAACTTTTTATGAAGACTAATTGACTCCTTCTGATGTCTCAACAACCATACAGTAGTCCATATTTCATATACTTATAATTTTTCAGGACAAGGATTTCTCAATCTTGAACTTTTTATGAAGACTAATTGACTCCTTCTGATGTCTCAACATTGTATTGTAGTAAATATTGTACATACTGAACATAACTGAGTTCAAGGATTTCAAAAGCTTGAACCTTTTATGAAGACTAATTGACTCCTTCTGGTGCCTCAACAACCATACAGTAGTCCATATTTCACATTATTAATATTTTTCAGGACAAGGATTTCTCAATCTTGAACTTTCTATACAGTATAAACGATTTATTCTAATACCTCACCAACCATACAGAAGTCAATAATTGAAATTGTGAACACTTTTCAGGCCAAAGAATTCTAAATCTTGAAATGTATATACAGACTAATGGATTCCATCTGATGTCTCATCAACCATACAGTAGTCCATATTTCACATACTGAAAATATATCTGGGACAAGGGTTCTCAATATTGTAGTCCATATTTTACATACTGAACATAACTAAGTTCAAGGATTTCTCAAGCTTGAACTTTTTATGAAGACTAATTGACTCCTTCTGATGTCTCAACAACCATACAGTAGTCCATATTTCACATTCTTAATTTTTTTCAGGACTAGGATTTCTCAATCTTGAACTTTCTATAGAGTATAATTGACTAATTCTAATACCTCATCAACCATACAGAAGTCCATATTAGAAATTGTGAACACTTTTCAGGCCAAAGAATTCTCGATCTTGAACTTTATATACACACTAATTGATTCCTTCTGATGTCTCATCAACCATACAGTAGTCCATATTTCACATACTGAAATTATGTTTGGAACAAAGGTTCTCAATATTGGAGTCGATATTTTACATACTGAACATAACTGAGTTCAAATTTCTCAAACTTGAACTTTTTATGAAGACTAATTGACTCCTTCTGATGTCTCAACAACCATACAGTAGTCCATATTTCACATTCTAAATGTTTTTCAGGACAAGGATTTCTCATCTTGAACTTTCTATAAAGAATAATTGACTCTTTCTGATGTCACCAATATAAGGTAGTACAAATTTTACATATTGAACATATTTCAGGACAAGGGTTTCTCGATCTTGAACGTTCTATAAAGACTTAATTGACTCCTTCTGATGTCTCATCAACCATACAGTAGTTCATATTTTACATACTGAACATAACTGAGGACAAGAAATTCGCAATCATGAACATTCTATACAGACTAATTGATTCCTTCTGATGTCTCATCAACCATACAGTAGTCCATACTTCACATACTAAAAATATATCTGGAACAAAGGTTCTCAGTATTGTAGTCGATATTTTACATACTGAACATAACTGAGTTAAAGGATTTCTCAAGCTTGAACTTTTTATGAAGACTAATCGACTCCTTCTGATGTCTCAACAACCATACAGTAGACCATATTTCACATTCTAAACATTTTTCAGGACAAGGATTTGTCATTTTGAACTTTCTATAAAGAATAATTGACTCCTTCTGATTTCACCATTATATGGTAGTCTATATTTTACGTACTAAACATTTTTCAGGACAAGGTTTTCTCAATCTTGAACTTACTTTACAGACTCTTTGACTCTTTCTGATGTCTCATCATCCATACAGTAGTCCATATTTCACATACTGAAAATATATCTGGAACAAGGGTTCTCAATATTGTAGTCCATATTGTACATACTGAACATAACTGAGTTCAAGGATTTCAAAAGCTTGAACTTTTTATGAAGACTAATTGACTCCTTCTGGTGTCTCAACAACCATACAGTAGTCCATATTTCACATTATTAATATTTTTCAGGACAAGGATTTCTCAATCTTGAACTTTCTATACAGTATAAACGACTCATTCTAATACCTCACCAACCATACAGAAGTCAATAATTGAAATTGTGAACACTTTTCAGGCCAAAGAATTCTAAATCTTGAAATGTATATACAGACTAATGGATTCCATCTGATGTCTCATCATCCATACAGTAGTCCATATTTCACATACTGAAAATATATCTGGAACAAGGCTAATTGACTTCTTCTGATTTCACCATTATATGGTAGTACAAATTTTACATACTGAACATATTTCAGGACAAGGATTTCTCAATCTTACGTTCTAAAAAGACTAATTGACTCCTTCTGATGTCTCAACAACCATAAAGTAGTCCATATTTCACAATCCAAGTATTTTTCAGGACAAGGATTTCTCATCTTGAACTTTCTATAAAGAATAATTGACTCCTTCTGAAGTCACCAATATATGGTAGTACAAATTTTACATATTGAACATATTTCAGGACAAGGATTTCTCGATCTCTAACGTTCTATAAAGACTTAATTGACTCCTTCTGATGTCTCATCAACCATACATTAGTCCATATTTTACATTTTGAACATAATTGAGGACAAGAATTTCGCAATCATGAACTTTCTATACAGACTAATTGATTCCTTCTGATGTCTCCAACCATACAGTAGTCCATATTTCACATACTGAAAATATATCTGGAACAAAGGTTCTCAATATTGTATTCGATATTTGACATACTGAACATAACTGAGTTCAAGGATTTCTCAAGCTTCAACTTTTTATGAAGACTAATTGACTCCTTCTGATGTCTCAACAACAATACAGTAGTCTATATTTCACATTCTAAATATTTTTCAGAACAAGGATTTCTCATCTTGAACTTTCTATAAAGAATAATTGACTCCTTCTGATGTTTCATTAACCATACAGTAGGCCATATTTTACATACTAAAAATGTTTCAAGAAAACGATTTCTCAATCTGGAACTTTCATACAGACTAATTGACTTTTTCTGATGTCTCAACAACCATACGGTAGTCCATATTTCACATACCAAATATTTTTCAGGACGAGGATTTTTCATCTTGATCTTTCTATAAAGACTAATTGACTTCTTATTTCACCATCATATGGTAGTAAAAATTTTACATACTGAACATATTTCAGGACAAGGATTTCTAAATCTTGTACATTCTATAAAGACTTAACTGACTCCTTCTGATGTCTCATCAACCATACAGTAGTCCATATTTTACATACTGAACATATTTTATGTCAATAACAAGATAACAATCTTGAACTTTCATACAGACTAATTGACTCCTTCTGATTTCTCATCAACCATACGGTAGTCCATATTTTACATACCAAATATTTTTCAGGACAAGGATTTATCATCTTGAACTTTTTATAAAGACTAATTGACTCCTTCTGATTTCACCATTATATGGTATTCTATATTTAACGTACTGAACATTTTTCAGGACAAGGTTTTCTCAATCTTGAACTTACTTTACAGACTCTTTGACTCTTTCTGATGTCTCATCAACCATACAGTAGTCCATATTTTACATACTGAAAATAAATCTGGAACAAAGGTTCTTAATATTGTAGGCGATATTTTACATACTGAACATAACAGAGTTCAAGGATTTCTCAAGCTTGATCTTTTTATGAAGACTAATTGACTCCTTCTGATGTCTCAACAACCATACAGTAATCCATATTTCACATTCTAAATATTTTTCAGGACAAGGATTTCTCATCTTGAACTTTCTATAAAGAATAATTGACTCCTTCTGATGTCACCAATATATGGTAGTACAAATTTTACATATTGAACATATTTCAGGACAAGGATTTCTCGATCTTGCACGTTCTATAAAGACTAATTGACTCCTTCTGATGTCTCATCAACCATACAGTAGTCCAAATTTCACATACCAAATATTTTTAGGACAAGTATTTTTCATCTTGAACTTTCTATAAAGACTAATTGACTTCTTCTGATTTCACCATTATATGGTAGTACAAATTTTACATACTGAACATATTTCAGGACAAGGATTTCTCAATCTTGTACGTTCTAAAAAGACTAATTGACTCCTTCTGATGTCTCAACAACCATAAGGTAGTCCATATTTCACAATCCAATTATTTTTTAGGACAAGGATTTCTCATCTTGAACTTTCTATAAAGAATAATTGACTCCTTCTGATGTCACCAATATATGGTAGTACAAATTTTACATATTGAACATATTTCAGGACAAGGATTTCTCGATCTTGTACGTTCTAAAAAGACTAATTGACTCCTTCTGATGTCTCAACAACCATAAGGTAGTCCATATTTCACAATCCAATTATTTTTCAGGACAAGGATTTCTCATCTTGAACTTTCTATAAAGAATAATTGACTCCTTCTGATGTCACCAATATATGGTAGTACAAATTTTACATATTGAACATATTTCAGGACAAGGATTTCTCGATCTTGAACGTTCTATAAAGACTTAATTGACTCCTTCTGATGTCTCATCAACCATGCAGTAGTCCATATTTTACATACTGAACATAACTGAGGACAAGAATTTCGCAATCATGAACTTTCTATACAGACTAATTGATTCCTTCTGATGTCTTATCAACCATACAGTAGTCCATATTTCACATACTGAAAATATATCTGGAACAAAGGTTCTCAATATTGTATTCGATATTTTACATACTGAACATAACTGAGTTCAAATTTCTCAAACTTGAACTTTTTATGAAGACTAATTGACTCCTTCTGATGTCTCAACAACAATACAGTAGTCCATATTTCACATTCTAAATATTTTTCAGGACAAGGATTTCTCATCTTGAACTTTCTATAAAGAATAATTGACTCCTTCTGATGTTTCATTAACCATACAGTTGGCCATATTTTACATACTGAATATTTTTCAAGAAAACGATTTCTCAATCTGGAACTTTCATACAGACTAATTGACTTTTCTGATTTCTCATCAACCATACATTTTTCAGGACAAGGATTTCTCATCTTGAACTTTATATAAAGAATAATTGACTCCTTCTGATGTTTCATTAACCATACAGTTGGCCATATTTTACATACTGAATATTTTTCAAGAAAACGATTTCTCAATCTGGAACATTCAATACAGACTAATTGACTTTTTCTGATGTCTCATCAACCATACGGTAGTCCATATTTTACATACCAAATATTTTTCAGGACAAGGATTTATCATCTTGAACTTTTTATAAAGACTAATTGACTCCTTCTGATTTCACCATTATATGGTAGTCTATATTTTACATACTGAACATTTTTCAGGACAAGGTTTTCTCAATCTTGAACTTACTTTACAGACTCTTTGACTCTTTCTGATGTCTCATCAACCATACAGTAGTCCATATTTTACATACTGAAAATAAATCTGGAACAAAGGTTCTTAATATTGTAGTCAATATTTTACATACTGAACATAACTGAGTTCAAGGATTTCTCAAGCTTGATCTTTTTATGAAGACTAATTGACTCCTTCTGATGTCTCAACAACCATACAGTAATCCATATTTCACATTCTAAATATTTTTCAGGACGAGGATTTCTCATCTTAAACTTTCTATAAAGAATACTTGACTCCTTCTGATGTCACCAATATATGGTAGTACAAATTTTACATATTGAACATATTTCAGGACAAGGACAATGTCTCATCAACCATACAGTAGTCCATATTTCACATACTGAAAATATATCTGGAACAAAGGTTCTCAATATTGTATTCGATGTTTTACATACTGAACATAACTGAGTTCAAGGATTTCTCAAGCTTGAACTTTTTATGAAGACTAATTGACTCCTTCTGATGTCTCAACAACAATACAGTAGTCTATATTTCACATTCTAAATATTTTTCAGAACAAGGATTTCTCATCTTGAACTTTCTATAAAGAATAATTGACTCCTTCTGATGTTTCATTAACCATACAGTAGGCCATATTTTACATACTGAAAATTTTTCAAGAAAACGATTTCTCAATCTGGAACTTTCATACAGACTAATTGACTTTTTCTGATGTCTCAACAACCATACAGTAGACCATATTTCACATTCTAAACATTTTTCAGGACAAGGATTTGTCATTTTGAACTTTCTATAAAGAATAATTGACTCCTTCTGATTTCACCATTATATGGTAGTCTATATTTTACGTACTAAACATTTTTCAGGACAAGGTTTTCTCAATCTTGAACTTACTTTACAGACTCTTTGACTCTTTCTGATGTCTCATCATCCATACAGTAGTCCATATTTCACATACTGAAAATATATCTGGAACAAGGGTTCTCAATATTGTAGTCCATATTGTACATACTGAACATAACTGAGTTCAAGGATTTCAAAAGCTTGAACTTTTTATGAAGACTAATTGACTCCTTCTGGTGTCTCAACAACCATACAGTAGTCCATATTTCACATTATTAATATTTTTCAGGACAAGGATTTCTCAATCTTGAACTTTCTATACAGTATAAACGACTCATTCTAATACCTCACCAACCATACAGAAGTCAATAATTGAAATTGTGAACACTTTTCAGGCCAAAGAATTCTAAATCTTGAAATGTATATACAGACTAATGGATTCCATCTGATGTCTCATCATCCATACAGTAGTCCATATTTCACATACTGAAAATATATCTGGAACAAGGCTAATTGACTTCTTCTGATTTCACCATTATATGGTAGTACAAATTTTACATACTGAACATATTTCAGGACAAGGATTTCTCAATCTTACGTTCTAAAAAGACTAATTGACTCCTTCTGATGTCTCAACAACCATAAAGTAGTCCATATTTCACAATCCAAGTATTTTTCAGGACAAGGATTTCTCATCTTGAACTTTCTATAAAGAATAATTGACTCCTTCTGAAGTCACCAATATATGGTAGTACAAATTTTACATATTGAACATATTTCAGGACAAGGATTTCTCGATCTCTAACGTTCTATAAAGACTTAATTGACTCCTTCTGATGTCTCATCAACCATACATTAGTCCATATTTTACATTTTGAACATAATTGAGGACAAGAATTTCGCAATCATGAACTTTCTATACAGACTAATTGATTCCTTCTGATGTCTCCAACCATACAGTAGTCCATATTTCACATACTGAAAATATATCTGGAACAAAGGTTCTCAATATTGTATTCGATATTTGACATACTGAACATAACTGAGTTCAAGGATTTCTCAAGCTTCAACTTTTTATGAAGACTAATTGACTCCTTCTGATGTCTCAACAACAATACAGTAGTCTATATTTCACATTCTAAATATTTTTCAGAACAAGGATTTCTCATCTTGAACTTTCTATAAAGAATAATTGACTCCTTCTGATGTTTCATTAACCATACAGTAGGCCATATTTTACATACTAAAAATGTTTCAAGAAAACGATTTCTCAATCTGGAACTTTCATACAGACTAATTGACTTTTTCTGATGTCTCAACAACCATACGGTAGTCCATATTTCACATACCAAATATTTTTCAGGACGAGGATTTTTCATCTTGATCTTTCTATAAAGACTAATTGACTTCTTATTTCACCATCATATGGTAGTAAAAATTTTACATACTGAACATATTTCAGGACAAGGATTTCTAAATCTTGTACATTCTATAAAGACTTAACTGACTCCTTCTGATGTCTCATCAACCATACAGTAGTCCATATTTTACATACTGAACATATTTTATGTCAATAACAAGATAACAATCTTGAACTTTCATACAGACTAATTGACTCCTTCTGATTTCTCATCAACCATACGGTAGTCCATATTTTACATACCAAATATTTTTCAGGACAAGGATTTATCATCTTGAACTTTTTATAAAGACTAATTGACTCCTTCTGATTTCACCATTATATGGTATTCTATATTTAACGTACTGAACATTTTTCAGGACAAGGTTTTCTCAATCTTGAACTTACTTTACAGACTCTTTGACTCTTTCTGATGTCTCATCAACCATACAGTAGTCCATATTTTACATACTGAAAATAAATCTGGAACAAAGGTTCTTAATATTGTAGGCGATATTTTACATACTGAACATAACAGAGTTCAAGGATTTCTCAAGCTTGATCTTTTATGAAGACTAATTGACTCCTTCTGATGTCTCAACAACCATACAGTAATCCATATTTCACATTCTAAATATTTTTCAGGACAAGGATTTCTCATCTTGAACTTTCTATAAAGAATAATTGACTCCTTCTGATGTCACCAATATATGGTAGTACAAATTTTACATATTGAACATATTTCAGGACAAGGATTTCTCGATCTTGCACGTTCTATAAAGACTAATTGACTCCTTCTGATGTCTCATCAACCATACAGTAGTCCAAATTTCACATACCAAATATTTTTAGGACAAGTATTTTTCATCTTGAACTTTCTATAAAGACTAATTGACTTCTTCTGATTTCACCATTATATGGTAGTACAAATTTTACATACTGAACATATTTCAGGACAAGGATTTCTCAATCTTGTACGTTCTAAAAAGACTAATTGACTCCTTCTGATGTCTCAACAACCATAAGGTAGTCCATATTTCACAATCCAATTATTTTTTAGGACAAGGATTTCTCATCTTGAACTTTCTATAAAGAATAATTGACTCCTTCTGATGTCACCAATATATGGTAGTACAAATTTTACATATTGAACATATTTCAGGACAAGGATTTCTCGATCTTGTACGTTCTAAAAAGACTAATTGACTCCTTCTGATGTCTCAACAACCATAAGGTAGTCCATATTTCACAATCCAATTATTTTTTAGGACAAGGATTTCTCATCTTGAACTTTCTATAAAGAATAATTGACTCCTTCTGATGTCACCAATATATGGTAGTACAAATTTTACATATTGAACATATTTCAGGACAAGGATTTCTCGATCTTGAACGTTCTATAAAGACTTAATTGACTCCTTCTGATGTCTCATCAACCATGCAGTAGTCCATATTTTACATACTGAACATAACTGAGGACAAGAATTTCGCAATCATGAACTTTCTATACAGACTAATTGATTCCTTCTGATGTCTCATCAACCATACAGTAGTCCATATTTCACATACTGAAAATATATCTGGAACAAAGGTTCTCAATATTGTATTCGATATTTTACATACTGAACATAACTGAGTTCAAATTTCTCAAACTTGAACTTTTTATGAAGACTAATTGACTCCTTCTGATGTCTCAACAACAATACAGTAGTCCATATTTCACATTCTAAATATTTTTCAGGACAAGGATTTCTCATCTTGAACTTTCTATAAAGAATAATTGACTCCTTCTGATGTTTCATTAACCATACAGTTGGCCATATTTTACATACTGAATATTTTTCAAGAAAACGATTTCTCAATCTGGAACTTTCATACAGACTAATTGACTTTTTCTGATTTCTCATCAACCATACATTTTTCAGGACAAGGATTTCTCATCTTGAACTTTCTATAAAGAATAATTGACTCCTTCTGATGTTTCATCAACCATACAGTAGGCCATATTTTACATACTGAATATTTTTCAAGAAAACGATTTCTCAATCTGGAACATTCAATACAGACTAATTGACTCCTTCTGATTTCTCATCAACCATACGGTAGTCCATATTTTACATACCAAATATTTTTCAGGACAAGGATTTATCATCTTGAACTTTTTATAAAGACTAATTGACTCCTTCTGATTTCACCATTATATGGTAGTCTATATTTTACGTACTGAACATTTTTCAGGACAAGGTTTTCTCAATCTTGAACTTACTTTACAGACTCTTTGACTCTTTCTGATGTCTCATCAACCATACAGTAGTCCATATTTTACATACTGAAAATAAATCTGGAACAAAGGTTCTTAATATTGTAGTCCATATTTTACATACTGAACATAACAGAGTTTAAGGATTTCTCAAGCTTGATCTTTTTATGAAGACTAATTGACTCCTTCTGATGTCTCAACAACCATACAGTAATCCATATTTCACATTCTAAATATTTTTCAGGACGAGGATTTCTCATCTTAAACTTTCTATAAAGAATACTTGACTCCTTCTGATGTCACCAATATATGGTAGTACAAATTTTACATATTGAACATATTTCAGGACAAGGACAATGTCTCATCAACCATACAGTAGTCCATATTTCACATACTGAAAATATATCTGGAACAAAGGTTCTCAATATTGTATTCGATGTTTTACATACTGAACATAACTGAGTTCAAGGATTTCTCAAGCTTGAACTTTTTATGAAGACTAATTGACTCCTTCTGATGTCTCAACAACAATACAGTAGTCTATATTTCACATTCTAAATATTTTTCAGAACAAGGATTTCTCATCTTGAACTTTCTATAAAGAATAATTGACTCCTTCTGATGTTTCATTAACCATACAGTAGGCCATATTTTACATACTGAAAATTTTTCAAGAAAACGATTTCTCAATCTGGAACTTTCATACAGACTAATTGACTTTTTCTGATGTCTCAACAACCATACGGTAGTCCATATTTCACATACCAAATATTTTTCAGGACAAGGATTTTTCATCTTGATCTTTCTACAAAGACTAATTGACTTCTTATTTCACCATCATATGGTAGTAAAAATTTTACATACTGAACATATTTCAGGACAAGGATTTCTCAATCTTGTACATTCTATAAAGACTTAATTGACTCCTTCTGATGTCTCATCAACCATACAGTAGTCCATATTTTACATACTGAACATATTTTATGTCAATAACAAGATAACAATCTTGAACTTTCATACAGACTAATTGACTCCTTCTGATTTCTCATCAACCATACAGTAGTCCAAATTTCACATACCAAATATTTTTAGGACAAGTATTTTTCATCTTGAACTTTCTACAAAGACTAATTGACTTCTTCTGATTTTACCATTATATGGTAGTACAAATTTTACATACTGAACATATTTCAGGACAAGGATTTCTCAATCTTGTACGTTCTAAAAAGACTAATTGACTCCTTCTGATGTCTCAACAACCATAAAGTAGTCCATATTTCACAATCCAATTATTTTTCAGGACAAGGATTTCTCGATCTTGCACATTCTTTAAAGACTAATTGACTCCTTCTGATGTCACCAATATATAGTAGTACAAATTTTACATAATGAACATATTTCAGGACAAGGATTTCTCGATCTTGAACGTTCTATAAAGACTTAATTGACTCCTTCTGATGTCCATCAACCATACAGTAGTCCATATTTTACATACTGAACATAACTGAGGACAAGAATTTCGCAATCATGAACTTTCTATACAGACTAATTGATTCCTTCTGATGTCTCCAACTATACAGTAGTCCATATTTCACATACTGAAAATATATCTGGAACAAAGGTTCTTAATATTGTATTCGATATTTTACATACTGAACATAACTGAGTTCAAGGATTTCTCAAGCTTGAACTTTTTATGAAGACTGATTGACTCCTTCTGATGTCTCAACAACAATACAGTAGTCCATATTTCACATTCTAAATATTTTTCAGAACAAGGATTTCTCATCTTGAGCTTTCTATAAAGAATAACTGATTCCTTCTGATGTCTCATCAACCATACAGTAGTCCATATTTCACATTCTGAAAATATATCTGGAACAAAGGTTCTCAATATTGTATTCGATATTTTACATACTGAACATAACTGAGTTCAAATTTCTCAAACTTTTTATGAAGACTAATTGACTCCTTCTGATGTCTCAACAACAATACAGTAGTCCATATTTCACATTCTAAATATTTTTCAGGACAAGGATTTCTCATCTTGAACTTTATATAAAGAATAATTGACTCCTTCTGATGTTTCATCAACCATACAGTAGTCAATATTTCACATACTGAAAATATATCTGGAACAAAGGTTCTCAATATTGTATTCGATATTTTACATACTGAACATAACTGAGTTCAAGGATTTCTCAAGCTTGAACTTTTTATGAAGACTAATTGACTCCTTCTGATGTCTCAACAACAATACAGTAGTCTATATTTCACATTCTAAATATTTTTCAGAACAAGGATTTCTCATCTTGAACTTTCTATAAAGAATAATTGACTCCTTCTGATGTTTCATTAACCATACAGTAGGCCATATTTTACATACTGAAAATTTTTCAAGAAAACGATTTCTCAATCTGGAACTTTCATACAGACTAATTGACTTTTTCTGATGTCTCAACAACCATACGGTAGTCCATATTTCACATACCAAATATTTTTCAGGACAAGGATTTTTCATCTTGATCTTTCTACAAAGACTAATTGACTTCTTATTTCACCATCATATGGTAGTAAAAATTTTACATACTGAACATATTTCAGGACAAGGATTTCTCAATCTTGTACATTCTATAAAGACTTAATTGACTCCTTCTGATGTCTCATCAACCATACAGTAGTCCATATTTTACATACTAAACATATTTTATGTCAAAAACAAGATAACAATCTTGAACTTTCATACAGACTAATTGACTCCTTCTGATTTCTCATCAACCATACAGTAGTCCAAATTTCACATACCAAATATTTTTAGGACAAGTATTTTTCATCTTGAACTTTCTATAAAGACTAATTGACTTCTTCTGATTTCACCATTATATGGTAGTACAAATTTTACATACTGAACATATTTCAGGACAAGGATTTCTCAATCTTGTACGTTCTAAAAAGACTAATTGACTCCTTCTGATGTCTCAACAACCATAAAGTAGTCCATATTTCACAATCCAATTATTTTTCAGGACAAGGATTTCTCGATCTTGCACATTCTTTAAAGACTAATTGACTCCTTCTGATGTCACCAATATATGGTAGTACAAATTTTACATAATGAACATATTTCAGGACAAGGATTTCTCGATCTTGAACGTTCTATAAAGACTTAATTGACTCCTTCTGATGTCCATCAACCATACAGTAGTCCATATTTTACATTCTGAACATAACTGAGGACAAGAATTTCGCAATCATGAACTTTCTATACAGACTAATTGATTCCTTCTGATGTCTCCAACTATACAGTAGTCCATATTTCACATACTGAAAATATATCTGGAACAAAGGTTCTTAATATTGTATTCGATATTTTACATACTGAACATAACTGAGTTCAAGGATTTCTCAAGCTTGAACTTTTTATGAAGACTGATTGACTCCTTCTGATGTCTCAACAACAATACAGTAGTCCATATTTCACATTCTAAATATTTTTCAGAACAAGGATTTCTCATCTTGAGCTTTCTATAAAGAATAACTGATTCCTTCTGATGTCTCATCAACCATACAGTAGTCCATATTTCACATTCTGAAAATATATCTGGAACAAAGGTTCTCAATATTGTATTCGATATTTTACATACTGAACATAACTGAGTTCAAATTTCTCAAACTTTTTATGAAGACTAATTGACTCCTTCTGATGTCTCAACAACAATACAGTAGTCCATATTTCACATTCTAAATATTTTTCAGGACAAGGATTTCTCATCTTGAACTTTATATAAAGAATAATTGACTCCTTCTGATGTTTCATCAACCATACAGTAGTCCATATTTTACATACTGAAAATAAATCTGGAACAAAGGTTCTTAATATTGTAGTCCATATTTTACATACTGAACATAACAGAGTTCAAGGATTTCTCAAGCTTGATCTTTTTATGAAGACTAATTGACTCCTTCTGATGTCTCAACAACCATACAGTAATCCATATTTCACATTCTAAATATTTTTCAGGACGAGGATTTCTCATCTTAAACTTTCTATAAAGAATACTTGACTCCTTCTGATGTCACCAATATATGGTAGTACAAATTTTACATATTGAACATATTTCAGGACAAGGACAATGTCTCATCAACCATACAGTAGTCCATATTTCACATACTGAAAATATATCTGGAACAAAGGTTCTCAATATTGTATTCGATATTTGACATACTGAACATAACTGAGTTCAAGGATTTCTCAAGCTTGAACTTTTTATGAAGACTAATTGACTCCTTCTGATGTCTCAACAACAATACAGTAGTCTATATTTCACATTCTAAATATTTTTCAGAACAAGGATTTCTCATCTTGAACTTTCTATAAAGAATAATTGACTCCTTCTGATGTTTCATTAACCATATAGTAGGCCATATTTTACATACTGAAAATTTTTCAAGAAAACAATTTCTCAATCTGGAACTTTCATACAGACTAATTGACTTTTTCTGATGTCTCAACAACCTTACGGTAGTCCATATTTCACATACCAAATATTTTTCAGGACGAGGATTTTTCATCTTGATCTTTCTATAAAGACTAATTGTCTTCTTATTTCACCATCATATGGTAGTAAAAATTTTACATACTGAACATATTTCAGGACAAGGATTTCTCAATCTTGTACGTTCTATAAAGACTTAATTGACTCCTTCTGATGTCTCATCAACCATACAGTAGTCCATATTTTACATACTGAACATATTTTATGTCAATAACAAGATAACAATCTTGAACTTTCATACAGACTAATTGACTCCTTCTGATTTCTCATCAACCATACGGTAGTCCATATTTTACATACCAAATATTTTTCAGGACAAGGATTTATCATCTTGAACTTTTTATAAAGACTAATTGACTCCTTCTGGTATATGGTTGAGTCGTTTGGCACTAGAGATGGTGAAATGCGAAGTTGCGGGGGCGAACTGGGTAAGCTGTTCCTACACAGTTTTTGCCACTCCTCGTTGGTGTGGATTGGCACTGCCCTTACATAGGTTGTTTAAGTAAGGGAAGGAATAAGGGAATTGTTCTAATCGGTTCATTTTTGTTTTTTGTTTTTTTGTTTTGTTTTTTTATGTCACACTCAATATGGATATTTATTATGTTCTTAAAGCATTATGGGAAATTCTAAATTGTCTGATTTGAAATTTACAAGCTGGAATGTCCGGGGACTCAATAAGTTAACTAAATTGAAACAGGTTATGAACAGGATTAAAAACTTGCATTCGAAAATAATCTTTCTTCAGGAAGTCCATCTTACAATTTCTGAAATTAAACATGTACGACGAAGATGGCCTGGTCAAGTTGTACATGCAACATATAATAATTATGCTCGAGGCGTTCTAATTCTTATTCATAAGACAATTCCTTTTCAACTTACTAATATTGTTCAAGACCCTCAAGGAAGATTTGTTATTGCTCAGGGTAATATACTTTCTATTGCATTAAATCTGGCTAGCATCTACGGACCTAATGAAGACAAACCCAAATTTTTTGAAAACTTTTTTTTAACTTTATCGTCTTTACACGGCCTAAACATAATAGGTGGGGACTTTAATTGCACGTTGGACCCTTTGGTAGATCGATCAACAAAATCCGATCCCCAAAAAGCTCAATCTAGGAAAACCATAATACAATATATGACTGACTTAAATTTGACAGAGATATGGAGGAAACTTAACCCAGGTAAATTGGAATACTCCTGTTATTCAGGGATACATAAATCTAGATCACGTATTGATTATTTTTTGGTATCTCAAGAACTGGTATCAAAAATAAAAAATTGTTGGTATGACTGTATAGTCATAAGTGACCATTCGCCCATTTCCTTATCTATATTTTTTGACAAGCTAAAAATATCTCCCACTAACTGGCGCCTGCAGATATGGTGGCTCCAAAATCCAGAGTTTGTTAAATATGTTGAAAAGAAGATTGATATTTATTTTGAAATTAATACTGGTCAAACTAATGCATCAGTTAGATGGGAAGCATTTAAAGCATACATTAGAGGGGAAATTATCAGTTTCACAAGCACTAGAATCAAGGAACAAAAGTCAGAAATGGTTAAATTAGAGAAACAAATAAAATCACTAGAAATAGATATAAATAGGCATGAGGATTATGGCAAACAAAAACAATTACTAGCTTTAAGAGCGCAATATAACAAACTTACAAGTGATAAGGCAACGAAAAGTCTACTGTGGTTTATGATCAGGGGGAAAAGGCTGGTAAATTGTTAGCATGGAGAATTAAAAAAATAGAATCTGAAAGAGCCATTAATAGCATAACCACACAATCAGGTGGGGTCACGAATGATTCGCAAGATATTAATAATGCATTCAAAGATTTTTATCAATCATTGTATAGATCAGAATCTTCTGCTGACTTTGTTGACCGAGATACTTTTCTTGACCATCTTCAATTTCAAGTACTTACTGAGGAGGTTAGGAAGGAATTGGATAATGATATAACCGAACAAGAACTATTGCAAGCAATAAAAGCGTAAATTCAGGTAAAGTTCCTGGGCCTGACGGCCTGCCTATAGAATTTTACAAAACTTTCCAGAAGCAGTTGCTAACTCCGCTTTTGAATATGTTTAATGAATCATTTGATATTGGTAACCTACCTCCAACTTTAAGACTTGCTACAATAACTCTTATTTTAAAACCTGGTAAAACTCCAACTGATTGCTCATCATACAGGCCAATTAGTCTCATGGGAGTGGACACAAAAATATTATGTAAAGTTCTTGCTAAAAGACTAGACCCGCATATCCCTTTTTTAGTGCATAATGATCAGAATGGATTTGTAAGGAGCCGTCAGGGCTTTCATAACATTAGACGAGTCCTTAATATAATACACTGTAATAATAATGGCAGAGATAATGCACTATTGTCTTTAGATGCAAGACAGGCATTTGATAGAATAGAGTGGCCCTATTTGTTCAATGTATTGCCGAGATATGGAATTGGGGGGAAAGTTTTTAAAATGGATACAGTTGCTATACACTGGCCCTGTGGCATGTGTAAGGACTAATAACAATTTATCAAGCCAAATAACCCTAGAAAGATCAACCCGGCAGGGCTGTCCTCTCTCCCCATTACTGTTTGTTCTGGCCATTGAGCCGCTAGCTATATCTATCCGAAATGAAGCGAATTTGTCAGGAATTACTATTGGAGACCAAGAACATAGAATATCGCTATACGCGGACGATGTGATACTTTTCTTGTCCAAATTATCAACTAGCATACCAGTAATATTACAATTAATTAATAGATTTGGTAAGTTTTCCGGATATAATATTAATGACACAAAATCTTCCATACTCTTCCTAAACAAGGAGGAAAGGAGTAACCCAGTCATAAGATTGCCTTTTTTTAATGCAAGAGAAGGATTTACATATCTTGGAGTTAAGATTACCCCCCAAATTAATACAATTGTTAAAGCAAATTATGACCCGCTATTAGGCAATCGTGAATCAATTGAAAATGGACAACAATGCCCATATCAATGATTGGCCGAATTAATTTGATTAAGATGGTAACTCTGCCGAAATTTTTATACCTGTTTCAGTCACTCCCACTGCCACTGCCAAAACATTTCTTTAAGGAAATTAACAAAATTCTTCGTAGATTTATCTAGAACAATAGAAAACCTAGACTTAGGCTTAGACTACTGTATCTTCCATATGACAGGGGTGGTTTACAGATGCCGAGTTTACAGTGGTACTACTGGGCCGCTCAGCTTCGATGCGCTATGTTTTATTTCCAGACACGGTCTCCTCCAGCCTGGGTTTCTATTGAACAAACAATATCTAAGCTCCCATTAAGATTATACTTATACTCATCAGATCCAAAAACCTTAAAAAAACAAACAACAAACCCTTTCCTAAAGAATACAATTTATATATGGTTCAAAGCTCACAAACATATTGGTGATACACCTCCTATTTCTCAATTCGCTCCTATTTGGAATAATACACAGTTCACCCCGGGCAGGGCAGACGGCGGTTTTAAGGTTTGGGCTGATAGAGGTGTGCAAAAAATTGGAGATTTATATGACATAGGCACTTTGTTAACATTTAATGACCTGTGTCTGAAATATTCAATTCCTCAAAAGCATTTTTTTAAGTACTTACAATTGAAACATTTTATTGCATCAAAACATTGTGATGCCCTTCGGGAGCCCCCGCTGTCCTGTCTGGAGAATATCATGATAAAGCATGGACATGGGAAACGCCAAATTTCTATATTATATGCTACACTTATCTCATATGATAAGGAATCCAGTGACGATAGAATGAGGGCTTGGAGTTTAGATATTAAAGAGGATATCGAGGAAACTGAATGGTCCAAAGCATGCTCAAAAGCTCAAATACAAACGATTAATACAAGAATGAAGCTATTGCAACATAAATGGTTGATGAGGACATACATAACCCCTGAAATCCTTAATAAATGGTCTCCGCACATTCCAGACACATGTGTGAAATGTTTAACTGAGAAGGGAACTTTAATTCACTGTGTATGGGAGTGTCCTAAATTGGTAACTTTTTGGAAAATGGTTGTCTTTACCCTAAGTAACATCACGAAAACTCAAGTACCGTGCATTGCAAAACTTTGTATTCTGGGGATATACCCAGACCATCTTTCTATCAATAACAATCAGAGGACTCTCATCGACTTCGGCCTTCTGCAGGCCAGGAGGATGGTTGCTCTGAGTTGGAAAGAGACTGAAATATCTTCTGCACACTCTTGGATCAAGGAGATGGCAATGTGTGTCACTTTAGAGAAGTTAACATACATTACAAGGGGTAAAGCGCAGCAATTTGAAGAGATGTGGGCACCTTTAAGTGATTTCCTTAAGAAATAAGAAGGTGCATATATTAATGTTTTGAGTGTGACATTTTTGTTCTGTTTTATTTTATTTTAATCACTGCTGCTTTGATCAATATATCTGGAATGTTTTTGTAATATATTTTCCTTTTGTTATTTGGTTATTGTTTGTTTTATTGGAAAATCAATAAAAAAAAAACAAACAAAAAAAAAAACATTATGACCAGTGAATAACAAAAAAAAAAAAAAAAAAAAAAAAAAAAAAAAAACATACAGTTGGCCATATTTTACATACTGAATATTTTTCAAGAAGACGATTTCTCAATCTGGAACTTTCATACAGACTAATTGACTTTTTCTGATTTCTCATCAACCATACATTTTTCAGGACAAGGATTTCTCATCTTGAACTTTCTATAAAGAATAATTGACTCCTTCTGATGTTTCATCAACCATACAGTAGGCCATATTTTACATACTGAATATTTTTCAAGAAAACGATTTCTCAATCTGGAACATTCAATACAGACTCCTAATAATTGACTCCTTCTGATTTCTCATCAACCATATGGTAGTCCATATTTTACATACCAAATATTTTTCAGGAGAAGGATTTATCATCTTGAACTTTTTATAAAGACTAATTGACTCCTTCTGATTTCACCATTATATGGTAGTCTATATTTTACGTACTGAACATTTTTCAGGACAAGGTTTTCTCAATCTTGAACTTACTTTACAGACTCTTTGACTCTTTCTGATGTCTCATCAACCATACAGTAGTCCATATTTTACATACTGAAAATAAATCTGGAACAAAGATTCTTAATATTGTAGTCCATATTTTACATACTGAACATAACAGAGTTCAAGGATTTCTCAAGCTTGATCTTTTTATGAAGACTAATTGACTCCTTCTGATGTCTCAACAACCATACAGTAATCCATATTTCACATTCTAAATATTTTTCAGGACAAGGATTTCTCATCTTGAACTTTCTATAAAGAATAATTGACTCCTTCTGATGTCACCAATATATGGTAGTACAAATTTTACATATTGAACATATTTCAGGACAAGGATTTCTCAATCTTGTACGTTCTAAAAAGACTAAATGACTCCTTCTGATGTCTCAACAACCATAAAGTAGTCCATATTTCACAATCCAATTATTTTTCAGGACAAGGATTTCTCATCTTGAACTTTCTATAAAGAATAATTGACTCCTTCTGATGTCACCAATATATGGTAGTACAAATTTTACATATTGAACATATTTCAGGACAAGAATTTCTCGATCTCTAACGTTCTATAAAGACTTAATTGACTCCTTCTGATGTCTCATTAACCATACATTAGTCCATATTTTACATATTGAACATAACTGAGGACAAGAATTTCGCAATCATGAACTTTCTATACAGACTAATTGATTCCTTCTGATGTCTCCAACCATACAGTAGTCCATATTTCACATACTGAAAATATATCTGGAACAAAGGTTCTCAATATTGTATTCGATATTTGACATACTGAACATAACTGAGTTCAAGGATTTCTCAAGCTTGAACTTTTTATGAAGACTAATTGACTCCTTCTGATGTCTCAACAACAATACAGTAGTCTATATTTCACATTCTAAATATTTTTCAGAACAAGGATTTCTCATCTTGAACTTTCTATAAAGAATAATTGACTCCTTCTGATGTTTCATTAACCATACAGTAGGCCATATTTTACATACTGAACATTTTTCAAGAAAACGATTTCTCAATCTGGAACTTTCATACAGACTAATTGACTTTTTCTGATGTCTCAACAACCATACGGTAGTCCATATTTCACATACCAAATATTTTTCAGGACGAGGATTTTTCATCTTGATCTTTCTATAAAGACTAATTGTCTTCTTATTTCACCATCATATGGTAGTAAAAATTTTACATACTGAACATATTTCAAGACAAGGATTTCTCAATCTTGTACGTTCTATAAAGACTTAATTGACTCCTTCTGATGTCTCATCAACCATACAGTAGTCCATATTTTACATACTGAACATATTTTATGTCAATAACAAGATAACAATCTTGAACTTTCATACAGACTAATTGACTCCTTCTGATTTCTCATCAACCATACGGTAGTCCATATTTTACATACCAAATATTTTTCAGGACAAGGATTTATCATCTTGAACTTTTTATAAAGACTAATTGACTCCTTCTGATTTCACCATTATATGGTAGTCTATATTTTACGTACTGAACATTTTTCAGGACAAGGTTTTCTCAATCTTGAACTTACTTTACAGACTCTTTGACTCTTTCTGATGTCTCATCAACCATACAGTAGTCCATATTTTACATACTGAAAATAAATCTGGAACAAAGATTCTTAATATTGTAGTCGATATTTTACATACTGAACATAACAGAGTTCAAGGATTTCTCAAGCTTGATCTTTTTATGAAGACTAATTGACTCCTTCTGATGTCTCAACAACCATACAGTAATCCATATTTCACATTCTAAATATTTTTCAGGACAAGGATTTCTCATCTTGAACTTTCTATAAAGAATAATTGACTCCTTCTGATGTCACCAATATATGGTAGTACAAATTTTACATATTGAACATATTTCAGGACAAGGATTTCTCGATCGTGCACGTTCTATAAAGACTAATTGACTCCTTCTGATGTCTCATCAACCATACAGTAGTCCAAATTTCACATACCAAATATTTTTAGGACAAGTATTTTTCATCTTGAACTTTCTATAAAGACTAATTGACTTCTTCTGATTTCACCATTATATGGTAGTACAAATTTTACATACTGAACATATTTCAGGACAAGGATTTCTCAATCTTGTACGTTCTAAAAAGACTAATTGACTCCTTCTGATGTCTCAACAACCATAAAGTAGTCCATATTTCACAATCCAATTATTTTTCAGGACAAGGATTTCTCATCTTGAACTTTCTATAAAGAATAATTGACTCCTTCTGATGTCACCAATATATGGTAGTACAAATTTTACATATTGAACATATTTCAGGACAAGGATTTCTCAATTTTGTACGTTCTAAAAAGACTAAATGACTCCTTCTGATGTCTCAACAACCATAAAGTAGTGCAAATTTCACAATCCAATTATTTTTCAGGACAAGGATTTCTCATCTTGAACTTTCTATAAAGACTAATTGACTTCTTCTGATTTCACCATTATATGGTAGTATAAATTTTACATACTGAACATATTTCAGGACAAGGATTTCTCAATTTTGTACGTTCTAAAAAGACTAATTGACTCCTTCTGATGTCTCAACAACCATACAGTAGTCCATATTTCACAATCTAAATATTTTTCAGGACAAGGATTTCTCATCTTGAACTTTCTATACAGACTAATTGATTCCTTCTGATGTCTCATCAACCATACAGTAGTCCATATTTTACATACTGAACATAACTGAGGACAAGAATTTCGCAATCATGAACTTTCTATACAGACTAATTGATTCCTTCTGATGTCTAATCAACCATACAGTAGTCCATATTTCACATACTGAAAATATATCTGGAACAAAGGTTCTCAATATTGTATTCGATATTTGACATACTGAACATAACTGAGTTCAAGGATTTCTCAAGCTTGAACTTTTTATGAAGACTAATTGACTCCTTCTGATGTCTCAACAACAATACAGTAGTCTATATTTCACATTCTAAATATTTTTCAGAACAAAGATTTCTAATCTTGAACTTTCTATAAAGAATAATTGACTCCTTCTGATGTTTCATTAACCATACAGTAGGCCGTATTTTACATACTGAAAATTTTTCAAGAAAACGATTTCTCAATCTGGAACTTTCATACAGACTAATTGACTTTTTCTGATGTCTCAACAACCATACGGTAGTCCATATTTCACATACCAAATATTTTTCAGGACGAGGATTTTTCATCTTGATCTTTCTATAAAGACTGATTGACTTCTTATTTCACCATCATATGGTAGTAAAAATTTTACATACTGAACATATTTCAGGACAAGGATTTCTCAATCTTGTACATTCTATAAAGACTTAATTGACTCCTTCTGATGTCTCATCAACCATACAGTAGTCCATATTTTACATACTGAACATATTTTATGTCAATAACAAGATAACAATCTTGAACTTTCATACAGACTAATTGACTCCTTCTGATTTCTCATCAACCATACGGTAGTCCATATTTTACATACCAAATATTTTTCAGGACAAGGATTTATCATCTTGAACTTTTTATAAAGACTAATTGACTCCTTCTGATTTCACCATTATATGGTAGTACAAATTTTACATACTGAACATATTTCAGGACAAGGACTTCTCAATCTTGTACGTTCTAAAAAGACTAATTGACTCCTTCTGATGTCTCAACAACCATAAAATAGTCCATATTTCACAATCCAATTATTTTTCAGGACAACGATTTCTCATCTTGAACTTTCTATAAAGAATAATTCACATATTCTGATGTCACCAATATATGGTAGTATAAATTTTACATATTGAACATAACTGAGGAAAGGGATTTCTCATTTTGAACTTTCTATAAAGAAAAATTGACTCCTTCTGATGTCACCAATATATGGTAGTACAAATTTTACATATTGAACATATTTCAGGACAAGGATTTCTCGATCTTGAACATTCTATAAAGACTTAATTGACTCCTTCTGATGTTTCATCAACCATACAGTAGTCCATATTTTACATACTGAACATAACTGAAGACAAGAATTTCGCAATCATAAATTTTCTATACAGACTAATTGATTCCGTCTGATGTCTCATCAACCATACAGTAGTCCATATCTTACGTATTGATCAGAACTGAGGACAAGTATTTCTCAAGATTGAACTTTTTATGAAGACTAATTGACACCTTCTGATGTCTCATCAAAAATATGGTGGTCCATATTTTACATCCTGAACATATTTCAGGCCAAAGAGTTCTCGATCTTGAACTTTTTTGAAGACTAATTGACTCCTTCTGATGTCTCAACAACCATACAGTAGTCCATATTTCACATTCTACAAATTTTTCAGGACTAGGATTTCTCATCTTGAACTTTCTATAAAGAATAATTGACTCCTTCTGATGTCTTATCAGCCATGCAATAGTCAATATTTCACATCCTGAACAAGCTTGAACTTTTTATGAAGACTAATTGACTCCTTCTGATGTCTCAACAACCATAAAGTAGTCCATATTTCGCATTCTTAATATTTTTCAGGACAAGGATTTCTCAATCTTGAACTTTCTATACAGTATAATTGACTCATTCTAATACCTCATCAGCCATACAGAAGTCAATAATTGAAATTGTTAACACTTTCAGGCCAAAGAATTCTCGATCTTGAACTTTATATACAGACTAATTGATTCCTTCTGATGTCTCATCAACCATACAGTAGTCCATATTTCACATACTTAAAATTTATCTGGGACAAGGGTTCTCAATATTGTAGTCCATATTTTACATACTGAACATAACTGAATTCAAGGATTTCTCAAGCTTGAAATTTTTATAAAGACTAATTGACACCTTCTGATGTCTCGTCAAAAATATGGTCGTCCATATTCTACATAACATAGACAGGCCAAGCAGATAACAATCTGCACTTTCTATACGGACTAACTCACTCCTTCTGATGTCTCATCAAACATACAGTAGTCCATATGTGATATTGTGAACATTTTTCAGGCCAAAGAATTCTCTATCTTGAACTTTCTAAACAGACTCGTTCTAATGTCTCACCAACAATTCGGTAGTGCATTTTAAACATACTGAAAATATATCTGGAAAAGAGAGATCTCAATCTTCAACTTTCTATAAAATCTAATTGATTCCATCATCAAGCACGAAGAAGAACATATCTAACATACTGATCACTTTTCAGACCACATAATTCTCGATCTTGAACTTTCTATACAGACTAATTGACTTCTTCTGAAGTTTCATCAACCATTCAGTAGTCCCAATTTTACATACTGATCATTTTTCTAGAACAGAGAGTTCTCAATCTTAAATTATCTGTCTAGCTGACTCGTGATGTCTCAACAACAATATGGAAGTCCATGTTTTACATGCTGAATATATATCAGGTAAAGCAGATATCAATCTTGATTTTTCTATACGGACTAACTGACTTCTTCTGATCAAACATCATCATCAAACATACTGTAGTCCATATTTTACCAAACTTATTTCAGGCCAAGCAGATAACAATCTTGAACTTTCTTTACAGACTAATTGACTCCTTTTAATGCCTCATCAGCCATTCAGAAGTCCATATTTGAAATTGTGAAAATGTTTCAGGCCAAGGTTTTAATTGACTCCTTTTAATGCCTCCTTGAACATACAGATGTGCATATTTGACGTACGAACACTTTTCAGGCCAAAGAATTTTCGGTCTTGAACTTTATAAATAGACTAATTGACTCCTTCTGATATCGCGTCAACCATACAGAAGTCCATATTTTACATACTGAACATAATTAAGGACAAGGATTTCTCATTCTTGAATTTTCTATACAGACTATTTGACACATCTGATGGCTCATCCACAATATGGAAGTCCATACTTTACATACCTAACATACTTCAGGCCAATGTAACAATCTTGAACTTTCTATACAGGAGTCAATTGACTCCTGATTTCTCATCAACCATGCAGAAGTCAATGTTTGACATACTGAACACTTTTTAGACCAAAGAATTGTAGATCTTGAACTGTATAGAAGGTCCACTTATCGACTTCTTCTGATGTCTCATCAACCATACAGTAGTCCATATTTCACATACTGAAAATATATCTAGAACAACGGTTCTCAATATTGTAGTCCATACTGTACATACTGAACATAACTGAGTTCAAGGATTTCTCAAGCTTGAACTTTTTATGAAGACTAATTGACTCCTTCTGATGTATCAACAACCATATAGTAGTCCATATTTCATATTCTTAATATTTTTCAGGACAAGGATATCTCAATCTTGAACTCATATACTGACTAATTGATTCCTTCTGATGTCTCATCAACCATACAGTAGTCCATATTTCACATCCTGAACAAGCTTGAACTTTTTATGAAGACTAATTGACACCTTCTGATGTCTCAACAGCCATACAGTAGTCCATATTTTACATCCTGAAAATATTTCAGGACAAGTATTTCTCAATCTTTAACTTTCTATACAGTATAATTGACTCATTCTAATACCTCATCAACCATACAGAAGTCAATAATTGAAATTGTGAATACTTTTCAGGCCAAAGAATTCTCGATCTTGAACTTTATATACTGACTAATTGATTCCTTCTGATGTCTCATCAACCATACAGTAGTCCATATTTCACATACTGATATATATCTGGGACACAGGTTCTTAATATTGTAGTCCATATTTTACATAGTGAACATAACTGAGTTCAAGGATTTCTCAAGCTTGAACTTTTTATGAAGACTAATTGACACCTTCTGATGTCTCATCAACCATACAGTAGTCCATATTTCATATACTGAAAATATATCTGGAACAACGGTTCTCAATATTGTAGTCCATATTGTACATACTGAACATAACTGAGTTCAAGGATTTCTCAAGCTTGAACTTTTTATGAAGACTAATTGACTCCTTCTGATGTCTCAACAACCATACAGTAGTCCATATTTCACATTCTTAATATTTTTCAGGACAAGGATTTCTCAATCTTGAACTTTCTATACAGTATAATTGACTCATTATAATACCTCATCAACCATACAGAAGTCAATAATTGAAATTGTGAACACTTTTCAGGCCAAAGAATTCTCGATCTTGAACTTTATATACAGACTAATGGATTCCTTCTGATGTCTCATCAACCAAACAGTAGTCCATATTTCACATACTGAAAATATATCTGGGACAAGGGTTCTCAATATTGTAGTCCATATTTTACATACTGAACATAACTGAGTTCAAGTATTTCTCAAGCTTGAACTTTTTATGAAGACTAATTGACACCTTCTGATGTCTCATCAACCATACAGTAGTCCATATTTCACATACTGAAAATATATCTGGAACAAGGGTTCTCAATATTGTAGTCCATATTGTACATACTGAACATAACTGAGTTCAAGGATTTCTCAAGCTTGAACTTTTTATGAAGACTAATTGACTCCTTCTGGTGTCTCAACAACCATACAGTAGTCCATATTTCATATTCTTAATATTTTTCAGAACAAGGATTTCTCAATCTTGAACTGTATATACTGACTAATTGATTCCTTCTGATGTCTCATCAACCATACAGTAGTCCATATTTCACATCCTGAACAAGCTTGAACTTTTTATGAAGACTAATTGACACCTTCTGATGTCTCAACAGCCATACAGTAGTCCATATTTTACATCCTGAAAATATTTCAGGACAAGTATTTCTCAATCTTTAACTTTCTATACAGTATAATTGACTCATTCTAATACCTCATCAACCATACAGAAGTCAATAATTGAAATTGTGAACACTTTTCAGGCCAAAGAATTCTCGATCTTGAACTTTATATACAGACTAATGGATTCCTTCTGATGTCTCATCAACCAAACAGTAGTCCATATTTCACATACTGAAAATATATCTGGGACAAGGGTTCTCAATATTGTTGTCCATATTTTACATACTGAACATAACTGAGTTCAAGTATTTCTCAAGCTTGAACTTTTTATGAAGACTAATTGACACCTTCTGATGTCTCATCAACCATACAGTAGTCCATATTTCACATACTGAAAATATATCTGGAACAAGGGTTCTCAATATTGTAGTCCATATTGTACATACTGAACATAACTGAGTTCAAGGATTTCTCAAGCTTGAACTTTTTATGAAGACTAATTGACTCCTTCTGGTGTCTCAACAACCATACAGTAGTCCATATTTCATATTCTTAATATTTTTCAGAACAAGGATTTCTCAATCTTGAACTGTATATACTGACTAATTGATTCCTTCTGATGTCTCATCAACCATACAGTAGTCCATATTTCACATCCTGAACAAGCTTGAACTTTTTATGAAGACTAATTGACACCTTCTGATGTCTCAACAGCCATACAGTAGTCCATATTTTACATCCTGAAAATATTTCAGGACAAGTATTTCTCAATCTTTAACTTTCTATACAGTATAATTGACTCATTCTAATACCTCATCAACCATACAGAAGTCAATAATTGAAATTGTGAATACTTTTCAGGCCAAAGAATTCTCGTTCTTGAACTTTATATACTGACTAATTGATTCCTTCTGATGTGTCATCAACCATACAGTAGTCCATATTTCACATACTGAAAATATATCTGGGACAAGGGTTCTTGATATTGTAGTCCATATTTCACATACTGAAAATATATCTGGAACAATGGTTCTCAATATTGTAGTCCATATTGTACATACTGAACATAACTGAGTTCAAGGATTTCTCAAGCTTGAACTTTTTATGAAGACTAATTGACTCCTTCTGATGTCTCAACAACCATACAGTAGTCCATATTTCACATTCTTAATATTTTTCAGGACAAGGATTTCTCAATCTTGAACTTTCTTTACAGTATTATTGACTCATTCTATGACCTCATTAACCACACAGAAGTCAATAATTGAAATTGTGAACACTTTTCAGGCCAAAGAATTCTCGATCTTGAACTTTATATACAGACTAATGGATTCCTTCTGATTTCTCATCAACCATACAGTAGTCCATATTTCACATACTGAAAATATATCTGGGACAAGGGTTCTCAATATTGTAGTCCATATTTTACATACTGAACATAACTGAGTTCAAGGATTTCTCAAGCTTGAACTTTTTATGAAGACTAATTGACACCTTCTGATGTCTCATCAAAAATATGGTAGTCCATATTTTACATCCTGGACATATTTCAGGACAAGGATTTCTCAATCTTGAACTTTCTATACAGTATAATTGACTCATTCTAATACCTCATCAACCATACAGAAGTCAATAATTGAAATTGTGAACACTTTCAGGCCAAAGAATTCTCGATCTTGAACTTTATATACAGACTAATTGATTCCTTCTGATGTCTCATCAACCATACAGTAGTCCATATTTCACATACTTAAAATATATCTGGGACAAGGGTTCTCAATATTGTAGTCCATATTTTACATACTGAACATAACTGAGTTCAAGGATTTCTCAAGCTTGAAATTTTTATGAAGACTAATTGACACCTTCTGATGTGTCGTCAAAAATATGGTCGTCCATATTCTACACAACATAGACAGGCCAAGCAGATAACAATCTGAACTTTCTATACGGACTAACTCACTCCTTCTGGTGTCTCATCAAACATACAGTAGTCCATATTTGACATTGTGAACATTTTTCAGGCCAAAGAAATCTCGATCTTGAACTTTCTAAACAGACATTGACTCCTTCTAATGTCTCACCAACGGAAGTGCATTTTAAACATACTGAAAATATATCTGGAAAAGAGAGATTCCATCATCAAGCACGAAGAAGAACATATCTGACATACTGAACACTTTTCAGGCCACATAATTCTCGATCTTGAACTTTCTATACAGACTAATTGACTCCTTCTGAAGTTTCATCAACCATTCAGTAGTCCCAATTTTACATACTGATCATTTTTCTAGAACAGAGAGTTCTCAATCTTAAATTATCTGTCTAGCTGACTCGTGATGTCTCAACAACAATATGGAAGCATGCTGAATATATAAATAAAGCAGATATCAATCTTGATTTTTCGATACGGACTAACTGACTCCTTCTGATCAAACATCATCATCAAACATACAGTAGTCCATATTTTACTTAACTTATTTCAGGCCAAGCAGATAACAATCTTGAACTTTCTTTACAGACTAACTGACTCCTTTTAATGCCTCATCAGCCATACAGAAGTCCATATTTGAAATTTTGAAAATGTTTCAGGCCAAGGTTTTAATTGACTCCTTTTTATGCCTCCTCGACCAATACAGATGTGCTTATTTGACGTACTGAACACTTTTCAGGCCAAAGAATTTTCGGTCTTGAACTTTATAAATAGACTAATTGACTCCTTCTGATATCTCATCAACCATACAGAAGTCCATACTGAACATAATTAAGGACAAGGATTTCTCATTCTTGAATTTTCTATACAGACTATTTGACACATCTGATGGCTCATCCACAATATGGAAGTCAATACTTTACATACCTAACATACTTCAGGCCAATGTAACAATCTTGAACTTTCTATACAGGAGTCAATTGACTCCTGATTTCTCATCAACCATGCAGAAGTCAATGTTTGACATACTGAACACTTGAAAAGCTATGAAAATATGCACTTATATTTTCAATGCACATCTTAAATGCAATGCAAAAATACTTTTCTTCAATGCAAAACGAGTTCTTATGCCTTTTAATGCACAAGTTATTGTATGCATTGCAAGTAATGCAAACTTCTATGCACTAGTGCTTGTTGCAATGGAATATGCAAGGATCTCTTTAATTCACAGAGGTATTGCATGAAACGCAAAAACGCATAACTTCAATGCAAAGCTAGGTCTTAAGTACAATGCATGCATTGCACTTATATCTTCAATGCACAAGTTATTGAACGCATTGCAATGGAGAAGCACTTTTATTTTCAATGCACAAGTTATTTTATGCATTGCAAGTAATGCACCGAACTTTTCTCTTCTATGCACACGAGTTCTTGTATGCAATAAAAATGCACTTACCTGTCAATGCACAATGAGATCTTATATGCAATGCAAAAGCAATTATCTCTTCAACGAACATGTTCTTGTAAGCGATGCGAAAGCATTTATCTCTTCAGTGCGATAGTTCTTGTATGCAATGCAACGCACTTATATCTTTAATGCACAATGACGTCTTGTATACAATGCAATGTAAACACACTTATCTTTTAAACGTATATGTATGCGTTCATATATGCAATGAAAAAGCAATATCTCTTCAATGCACAACACTCATTGGCCTCATGTATGCAATGAAAATGCAGTTACCGGTATCTATTCAATGCACAACGCGTTCATGTATGAAATGCAAAAGCAATTCATTGCACAACAAGTAGGCAATAGTTGTTGACTTGCAATGCAAATGCGCTTATCTCTCAGTGGAATACGAGATCTTATATGCAATGCAAAAATACCTATCTATTCAATGCACAAGTTCTTGTAAGGGACCCAAAAATTATCTCTTCAATGTACAACGACATCTTGTATAAAATGCAAAAACGCATATCTTGATGCAAAGCGAGGTCTTTTGTGCAATGCAGTGCACTTATATCTTTAATGTACAAGTTATTGAACAAATTGCAATGGAAAAGCACAATTAATTTCAATGCACAATGTTATTTTATGCATTGCGTGTAACACAAACGCACATGCAAGTAACAAAAACGCTTTGCGTTGCAAGCAATGCATTCAAGAGTAAGCGATACAAAGGCAAGGATTTGCAATGCAAATGCACTTATCTCTTCAAAGCACAACGAGATCTTATATGCAATGCAAAAATACCTATCTATTCAATGCACAAGTTCTTGTAAGGGATCCAAAAAAAATTATCTCTTCAATGTACAACGACATCTTGTATGAAATGCAAAAACGCATATCTTAATGCAAAGCGAGGTCTTTTGTGCAATGCAGTGCACTTATATCTTTAATGTACAAGTTATTGAACAAATTGCAATGGAAAAGCACAATTAATTTCAATGCACAATGTTATTTTATGCATTGTGTGTAACACAAACGCACTGTTCTCATGCAAGTAACATAAACGCATTGCGTTGCAATCAATGCATTCAAGCATTGCTTCAACGCAAGCATTGCAAGCAGTGCTTCAATGCAAGAGTAAGCGATGCAAAGGCAAGGATTTGCAATGCAAATGTACTTATCTCTTCAAAGCACAACGAGATCTTATTGCAATGCAAAAGCAATTATCTCTTACCACTTAAATCTTCAATGCACAAGAGATATATTTAATATGCAATGCAAAAATACTTATCTTCAATGCAAAACGAGTTATTGTGTCCAATAATAATGCAGTTAACTAATGTATCCAATGCTTATGTAATGTACAAGTTAGTGTATGCTATTGCACGTAATGCAAAAGCCCTATTTTTTTCAATGCACAATGAGTTTTGTATGCAATGTATTCAATTATCTCTTGTTGCAATGAAAATGCCCGTATCTCTTTAAAGGCACAGATATCTTTTATGTATTGCAAATGCAATTATCTATTCAATGCATGCTTTCATGTATGCAATGCAAAAGCAATTCATGGCACAACAAGTTGTTGTAAGCGATGCAAAACAAGGACTTACAGTGCAAATGCGCTCATCTCTCAGTGGAACACGAGATATTATATGCAATGCAAAAATACCTATTTATTCAATGCACAAGTTCTTGTAAGGGACCCAAAAAAATTATCTCTTCAATGTACAACGACATCTTGTATGAAATGCAAAAACACATATCTTGATGCAAAGCGAGGTCTTTTGTGCAATGCAGTGCACTTATATCTTTAATGTACAAGTTATTGAACAAATTGCAATGGAAAAGCACAATTAATTTCAATGCACAATGTTATTTTATGCATTGTGTGTAACACAAACGCACTGTTCTCATGCAAGTAACATAAACGCATTTGCGTTGCAAGCAATGCATTCAAGCATTGCTTCAACGCAAGCATTGCAAGCAGTGCTTCAATGCAAGAGTAAGCGATGCAAAGGCAAGGATTTGCAATGCAAATGCACTTATCTCTTCAAAGCACCACGAGATCTTATTGCAATGCAAAAGCAATTATCTCTTACCACTTACCAATTATCTTCAATGCACAATGAGATATATTTAATATGCAATGCAAAAATACTTATGTTCAATGCAAAACGAGTTATTGTGTCCAATAATAATGCAGTTATCTAATGTATCCAATGCTAATGTAATTTACAAGTTAATGTATGCTATTGCAAGAAATGCAAAAGCCTTATTTTTTTCCATGCACAATGAGTTTTGTATGCAGTGTATTCAATTATCTCTTGTTGCAATGAAAATGCCCGTATCTCTTCAAGGCACAGATATCTTGTATGCAATGCAAAAGCAATTCATGGCACAACAAGTTGTTGTAAGCGATGCAAAACAAGGACTTACAGTGCAAATGCGCTCATCTCTCAGTGGAACACGAGATATTATATGCAATGCAAAAATACCTATCTATTCAATGCACAAGTTCTTGTAAGGGACCCAAAAAAATTATCTCTTCAATGTACAATGACATCTTGTATGAAAAGCAAAAACACATATCTTGATGCAAAGCGAGGTCTTTTGTGCAATGCAGTGCACTTCTATCTTTAATGTACAAGTTATTGAACAAATTGCAATGGAAAAGCACAATTAATATCAATGCACAATGTTATTTTATGCATTGTGTGTAACACAAACGCACTGTTCTCATGCAAGTAACATAAACGCATTGCATTGCAAGCAGTGCTTCAATGCAAGAGTAAGCGATGCAAAGGCAAGGATTTGCAATGCAAATGCACTTATCTCTTCAAAGCACAACGAGATCTTATTGCAATGCAAAATCAATTATCTCTTACCACTTAAATCTTCAATGCACAATGAGATATATTTAATATGCAATGCAAAAATACTTATCTTCAATGCAAAACGAGTTATTGTGTCCAATAATAATGCAGTTATCTAATGTATCAAATGCTAATGTAATGTACAAGTTAGTGTATGCTATTGCAAGTATTGCAAAAGCCTTATTTTTTTCCACGCACAATGAGTTTTGTATGCAATGTATTCAATTATCTCTTGTTGCAATGAAAATGCCCGTATCTCTTCAAGGCACAGATTTCTTGTGTGCATTGCAAATGCAATTATCTATTCAATGCACGCTTTCATGTATGCAATGCAAAAGCAATTCATGGCACAACAAGTTGTTGTAAGCGATGCAAAACAAGGACTTACAATGCAAATGCGCTCATCTCTCAGTGGAACACGAGATCTTATATGCAATGCAAAAATACCTATCTATTCAATGCACAAGTTCTTGTAAGGGACCCAAAAAAAATTATCTCTTCAATGTACAACGACATCTTGTATGAAATGCAAAAACACATATCTTGATGCAAAGCGAGGTCTTTTGTGCAATGCAGTGCACTTATATCTTTAATGTACAAGTTATTGAACAAATTGCAATGGAAAAGCACAATTAATTTCAATGCACAATGTTTTGTTATGCATTTCGTGTAACACAAACGCACTGTTCTCATGCAAGTAACATAAACGCAAAACCGTGTCTTGATGCAAAGCGAGGTCTTGTGTGCAAGGCAATGCAATGCTCTTATAGCTTCGATGTACAAGTTACTGAACAAATTGCATCTGTATTGCAAGTCCTTGCTTTTGCACCGCTTACAAAAACTTGTGCACGAAGAGATAAGTGAATTGCATGCATACTTATTGAAATAAAATCTATTATTATTATTTCAATGCACATCGTTATTTTATGCATTACAAGCTTGAACTTTTAATGAAGACTAATTGACTCCTTCTGATGTCACATCAACCCTAGAGTAGTCCATATTTTATATAACATATTTCAGGCCAAGCAGATAACAATATTCGACTTTGAATACCGACTAAATGACTCCTTCTGATGTCTCACCAACAATAGGGTAGTCCAAATCTTTTCATACTGAACATAATTCAGGACAAGGATTTCTCAATCTTGAACTTTCTATACAGACAAATTGATTCCTTCTGATGTCTCATCAACCATACAGTAGTCCATATTTCACATAATGAAAATATATCTGGAACAAGAGTTCTCAATATTGTAGTTTATATTTTACATACTGAAAATAACTGAGTTCAAGGATTTCTCAAGCTTGAACTTTTTATGAAGACTAATTGACACCTGATGGCTCGTCAAAAAAATGGTCGTCCTTATTTTAGACAACATATGACAGGCCAAGCAGATAACAATCTGAACTTTCTATACGGACTAATTGATTCCTTCTGATGTCTCTTCAAATATACAGTAGTCCATATTTTACATAATGAAAATTTTTCTCAATCTTGAACTTTCTATACAGTATAATTGACTCATTCTAATGCCTCATCAACCATACAGAAGTCAATATTTGAAAATGTGAACACTTTTCAGGCCAAAGAATTCTCGATCTTGAACTTTATATAAAGACTAATTGACTCCTTCTGATGTCAAACAACCATACAGTAGTCCATATTTCACATTCTAAATATTTTTCAGGACAAGAATTTCTCATCTTGAACTTTCTATAAAGACTTAATTGACTCCTTCTGATGTCACCATTATATGGTTGTACAAATTTTACATACTGAACATATTTCAGGACAAGGATTTCTCGGTCTTGAACGTTCTATAAAGACTAATCGACTCCTTCTAATGTCTCATCAACCATATAGTAGTCCATATTTCACATACCAAATATTTTTCAGGACAAGGATATTTCATCTTGAACTTTCTATAAAGACTAATTGACTTCTGATTTCACCATTATATGGTAGTACAAATTTTACATATTGAACATATTTCAGGACAAGGATTTCTTGATCTTGAACGTTCTATAAAGACTAATCGACTCCTTCTGATGTCTCATCAACCATACAGTAGTCCATATTTTACATACTGAACATAACTGAGGACAAGAATTTCGCAATCATGAACTTTCTATACAGACTAATTGATTCCTTCTGATGTCTCATCAACCATACAGTAGTCCATACTTCACATACTGAAAATATAACTGGAACAAAGGTTCTCAATATTGTAGTCGATATTTTACATACTGAACATAAATGAGTTCAAGGATTTCACAAGCTTGAACTTTTTATGAAGAATTATTGACTCCTTCTGATGTCTCAACAACCATACAGTAGTCCATATTTTACATTCTAAATATTTTTCAGGACAAGGATTTTTCATCTTGAACTTTCTATAAAGACTTATTGACTCCTGATTTCACCATTATATGGTAGTTGCAAATTTTACATACTGAACATATTTCAGGACAAGGATTTCTCAATCTTGTACGTTCTATAACGACTAATTGACTCCTGATGTCACAACAACCATACAGTAGTCCATATTTTACGTACTGAACATTTTTCAGGACAAGGTTTTCTTAATCTTGAACTTACTATACAGACTCATCGAAACTTTCTGATGTCTCATAAAACATACAGAAGTCCATATTTTACATACTGAACATAACTGAGGACAAGAATTTCTCAATCTTGAACTTTCTATACAGTCTAATTGACTAATTCTAATGCCTTATCAAACATAAAGTAGTCCATATTTCACATACTGAACGTACTTCAGAACAAGGATTTGTCAATCTTGAACTTTCTAAATCTAAACAGTATAATTGACTCATTCTAATGCCTCATCAACCATACAGAAGTCCATATTTGAAATTGTAAACACTTTTCAGGCCAAAGAATTCTCGATCTTGAATTTTATATACAGACTAATTGACTCCTTTTGATGTCTCATCAACCAGACAGTAGTCCATATTTTACAAACTGAAAATCTTTCAGGACAAGGTTTTCTCAATCTTGAACCTTCATACAGACTCATTGACTCTTTCTGATGTCTCATCAAAAATATGGTGTCCATATTTTACATCCTGAACATTTTTCAGGAGAAGGATTTCTCAATCTTAAACTTTCTATAAAGTATAATTGACTCATTCTAATACCTCATAAACCATACAGAAGTCCATATTTGAAATTGGGAACACTTTTCAGGCCAAAGAATTCTCAATCTTGAACTTTGTATACACACTAATTGATTCCTTCTGATGTCTCATCAACCATACAGTAGTCCATATTTTACATTCTAAATATTTTTCAGGAAAAGGATTTCTCATCTTTAACTTTCTATAAAGAATTATTGACTCCTTTTGATGTTGTACAAATTTTACATACTAAACATATTTCAGGACAAGGATTTCTCGATCTTGAACGTTCTATAAAGACTAATTGACTCCTTCTGATGTCTCATCAACCATACAGTAGTCCATATTTCACATACCAAAAACTTTTAGGACAAGGATTTTTCATCTTGAACTTTCTATAAAGACTAATTGACTCCTGATTTCAGGAGTCAATTAGTTGCAAATTTTACATACTGAACATATTTCAGGAAAAGGATTTCTCAATCTTGTACGTTCTATAAAGACTAATTGACTCCTTCTGATGTCACAACAACCATACAGTAGTCCATATTTCACATTCTTAATATTTTTCAGGACAAGGATTTCTCAATCTTGAACTTTCTATACAGTATAATTGACTCATTCTATGACCTCATCAACCATACAGAAGTCAATAATTGAAATTGTGAACACTTTTCAGGCCAAAGAATTCTAAATCTTGAACTTTATATACAGACTAATGGATTCCATCTGGTCTCATCAACTATACAGTAGTCCATATTTCACATTCTAAATATTTTTCAGGACAAGGATTTCTCATCTTGAACTTTCTTTAAAAAATAATTGACTCCTTCTAATACCTCATCAACCATACAGAAGTCAATAATTGAAATTGTGAACACTTTTCAGGCCAAAGTATTCTCGATCTTGAACTTTAAATACAGACTAATGGCTTCCTTCTGATGTCTCATCAAAAATATGGTAGTCCATATTTCACATCCTGAACATATTTCAGGACAAGAAATTCTCAATCTTGAACTTTTTATGAAGACTAATTGACTTCTTCTGATGTCTCAACAACCATACAGTAGTCCATATTTCACATCCTGAACAACAAGCTTGAACTTTTTATGAAGACTAATTGACTCCTTCTGATGTCTCAACAACCATACAGTAGACCATATTTCACATTCTAAACATTTTTCAGGACAAGGATTTGTCATTTTGAACTTTCTATAAAGAATAATTGACTCCTTCTGATTTCACCATTATATGGTAGTCTATATTTTACGTACTAAACATTTTTCAGGACAAGGTTTTCTCAATCTTGAACTTACTTTACAGACTCTTTGACTCTTTCTGATGTCTCATCATCCATACAGTAGTCCATATTTCACATACTGAAAATATATCTGGAACAAGGGTTCTCAATATTGTAGTCCAAATTGTACATACTGAACATAACTGAGTTCAAGGATTTCAAAAGCTTGAACTTTTTATGAAGACTATTGACTCCTTCTGGTGTCTCAACAACCATACAGTAGTCCATATTTCATATTCTTAATATTTTTCAGGACAAGGATTTCTCAATCTTGAACTTTCTATACAGTATAAATGACTCATTCTAATACCTCATCAACCATACAGAAGTTAATAATTGAAATTGTGAACACTTTTCAGGCTAAAGAATTCTAAATCTTGAACTTTATATACAGACTAATGGATTCCATCTGGTCTCATCAACCATACAGTAGTCCATATTTCACATACTGAAAATATATCTGGGACAAGGGTTCTCAATATTGTAGTCCATATTTTACATACTAAACATAACTAAGTTCAAGGTTTTCTCAAGCTTGAACTTTTTATGAAGACTAAATGACACCTTCTGATGTCTCATCAAAAATATGGTAGTCCATATTTCACATCCTGAACATATTTCAGGACAAGGATTTCTCAATCTTGAACTTTTTATGAAGACTAATTGACTTCTTCTGATGTCTCAACAACCATACAGTAGTCCATATTTCACATCCTGAACAACAAGCTTGAACTTTTTATAAAGACTAATTGACTCCTTCTGAGATCTCAACAACCATACAGTAGTCCATATTTCACATTCTTAATATTTTTCAGGACAAGGATTTCTCAATCTTGAACTTTCTATACAGTATAATTGACTCATTCTATGACCTCATCAACCATACAGAAGTCAATAATTGAAATTGTGAACACTTTTCAGGCCAAAGAATTCTAAATCTTGAACTTTATATACAGACTAATGGATTCCTTCTGATGTCTCATCAACCATACAGTAGTCCATATTTCACATACTGAAAATATATCTGGGACAAGGGTTCTCAATATTGTAGTCCATATTTTACATACTGAACATAACTGAGTTCAAGTATTTCTCAAGCTTGAACTTTTTATGAAGACTAATTGACACCTTCTGATGTCTCATCAAAAATATGGTAGTCCATATTTTACATCCTGAACACATTTCAGGACAAGGATTTCTCAATCTTGAACTTTCTATAGAGTATAATTGACTCATTCTAATACCTCATCAACCATACAGAAGTCCATATTAGAAATTGTGAACACTTTTCAGGCCAAAGAATTCTCGATCTTGAACTTTATATACAGACTAATGGATTCCTTCTGAAGTCTCATCAACCATACAGTAGTCCATATTTCACATACTGAAAATATATCTGGGACAAGGGTTCTCAATATTGTAGTCCATATTTTACATACTGAACATAACTGAGTTCAAGTATTTCTCAAGCTTGAACTTTTTATGAAGACTAACAGACACCTTCTGATGTCTCATCAAAAATATGGTAGTCCATATTTTACATCCTGAACATATTTCAGGACAAGGATTTTCTCAATCTTGAACTTTTTATGAAGACTAATTGACTCCTTCTGATGTCTCAACAACCATACAGTAGTCCATATTTCACATCCTGAACAACAAGCTTGAACTTTTTATGAAGACTAATTGACTCCTTCTGATGTCTCAACAACCATACAGTAGTCCATATTTCACATTCTTAATATTTTTCAGGACATATAATGATGAGACAACAGAAGGAGTCAATAAGTCTATATATAAAGTTCAAGATAGAGAATTCTTTGGCCTGAAAAATGTTCACAATTTCAAATATAGACTTCTGTATGGTTGATGAGACATCAGAAGGAATCAATTAGTCTGTATAGAAAGTTCATGATTGAGAAATTCTTGTCCTCAGTTATGTTCAGTATGTAAATTATGGACTACTGTAGGGTCGGTGAGATATCAGAAAAGGTCAATGAGTCTGTATAGTAAGTTCAAAGATTGAGAAAACCTTGTCCTGAAATATTTTCAGTACGTAAAATATGGACTACTGTATGGTTGTTGTGACATCAGAAGGAGTCAATTAGTCTTTATAGAACGTACAAGATTGAGAAATCCTTGTCCTGAAATATGTTCAGTATTTAAAATTTGTATTACCATATAATGGTGAAATCAGAAGGAGTCAATTAGTCTTTATGGAAAGTTCAAGATGAAAAATCCTTGTCCTGAAAAATATTTGGTATGTGAAATATGGACTACTGTATGTTGGATGAGACATCAGAAAGTTTCGATGAGTCTGTATAGTAAGTTCAAGATTGAGAAAACCTTGTCCTGAAAAATGTTCAGTACGTAAAATATGGACTACTGTCTGGTTGATGAGACAACAGAAGGAGTCAATAAGTCTATATATACAACACAGTCTCACTCCCAACTCGTCACATATTGCCGCTTGGTCAGGACCCCTCGGCGTCACTTTTTAACGCACAGGGTACCCCTTAAGCGTCATTTTTCGACGTTCAGGGGCACTCCACTGATTCCAATGAGAAGCCTAGGGCGTCATATACAGACGTGTTGGGCATGTGAATGTTATCATCGTGATGAAATTATTTACTGGGTTAAAATTTTTCCATTATGACATGTTGGAGTGTGATTCTCAATGTAATAAGCCAGCACACTTTTATTTAAATTTATTTATTTTTATTTACGCTATTCAGACACGTTTTAAACAGCCCAACCCAACCCCACCCCGCACTAAACCTGCCCATTTGCGTATTATATGATATAAAACACAGAATATAACAGACAACAGACACACTTTATTGAAAAAGTCCTGCTATTGCAACTGTTCCGATGCCAAACGATTGATTTGTGTGAAGAAAAGACCCAAAAGCAATCACCGTCTCCACGGTACCCCTCGGCGTCACGATATGGACGAAATGGGAACTCCATTGCTTTCAATGGGAAACCTTTGGCGTCAACAGAAGACGCAAATTATATCGGTATGAAATCGCGCTGAAGAAGTCTCATTCAGAACGCATCGCGATGTTTGGCATCAGTTCACGTGTGCCACATATGGGTGAGTAGTCAAATATTATGTCCTAAAGTATTCGCTATCGATCAGATTATTTTCAGTTACTGCATTATATCTGTCATCTCCACTGAGGATTTGAATTTCTTTGCTTTCTAAATCAACACATCTTGCTAATAGGGTAATTGCACACTGTCACGTGACATGCTATAGACCTTTAAACAGTTGTTCATATTTAATAATAACTACCAGTGTAGTTTCAACGTGGAATTTGTAGTAGACGCACAATAAAAACAACACTTACCACTCTTTTACCACAGTAACCTTAGTTTTAATGTGATAGGTGCAGTAAAAGGACAGCAACCTCAAATCTTACCATGCTTTTACCACAGTAACCTTAGTTTTAATGTGATGTTTGTTGTAAATAGACAGTAACCACAACAATTACCATGCTTTAAATGCATTTTATGTAAATCCAAATATTTTAATGTAAATATAACTTTTTCCTGTATATAATGCAATATATTATATATTATGACTTTTTCTCTCTTTCTTTTTACCTGAAAAGACCAAAAGGGCCTTCCGGACTCAGTCAGCCCATTCTTGTTTGTGGAGAAGTAATGGAGATGACCAAAAGCTGCAACAGCAAATATTTGCAAGGGTATGTATGTATGTGTTGGTTTGAACCCTTTATCAAACATATTATTCAGCATTTGTTGTTACTTAAACTTATTCTTACAAATCCCATGGCTCAATCAGTAAGAACATATTCTCAAAGTCTCAATAATTCACAAGATTTAACAAGTAGTCAAATTCATATGATACTCGTTCATATTTGTATATACTCGTACATAATCCTGCAGCTTTTACTATGACTCCTGCCATTGGCTACTGCCTCAATTCCTGTACATATGTATTGTTGTGCCCTTTCTTGGAAAGTAGTCAGATGTCCCACACACTGTCAGAAAGTTTATATTAAGTCCATTGTATTCTTTAAAATGATTTCAAATTGGGCTCTGTCTGTTCATGTAATGTTACATGTCTCTTCACACCTCATAACCTACCGCTGTTTGCAAGAGTGAAAATTCTCACATGACATCAGATATTCGATTATTTTGTCATACTCAGATCAGTTGCACTGTTGATAACGTCAACAAAAAATCAAATGAATTATCAACATTTTTAAACACATTCATATGATCTAGCTTGCTATTAAATATATACTTTTAATAATGGGAATGCACACATATTAGTGAACTTATTACATAATTTAACATTTAATTATGCAATGGTTTTTACAGAAAGAAATCCTGCAGTTATGTATAAACTGACAACATAATCATCATGTCCTGCCCTGGGCACATTGGGCAACATGTGTCCTCCAACATATTCGATCTGTGGCCACGTTCTTCACATCTTCTCATTGAACACCGGCATTCAGGTCTTCGTGAAACATCTGTCTCATGTCTTCCTTGGTCTTCCCTGTCTCCTGCGTCCTCCTGGTGGTGTCCACTTCACAAGTGTTTTTGGATGTTGTTGTTCGGGTATGCATAGGATATGTCCAGTGAAGTGCACCCTTTGTTCTGACACAGTTTCTCAATGTCTTCATGTGGAGTCTGTGGAGTCTTATGATCTCTTCAATTTATGCAGAACCAATATTCATAAACTGTACTTGATGTCTGCCTATGCCTTTATCAAAAAAAACATTAGTTCTCATCAGGAGTTTTAGTGAAGGACATATCTATTGCCATCCACTAGTTCTAGTCATGCAGCGACTTCATGATGCTATAGTCCAATGTATATTGGTGCATTTGTTGTTTGTTCGAACAAATGAAGATAGTGAGAGTGAATACCTTTTGAAATCAATATTTATTCATTAAACCTTTCAATACAGTGGTCACTATAATACATGTCCACCATATCTACCTCCATGGTGTCATTAATAACTACATCTATGGTATCATTATCACTACCTTTTTAATGTAACTGTTACATGAATGTATTATATTGAAGCATTTTCTTACTAAAAATGGTTGACATTTATAATAATTTAATTGGACTTTCATTTAGTTACAATAATCACAAATATATAGTATTAAAGTTGAGAATGTAAAATGTTCTTCAGTTTTTGCCTATTTATTTTTAATGGGAATAAATATATTTTCAGATAAAAAATTGCACGTCATCTCTTGGTTTGTACTTCATCATGGTAATATTTTTAAAAGTTATGTTTCACGTGTGTGCAAAGTGTGTGAGAGAGAGAGAGAGAGAGAGAGAGAGAGAGAGAGAGAGAGAGAGAGAGAGAGAGAGAGAGGGATTGATCTTTATACTGGTGTGCATGTCTTTGAAATGTTTGACATTAAATATTGGAATATGCTTACAAAATTGTGTGCATTCTTAATGCTTTTGTTACATTTATTTTAATTCCAATAGTTCAGATGGTCAAGGGTGGCATAAAGAAGTTTAAAATGTATACCTATATTTATATACATACCTAAATATATATACAACATAAACACACACTATAAATGTTACAAAAGCTGCAAAACTACCAGTGCTGTTGTAGCTTGTAGGCCATTGCATAGAAAAAGAGGTTTCTCTTTCAAATATATTTATGCATCAGTTTAACAACACACATGAGTCTTTCGTTTTAAAATGTTAGTTTTATTATTTAATTAGAATAAATAAATATTTAGCAGCCTAAATATTAAATATTTAAGGGATCCTTCAGTTGGAACCGGATGAGATCTGTCATCATTTACCATAAATGGACAGGTAAGTGTGACGCCTCTGTTCAGCTGGATTGTCATTGGCTGTGACTTTATCGTAGGACTCGTGTGATTGGACTATCTTTTAACCCATATAAAACGGCGTTTCATGTTATAAAGTATGTATTGGTGTTAATATTATGTTTGATATACGTTAAGTAAGCTATAAAGTGTCGGTATGTTGTGAGAAATGACTCCTTTACCGAGAACACAACCCTAACCCTAAGCATTGCTGCACACTTCAATGAACTACAGCGCCAAATTTACCATTGCATTGATACAATGACAAAGATATATGGGTAATGTAGTTTAAAACGTTTAATAATGAAACAATAAATGTTAAGTAAATTACATCTTTAATGGACAACTGGATATCTAAATATGTGCATTGTGCAAACCTTTATGACATTATGAGGGGCAGGCGAAAAATTTAATATTTTACTGTGAGCATTTTGAGAAAACCTTTATGCCAGCTTTCCATATATGTCTGAAAACTGTGCCAAACATTATTTAGTAAACATAGCATAAGCAGTTGTCCTGCCTATTTTCTCTGTGATACGCTAACCAGACTTTGAGATACAGCCATTTGAAATAAGTTTTGTTTTGCTCTTCCAGGGGCCACTACTGGGTCCCTGGAGGTGGAAGGGCAGAACAACTTACACAAATCTATTCTCCTCATCATGGACAACAAATTTTGAGTCACATTTAAATATCAGAGTATTTTGTCTTTTCTATTCTAACATCATGCTTGCATTAGTTCTTGATGGGTATTGTGAGACCATCTGATGAAATACAGAAATATTTGAAAGAGATGTTGTAAAATAAAAATTATTAATATTTATTTTCGTTTTATGGATAGACACCAATAAATATAATGGATGAACCTGCAAAAACTTGCCATTATCCAGTTTCCAGTGTAAACAAAAACTATTTATGCATTTACACTTCACTATTACTATTAAATATAGGTCAATGCACCGTTAAGTAAAAAAACAAGAGACATTTCATCTTCACCCTGTCTCCACGTTCCTGAAATCGGTAATGTGCTTTCTTTAATTTTTATTGCAGTAGTAGATGTACCAGAATTATCAATATGGATCATTTTCAGTTAAGCTTGAAGTGTTTGTAATCCTTCCCTTTATTTCAATGAAAACTAAAAGTAGCCTACATCAAACTTTTTGGTGCATTATTGTACTAAATATAATATAACCAGACAAAAAATGTTTACGTCTCAAGTAAAATAATCAGATCACCTAAATAAACTTGTAAAATGTGTATTTACTGTACCAAACACCATACACAATATTCACCATACTTTATCACTCAACACTTTATTGGAGGATACAGTATACAGTTGATAAAGTAGCATAAAGTCAAATGAGATTCAAGATAAATAAAAATGCGTCTTCAAAAATACATTAACATCATATTAATCCATTCACAGCTGCTGAAGCCACACAAACGAGTGCCACATAATCCCATCCAGTGATACAGAAAACAGATTTGATATTGTGTTGGAAAATAATGATTCATTATCACAGCTAGACTGGTTTCTGGCTCTTTCCGGTTCATGGTCCATCATGTTCTTCTTCTTCTAAACCTCTTTGCCCATTTGTACCCTACAGTATTGATGAACAGATGATGTGGTCACTGATGTTGTGTAGCTTTTTCTCAACCAGAGGAAGAAGAACATTCCAGTGTCAGGCGTTCTCCAGTCCTGGTCTAAAAGTAAAACAAAAACACAATTCAAATTAAGTTTAATGTACAGTCAGGTTAGCCTATGTTCTGCATGATTTAAGCAGTAGTAGTTGACTCTGGCCCTCAGCATCCACTGTCCTGCATATTTAGCTCCAATCTCAAACCCACCTGTCTATAACTGTCTATAAGTAAACCTGAAGACTTTGGTTAAAATTTTCAGGTGTGCTCGATTAGGCTTGGAGGTAAACTCTCCACCTGCCCATTCTGATTTAAATTTACCAAGCAGCAGTCAGTACATTATATAATATACACATTGAAGCATTATATATATAATAGTGCAGCACATAATATTAGCCAAGTACTGGACAAAAACTATTTTACCCTTATCGACAGAAACATTTTAAACAGCATATCTTTTAGAAAGGCATGGTCTCTTCTCTTCTGAGCTTTTATAATTGATGCTAGATTTCTTTAGTCACTTTCAAGAGCATCACTTGTGATAGCCTTAACAATGTAACAATTGTTAAAATACTGCAATACAAATGCCATGGTAAGAATTAAGAAATAGGTGCCGAGGCACCAGACTTACCATGCTTATGATGCACCCATGGCCATGCAGAGTTCTCAGAGAGTGGAGTTTTTGCCTCTTGTATTCCTCCATGGCAGCACATTAGTCTTTGTCCTGTAGAATCTTCTGAAGTTTGTGCCTTCTCTTGCTATCCAAATAAAATGTGTTTTATTCAGTGGAGTATAAAGTCTTGTTTCAAGCCAAAGAACTAACCAGATATTTCACATAATTCAAAGAACATTTACTATTTGATTCCTAATATATGCCACAACTCATTATCTTCCAAAGCTACCCAGAACCATCCATGGTCTACAAAACAATAGAGAAATAGCTGGAGTTTATAGCAACTACATGTCTGCTTTTATCTAAGACAAACAAATGGTGATAAGAACTGAAGGCCAAAAGTGTTTCAGCCTTTATGCTAAAAGGCAGTAATTGTAATAATAATTGTATCAAAAAGGGAAGAAATTATTATTATTTTTTTCTAATGTTAGATAAATCCAAGAAACAGAACCTCATTTGCTCATTTTAGGAGTTATAAAAAGATTTAGACATGAATAATGGTGTGTATTTTATCAGAATAGAAAGAATGATCGCTGCTGAAATGAATAGTTCTTTTAGAGATCAACATCAAATTCTTAACTACATGTTACAGCATTGCTTCAATACAAGACATACCAGTGGACTTGCACACTTTTCTGTCTTCTTCAAGCACAAGATGGCCATGTTCCTTCCTCACCCAAAACAAAGGACTTATTCGATTAGCTTGCTTCGATATAAGGTCTGGTCTTTCTTCTCTGCTGTAAAACAAGAAAGTCTCACTTACTCTATGTGCAAATACCGTACTTTTGTTTTTGAAACATAAAAATTAAGACAGTTACAATAAAGTTAATTTACCATATGATTCAGGAGAGCATTTGATTAAATACTGATATACTAAAAATATTCTAGAAACTTTACCTGTGAAGGGCTGATTACAGCAAGATCGCACTCACTAGTAGCTCTTGTGAGGGTTGACTCTTAAAAGTGCTGATGAATTTGATATTATAGAGATCTAAAAAAAAAAAATACAAAAATAAAAGTAAAAGTAATCTGCAAGTAATCCTGCAAGACAGAAAGAAAAGACATTTAATTACATTGCATGCAAGTTGTCAGTTTATACATAACTGCAGGATTTCTTTCTGTAAAAAGCATTGCATAATTAAATGTTAAATACATTTATGTAATAAGTTCACTAATATGTGTGCATTCCCATTATTAAAAGTATATCTTTAATAGCAAGCTAGATCATTTGAATGTGTTTAAAAATGTTGATAATTCATTTGATTTTTTGTTGACGTTATCAACAGTGCAACTGATCTGAGTATGACAAAAAAATCGAATATCTGATGTCATGTGAGAATTTTCACTCTTGCAAACAGCGGTAGGTTATGAGGTGTGAAGAGAGATGTAACATTACATGAACAGACAGAGCCCAATTTGAAATCATTTTAAAGAATACAATGGACTTAATATAAACTTTCTGACAGTGTGTGGGACATCTGACTACTTTCCAAGAAAGGGCACAACAATACATATGTACAGGAATTGAGGCAGTAGCCAATGGCAGGAGTCATAGTAAAAGCTGCAGAATTATGTACGAGTATATACAAATATGGACGAGTATCATATGAATTTGACTACTTGTTAAATCTTGTGAATTATTGAGACTTTGAGAATATGTTCTTACTGATTGAGCCATGGGATTTGTAAGAATAAGTTTAAGTAACAACAAATGCTGAATAAAATGTTTGATAAAGGGTTCAAACCAACACATACATACATACCCTTGCAAATATTTGCTGTTGCAGCTTTTGGTCATCTCCGTTACTTCTCCACAAACAAGAATGGGCTGACTGAGTCCGAAGGCCCTTTGGTCTTTTCAGGTAAAAAAAGAAAGAGAGAAAAAAAGTCATAATATATAATATATTGCATTATATACAGGAAAAAGTTCTATTTACATTAAAATATTTGGATTTACATAAAATGCATTTAAAGCATGGTAATTGTTGTGGTTACTGTCTATTTACAACAAACATCACATTAAAACTAAGGTTACTGTGGTAAAAGCATGGTAAGATTCAACACAGTCTCACTCCCAACTCGTCACATATTGCCGCTTGGTCAGGACCCCTCGGCGTCACTTTTTAACGCACAGGGTACCCCTTAAGCGTCATTTTTCGACGTTCAGGGGCACTCCACTGATTCTAATGAGAAGCCTAGGGCGTCATATACAGACGTGTTGGGCACGTGAATGTTATCATCGTTATGAAATTATTTATTGGGTTATAATTTTTCCATTATGACATGTTGGAGTGTGATTCTCAATGTAATAAGCCAGCACACTTTTATTTAAATTTATTTATTTTTATTTACGCTATTCAGACACGTTTTAAACAGCCCAACCCAACCCCACCCCGCACTAAACCTGCCCATTTGTGTATTATATGATATAAAACACAGAATATAACAGACAACAGACACACTTTATTGAAAAAGTCCTGCTATTGCAACTGTTCCGAGGCCAAACGATTGATTTGTGTGAAAAAAAGACCCAAAAGCAATCACCGTCTCCACGGTACCCTCGGCGTCACGATATGGACGAAATGGGAACTCCGTTGCTTTCAATGGGAACTTTGGCGTCAACAGAAGACGCAAATTATATCGGTATGAAATCGCTGAAGAAGTGAAGTCTCATTCAGAACGCATCGCGATGTTTGGCATCAGTTCACGTGTACGTGCCACATGTGGGTGAGTAGTCAAATATGATGTCCTAAAGTAGGCCTATTCGCTATCGATCAGATTATTTTCAGTCACTGCATTATATCTGTCATCTCCACTGAGGATTTGAATTGCTTTGCTTTCTAAATCAACACATCTTGCTAATAGGGTAATTGCACACTGTCACGTGACATACTATAGACCTTTAAACAGTTGTTCATATTTAATAATAACTACCAGTGTAGTTTCAACGTGGAATTTGTAGTAGAAGCACAATAAAAACAACACTTGCCACACTTTTACCACAGTAACCTTAGTTTTAATGTGATAGGTGCAGTAAAAGGACAGCAACCTCAAATCTTACCATGCTTTTACCACAGTAACCTTAGTTTTAATGTGATGTTTGTTGTAAATAGACAGTAACCACAACAATTACCATGCTTTAAATGCATTTTATGTAAATCCAAATATTTTAATGTAAATAGTACTTTTTCCTGTATATAATGCAATATATTATATATTATGACTTTTTTTCTCTTTCTTTTTTTACCTGAAAAGACCAAAAGGGCCTTCCGGACTCAGTCAGCCCATTCTTGTTTGTGGAGAAGTAAAAGGAAAAGACCAAAAGCTGCAACAGCAAATATTTGCAAGGGTATGTATGTATGTGTTGGTTTGAACCCTTTATCAAACATTTTATTCAGCATTTGTTGTTACTTAAACTTATTCTTACAAATCCCATGGCTCAATCAGTAAGAACATATTCTCAAAGTCTCAATAATTCACAAGATTTAACAAGTAGTCAAATTCATATGATACTCGTCCATATTTGTATATACTCGTACATAATCCTGCAGCTTTTACTATGACTCCTGCCATTGGCTACTGCCTCAATTCCTGTAAATATGTATTGTTGTGCCCTTTCTTGGAAAGTAGTCAGATGTCCACACACTGTCAGAAAGTTTATATTAATTCCATTGTATTCTTTAAAATGATTTCAAATTGGGCTCTGTCTGTTCATGTAATGTTACATGTCTCTTCACACCTCATAACCTGCCACTGTTTGCAAGAGTGAAAATTCTCAAATGAAATCAGATATTCGATTATTTTGTCATACTCAGATCAGTTGCACTGTTGATAACGTCAACAAAAAATCAAATGAATTATCAACATTTATAAACACATTCATATGATCTAGCTTGCTATTAAAGATATACTTTTAATAATGGGAATGCACATATATCAGTGAACTTATTACATAAATGTATTTAACATTTAATTATGCAATGCTTTTTACAGAAAGAAATCCTGCAGTTATGCATAAACTGACAACATCATCATCATGTCCTGCCCTGGGCACATTGGGCAACATGTGTCCTCCAACATATTCGATCTGTGGCCACGTTCTTCACATCTTCTCATTGAACACCGGCATTCAGGTCTTCGTGAAACATCTGTCTCATGTCTTCCTTGGTCTTCCCTGTCTCCTGCGTCCTCCTGGTGGTGTCCACTTCACAAGTGTTTTTGGGTGTTGTTGTTCGGGTATGCATAGGATATGTCCAGTGAAGTGCACCCTTTGTTCTGACACAGTTTCTCAATGTCTTCATGTGGAGTCTTATGATCTCTTCAATTTATGCAGAACCAATATTCATAAACTGTACTTGATGTCTGCCTATGCCTTTATCAAAAAAAGCATTAGTTCTCATCAGGAGTTTTAGTGAAGGACATATCTATTGCCATCCACTAGTTCTAGTCATGCAGCGACTTCATGATGCTATAGTCCAATGTATATTGCTGCATTTGTTGTTTGTTCGAACAAATTAAGTGAGAGTGAATACATTTTGAAATCAATATTTATTCATTAAACCTTTCAATACAGTGGTCACTATAATACATGTCCACCATATCTACCTCCATGGTATCATTAATAACTACATCTATGGTATCATTATCACTACCTTTTTAATGTAACTGTTACATGAATGTATTATATGTAGAATGTAAAATGTTCTTCAGTTTTTGCCTATTTATTTTTTAAAAGGAAGAAATATATTTTCAGATAACAAAATTGCACCTCATCTCTTGGTTTGTACTTCATCATGGTAATATTTTTAAAAGTTATGTTTCACGTGTGTGTGTGTGTGTGTGTGAGAGAGAGAGAGAGAGAGAGAGAGAGAGAGAGAGAGAGAGAGAGAGAGAGAGAGAGAGAGAGAGAGGATTGATCTTTATACTGGTGTGCATGTCTTTGAAATGTTTGACATTAAATATTGGAATATGCTTACACAATTGTGTGCATTCTTAATGCTTTTGTTACATTTATTTTAATTCCAATAGTTCAGATGGTCAAGGGTGGCATAAAGAAGTTTAAAATGTATACCTATATTTATATACATACCTAAATATATATACAACATAAACACACACTATAAATGTTACAAAAGCTGCAAAACTACTAGTGCCGTTGTAGCTTGTAGGCCATTGCATAGAAAAAGAGGTTTCTCTTTCAAATATATTTATGCATCAGTTTAACCACACACATGAGTCTTTCGTTTTAAAATGTTAGTTTTATTATTTAATTAGAACAAATAAATATTTAGCTGCCTAAATATTAAATATTTAAGGAATCCTTCAGTTGGAACCGGATGAGATCTGTCATCATTTACCATAAATGGACAGGTAAGTGTGACGCCTCTGTTCAGCTGGATTGTCATTGGCTGTGACTTTATAGTAGCACTCGGTGTGATTGGACTATCTTTTAACCCATATAAAACGGCGTTTCATGTTATAAAGTATGTATTGGTGTTAATATTACGTTAGATATACGTTAACTTAGCTATAAAGTGTCGGTATGTTGTGAGAAATTACTTCTTTACCGAGAACACAACCCTAACCCTAAGCATTGCTGCACACTTCAATGAACTACAGCGCCATATTTACCATTGCATTGATACAATGACAAAGATATATGGGTAATGTAGTTTAAAACGTTTAATAATGAAACAATAAATGTTAAGTAAATTGCATCTTTAATGGACAACTGGATATCTAAATATGTGCATTGTGCAAACCTTTATGACATTATGAGGGGCAGGCGAAAAATTTAATATTTTACTGTGAGCATTTTGAGAAAACCTTTATGCCAGCTTTCCATATATGTCTGAAAACTGTGCCAAACATTATTTAGTAAACATAGCATAAGCAGTTGTCCTGCCTATTTCCTCTGTGATATGCTAACCAGACTTTGAGTTACAGCCATTTGAAATAAGTTTTGTTTTGCTCTTCCAGGGGCCACTACTGTGTCCCTGGAGAGGGAAGGGCAGAACAACTTACACAAATCTATTCTCCTCATCATGGACAACAAATTTTGAGTCACATTTAAATATCAGAGTATTTTGTCTTTTCTATTCTAACATCATGCTTGCATTAGTTCTTGATGGGTATTGTGAGACCATCTGATGAAATACAGAAATATTTGAAAGAGATGTTGTAAAATAAAAATTATTATTTATTTCGTTTTATGGATAGACACCAATAAATATAATGGATGAACCTGCAATAACTTGCCATTATCCAGTTTCCAGTGTAAACAAAAACTATTTATGGATTTACACTTCACTATTACTATTAAATATAGGTCAATGCACCGTTAAGTAAAATAACAAGAGACATTTCATCTTCACCCTGTCTCCACGTTCCTGAAATCGGTAATGTGCTTTCTTTAATTTTTATTGCAGTAGTAGATGTACCAGAATTATCAATATGGATCATTTTCAGTTAAGCTTGAAGTGTTTGTAATCCTTCCCTTTATTTCACTGAAAACTAAAAGTACATCAAACTTTTGGTGCATTATTGTACTAAATATAATATAACCAGACAAAAATGTTTACGTCTCAAGTAAAATAATCAGATCACCTAAATAAACTTGTAAAATGTGTATTTACTGTACCAAACACCATACACAATATTCACCATACTTTATCACTCAACACTTTATTGGAGGATACAGTATACAGTTGATAAAGTAGCATAAAGTCAAATGAGATTCAAGATAAATAAAAATGCGTCTTCAAAAATACATTAACATCATATTAATCCATTCACAGCTGCTGAAGCCACACAAATGAGTGCCACATAATCCCTTCCAGTGATACAGAAAACAGATTTGATATTGTGTTGGAAAATAATGATTCATTATCACAGCTAGACTGGTTTCTGGCTCTTTCCGGTTCATGGTCCATCATGTTCTTCTTCTTCTAAACCTCTTTGCCCATTTGTACCCTACAGAATAACTGATGAACAGATGATGTGGTCACTGATGTTGTGTAGCTTTTTCTCAACCAGAGGAAGAAGAACATTCCAGTGTCAGGCGTTCTCCAGTCCTGGTCTAAAAGTAAAACAAAAACACAATTCAAATTAAGTTTAATGTACAGTCAGGTTAGCCTATGTTCTGCATGATTTAAGCAGTGGTGGGTGACTCTGGCCCTCAGCATCCACTGTCCTGCATATTTAGCTCCAACCTCAAACCCACCTGTCTATAACTGTCTATAAGTAAACCTGAAGACTTTGGTTAAAAATTTCAGATGTGCTCGATTAGGCTTGGAGGTAAACTCTCCACCTGCCCATTCTGATTTAAATTTACCAAGCAGCAGTCAGTACATTATATAATATACACATTGAAGCATTATATATATAATATTGCAGCACATAATATTAGCCAAGTACTGGACAAAAACTATTTTACCCTTATCGACAGAAACATTTTAAACAGCATATCTTTTAGAAAGGCATGGTCTCTTCTCTTCTGAGCTTTTATAATTGATGCTAGATTTCTTTAGTCACTTTCAAGAGCATCACTTGTGATAGCCTTAACAATGTAACAATTGTTAAAATACTGCAATACAAATGTCATGGTAAGAATTAAGAAATATGTACCGAGGCACCAGACTTACCATGCTTATGAAGCACCCATGGCCATGCAGAGTTCTCAGAGAGTGGAGTTTTTGCCTCTTGTATTCCTCCTTGGCAGCACATTAGTCTTTGTCCTGTAGAATCTTCTGAAGTTTGTGCCTTCTCTTGCTATCCATCTTAAAACACAAATAAAATGTGTTTTATTCAGTGGAGCATAAAGTCTTGTTTCAAGCCAAAGAACTAACCAGATATTTCACATAATTCAAAGAACATTTACTATTTGATTCCTAATATATGCCACAACTCATTATCTCATTAAAGCTACCCAGAACCATCCATGGTCTACAAAACAATAGAGAAATAGCTGGAGTTTATAACAACTACATGTCTGCTTTTATCTAAGACAAACAAATGGTGATAAGAACTGAAGGCCAAAGTGTTTCAGCCTTTATGCTAAAAGGCAGTAATTGTAATAATAATTGTATCAAAAGGGAAGAATTTTTTTTTCTAATGTTAGATAAATCCAAGAAACAGAACCTCATTTGCTCATTTTAGGAGTTATAAAAAGATTTAGACATGAATATTGGTGTGTATTTTATCAGAATAGAAAGAATGATCGCTGCTGAAATGAATAGTTCTTTTTAGAGATCAACATCAAATTCTTAACTACATGTTACAGCATTGCTTCAATACAAGACATACCAGTGGACTTGCACACTTTTCTGTCTTCTTCAAGCACAAGATGGCCATGTTCTTTCCTCACCCAAAACAAAGGACTTATTCGATTAGCTTGCTTCGATATAAGGTCTGGTCTTTCTTCTCTGCTGTAAAACAAGAAAGTCTCACTTACTCTATGTGCAAATACCGTACTTTTGTTTTTGAAACATAAAAATTAAGACAGTTACAATAAAGTTAATTTACCATATGATTCAGGAGAGCATTTGATTAAATACTGATATACTAAAAATATTTTAGAAACTTTACCTGTGAAGGGCTGATTACGGCAAGATCGCTGCGACTCACTAGTAGCTCATGTGAGGGTTGACTCTTAAAAGAGCTGATGAATTTGATATTATAGAGATCTAAAAAAAAAAAATACAAATATAAAAGTAAAAGTAATCTGCAAGTAATCCTGCAAGACAGAAAGAAAAGACATTTAATTACATTGCATGCAAGTTGTCAGTTTATACATAACTGCAGGATTTCTTTCTGTAAAAAGCATTGCATTATTAAATGTTAAATACATTTATGTAATAAGTTCACTGATATGTGTGCATTCCCATTATTAAAAGTATATCTTTAATAGCAAGCTAGATCATATGAATGTGTTTAAAAATGTTGATAATTCATTTGATTTTTTGTTGACGTTATCAACAGTGCAACTGATCTGAGTATGACAAAATAATCGAATATCTGATGTCATGTGAGAATTTTCACTCTTGCAAACAGCGGTAGGTTATGAGGTGTGAAGAGACATGTAACATTACATGAACAGACAGAGCCCAATTTGAAATCATTTTAAAGAATACAATGGACTTAATATAAACTTTCTGACAGTGTGTGGGACATCTGACTACTTTCCAAGAAAGGGCACAACAATACATATGTACAGGAATTGAGGCAGTAGCCAATGGCAGGAGTCATAGTAAAAGCTGCAGGATTATGTACGCAGTATATACAAATATGGACGAGTATCATATGAATTTGACTACTTGTTAAATCTTGTGAATTATTGAGACTTTGAGAATATGTTCTTACTGATTGAGCCATGGGATTTGTAAGAATAAGTTTAAGTAACAACAAATGCTGAATAAAATGTTTGATAAAGGGTTCAAACCAACACATACATACATACCCTTGCAAATATTTGCTGTTGCAGCTTTTGGTCTTTTCCGTTACTTCTCCACAAACAAGAATGGGCTGACTGAGTCCGGAAGGCCCTTTTGGTCTTTTCAGGTAAAAAGAAAGAGAGAAAAAGTCATAATATATAATATATTGCATTATATACAGGAAAAAGTACTATTTACATTAAAATATTTGGATTTACATAAAATGCATTTAAAGCATGGTAATTGTTGTGGTTACTGTCTATTTACAACAAACATCACATTAAAACTAAGGTTACTGTGGTAAAAGCATGGTAAGATTTGAGGTTGCTGTCCTTTACTGCACCTATCACATTAAAACTAAGGTTACTGTGGTAAAAGCATGGTAAGATTCAAGGTTGCTGTCCTTTTACTGCACCTATCACATTAAAACTAAGGTTACTGTGGTAAAGGTGTGGCAAGTGTTGTTTTTATTGTGCTTCTACTACAAATTCCACGTTGAAACTACACTGGTAGTTATTATTAAATATGAACAACTGTTTAAAGGTCTATAGTATGTCACGTGACAGTGTGCAATTACCCTATTAGCAAGATGTGTTGATTTAGAAAGCAAAGCAATTCAAATCCTCAGTGGAGATGACAGATATAATGCAGTGACTGAAAATAATCTGATCGATCGAATACTTTAGGACATAATATTTGACTACTCACCCACATGTGGCACGTACACGTGAACTGATGCCAAACATCGCGATGCGTTCTGAATGAGACTTCACTTCTTCAGCGCGATTTCATACCGATATAATTTGCGTCTTCTGTTGACGCCAAAGGATTCCCATTGAAAGCAACGGAGTTCCCATTTCGTCCATATCGTGACGCCGAGGGGTACCGTGGAGACGGTGATTGCTTTTGGGTCTTTTCTTCACACAAATCAATCGTTTGGCCTCGGAACAGTTGCAATAGCAGGACTTTTTCAATAAAGTGTGTCTGTTGTCTGTTATATTCTGTGTTTTATATCATATAATACGCAAATGGGCAGGTTTAGTGCGGGGTTGGGTTGGGTTGGGCTGTTTAAAACTTGTCTGAATAGCGTAAATAAAAATAAATACATTTAAATAAAAGTGTGCTGGCTTATTACATTGAGAATCACACTCCAACATGTCATAATAGAAAATAATAACCCAATAAATAATTTCATCACGATGATAACATTCACGTGCCCAACACGTCTGTATATGACGCCCTAGGCTTCTCATTGGAATCAGTGGAGTGCCCCTGAACGTCGAAAAATGACGCTTAAGGGGTACCCTGTGCGTTAAAAAGTGACGCCGAGGGGTCCTGACCAAGCGGCAATATGTGACGAGTTGGGAGTGAGACTGTGTTGACTTGGACGTGATGGAAGAAAGGTGCAGTACCTAAAGGTGCAGTACGCAATTTCTGAAAAACAATGTTGAAAGGGGTTTGAACCATAGACTGTATAAAAATGATTTGAACTAAGCTTGTAGCCGGTCAGCAGTAGGGGACACATAAACGCATGATGGATGAGGTGCCTGTGGTGCTTTGTGAATTTAGGGGTGGGGCTATCAAGATATGGGTGTGATCCTTTTGGTTGGAGTTTGTTTTGGTGATTTGAAATCTTTCTACGAAATCACATACTGCACCTTTAAATATATTCTCAAATTGGGAGATAAAAACACTTGATTAGAACTGTGCTACCTTCCAAAATTGTTAGTCTACAGCAAAATGGACCAAGCATCAAAAGCTAAAGAGCTCATAAATAAGACTTGTTTCTTTTAGTTTTAATTACTGATGATTAACATTGACCTTAGTATATTTTTACCACACCTAATTTATTTACACTGGTTTCAATTTCTCTTAGGCACATAGATGGAAACCACAAACTTGTGAGATGGAGGATGGTGTTCCATGGGTGTGTGGATGGTTTCAGTCGTATCATCATCTACCTTGCTTGTCTAGACAACAACAGAGCCTCTAGTGTTTTGTCACTATTCATTGCAGGCGTTCAAAACTTCGGAATGCCATCTAGGGTGAGGTGTGATCATGGACTTGAAAACACTGGTGTTGCCCATTACATGCTTTGCAGGAGAGGATTAAACAGCCATAGTGTTATTACTGGCAGGTCAGTGCATAATCAAAGAATTGAGAGGTTATGGGCAGAGCTAAATCGAGTAGTGTCATTTCAGTTTGTTAATCTTTTCAACTTTATGGAGGAGTATGGTGTGTTAAATTCACTTAATGAGCTCCATTTATTGTGTCTTCATTATATTTATTTGCCACGAATTCAAAGAAGTGCTGCTGAATTTCAGAACCAGTGGAATAACTGTGGTCTATCAACACAAGGGGGACAAACTCCTCTTCAGCTGTGGCAAAGGGGCATAGTCAATAATGCAGGAATGCATAACCCAATTATGAATGGCATTTATGACACAGACAGTGGCTTTGGTATTGATGACAACATAACAGTGTCAGACTTGCAGACAAATAATAAAAATGTTGTTCCATCAGTTAACATTACCATCAGTGACACAACAATGCATACACTTCAGCAGACTTTTGATCCATTTGAAGATGATGGAAATCATGGCATTGATTTGTTGTGCAACCTTGTGCAATTTCTGGAAGAAAGGCATCTCTAAAATAATTTACATATACAAAAAAAAACAAACAAAAAAAAACACTCAAAAGATATTTATGATTTGGCAAATACACTAAGAGCACAATAGTATGGTTCAACACAGATTAATTACATACTGATGTGTAAAGTTTATAGTTTTCTTCAATTTAATGGATTTTTGCAGTGTATGGGATAAGACCATTTGCAATGTGATTTTGTGAGCTGAAAGCTCCATGTTTACATTTTACAGCCATGTCTTTAAATGTTTTTTTTTAAAACGTTAAAAAATAAATTAAAAAAAGTGAAACTTGAAACTGTGAAACCATTTTATTAAACTGTTTGGCTATAACACATTGACTGACCTATTATTTATTTTAACATTTGATGCCCTTTGTTGAATGGGATGAATAACTAGCAACATCAACAATAACACATCAGTACAATCTGCAGGAGACATGCATTACACATACATTGACCCACATAAAAAAAAGTGTATGAGAAGTTTAAATCTTCATTAAAACATAAGCTTAAAACTTGTTTACTAGATCTGGCAATTCAGGAGTCTAAACCACTTGGTACATTTCATTAGCCTCACACTCTTTCTGTTACAACAAAGATATTTGTATTAAAGATTAATTTATCTGTGTTTTATCAGATTGATAAAGGCTCATACATACTCATACTCACGGTCAACATAATGCCAGTGTGCAGATCAGTTATGGAAAGCAATGCCCAGTTCATCTTACCAAATGTTAATATCATTACAGTTTTTCTGTCACTTTTGCATGCTTGCATAGTAAAAGGTAGCCAGACTTTCATAATATAAAATACATTGGAGCCTCTAGGTCACAACATAAGCAGGCAAAATGTCACACTCCAAAACAAAAGAAAATTAAATTACTGAAACAAAGCAAAAATAATTAAAAAAAAGTTCATCAAAAGACATGGTGAACAACAGTGCAACAATTTATCAGCGAACTTATTGAAACAAGCTTCTGTAAATGTGTGTTAATTGTAAAGATTATTTGTAACAATGGCTATAAAGTGTCAAATCAATTTAAGTTTGCAATAGGTTGAAAAAAATGTTTTGCCTTCACTGAACTCTCTGAAATACAGAACTGTACTTAGTTAAAGGGTTAAGATGTTAAAGGGTTAGTTCACCCAAAAATTAAAATTAGCCCATGATTTACTCACCCCTAAGTCATCCTAGGTGTATTGCAGTCTTCTTTCAGACAAATAATCCAAGCTTTAGAACTGCAGTTATTGTTGTTGTTTTTGAAGTCCATAAAAAGTGCATCTGTCTGTTAAACAACTGCTCCACGTGGCTCCGGGGTGTTGATAAAGCAGTTTATTATGCAGTATATTATATGGAGCAGTTATTTGATGGACAGATGCACTTTTTATGGACTTCAAAAACAGAGCAACTATTACTGCATTTCTAATGCTTGGATTAGCCTGGCATTTTGTAATATAACTCTGATTGTATTCGTCTGAAAGAAAAAAGTCATATACACCTAGGATGACTTGAGGGGGAGTAAATCATGGGCTAATTTTCATTTTTGGGTGAACTATCCCTTTAACACTTCACTTTAACGAAGATACAAGGGATTTTTTCAACAAAGTGCAACATCCACCCCCAAAACATGAGTCAAGAAGTGCTCATTAAGTGCTGACTCACATTTATTTATCTATGTGTGAACTTGATCTTTAAACATACTTATATGGAGTCCTGTCCATAAATTATTTTATGCCAAAACCATGGGTATTGCCCAATGCAAAGTCCATGTTTTCCTGAAAGTCTCTGTGCAGCGGTAACTTTAAACAATTGATGCAGGTGTTTGAAATGGGCAGTTTAGAGGTGCTGTTTGCATCATGCTTTGCGAAGAAATTAAATTGATGGTTGTGGAGAGAAGCTAATTGGTGGAACAGTATTGGCTCCAGTGGCAAAGGCAAGAATATTTTCTGTGTTCCTTCTAGATCTAGAGAAAAAGCAACAGATCAGAAATCAGATTTTTTTTTTACTGCATGCATCACTACTCTTTACTGATATACAAATGACTAGATGCATTGCATCTTAATGAGTAAGTCATTGAGTCGATTTGTTCAAACAGCAGATTAATTTGAAAATGAGGCAGTCGTTCACAAATAGGTCATTGAATCTTTAATTCAACTGATTCATTCAAACACTGAATCATTCCGTAACACATGGTTTCTGTGAGATGCGTTATGGTTCTGCTGTGATCTTTGTTTGGAACCATTTTCGCTGCTGAATTAGAGCAAAAAATATCAATATTGCATATAAAGTGTAATTGTTTCATTTGCCCCTTAAAAACGGTTTCATTTGCCCCTTCAAAAATGTCGAGCCCTGCTTTATTTCAGTGTACACAAATGCTTAAAACTTTTACCTTCTGCATCTGTAAGGTAGTCTCTCCAGAAAGGAACAACAACTTCTTCAGAACTCCTTCTATTGCTGCCAACTGGAGATAGAATGTTAAAGAGGCTAACAACAAGATCAGCGGTGAGGGTTGTAGGTGACCAGCATAGAAGGGGACGAAAACTCTCCGGGTGAGCTTGTATTTTGTCCAGCCACCAAGTGTTCTTGTATTAATGTATTAATTCCTTAATAACATATTATTGTCACATGCCTGTCCTGTCTTGTGTGCACATGTGGGTTTTGTTAGTGTGGCCATGTGCCTCTGTCATTGTCAGATCCCACCCCCTTGTTATCTCGTTATTGGTTTAATTTGCCCCACCTGTGTTCCCTCATTCGCTGCTTGATTTCTCCCCTTTATATACTCCTTGTGTTTATCAATCTTGGTCGGATCGTTGTCTTGTCTACGTCTCCCGCTTTCCCGTGATCGCTGTTGGAGTTCCCTGTTCTGTTTCCAGGTTTCCTCGTGTGTGCTTCCGTTTGGAGTTGTTTTCACTCTGGATTACTGTTTCATCGTTGGATTCTTCACTTCTCCCTGATCGATTGCTCCAGTCAACCTACTGCTGCTGCTGCATGCTTCAGTGTTTGTAGCTCTGTATAGCTGCGTTTGAATCTCTATTTGATATATTTTCTTTGTTATCTATACTGCTAAATATAACTTACTCATCACCATATATTGTTTAATATAGCCTATCAAGTTAAAATTTGACATCACTAGCTTTTAATCTAAATCACTACCAAGTGTTAGCTTTTCGCTAGCCTGGTAGCTTTCCATCCCGGCACCCGGGTCTCCTGTTTTCTGAGTTCATTAGACAACTGTGGTGAGTTGGATTATTAAATAGACTCCATCAAACAAAGTAAGTGGAGTAAGTTGTGTGGTAAGTTTTGGATTCATCAACAAATACGGTAAGCCATGTCTTCTTCTCCTGTCATTGTCACTTGCACTGCATGTTACATGTTTAGCATATCTATCTCCGTTGGCGAACAGGGCTTCACATGTGTTAAATGTAAGGAATTAATCAGGCTGACGGAGAAGATTTCAGATTTAGAGAAACGCATCCAGACTTTATGTGAGAGTAGTGAGAATGTAACAGCTTTAGATACTGCTTTGGATGCGACTAGCTTAGTGAACACTCATTGTTTGGTTCCGGCTGAGCCCTTGCAGCAGGGCAATTGGGTGACTGTGAGACAGCATATTCGCGGACCTAAAAACCACTCTTCCGTTCCGATTAGAACATCAAAGAGGTTCTCCCCACTCAGTGATGCACCCACTGAGGATCCTGTTGAAAGTGCCCTAGTTATTGGCGATTCTATTACACGGAACGTGAAAATAGAGACACCAGCCACCATAGTCACATGTTTACCGAGCCAGAGCGCCTGACATCAAAGCAAATTTAAAAGTGCTGGCTAAAGCTAATCGTAAATTCTCTAAGATTATTATTCACGTCGGCACTAATGATGTTCGACTTCGTCAGTCGGAGATCACCAAAATTAATATTAAAGAGGTGTGTAAACTCGCAAGTACAATGTCACCGCAGTCTGCTTATCTGGCCCTCCTGTTAAAAGGAGTAATGAAATAGTTAGCAGATTATCATCACTCAATGGCTGGTTGTCTAAGTGGTGTCCGCAAAATAACATAGGGTTCATAGACAATTGGAAAAGTTTTTGGGGCAGACCCGACCTGTTGAAGATAGACTGCATTCATCCTACCTGGGCTGGTGCTGCTCTTCTCTCTAGTAATTTGGCACATAGTCTTAGAGCTAAACCTTGACTCACTGGGGCCCAGGTCAGGAAGCAGACAAACTGGCTAAACTAACCGCCTGCTAGCTGTCTCACGTCACCAGAGTCAGCTAAATCCCAGCACATAGAGACGCTTTCACCTAGATATTATCACATAGAGACTGTGTCTGTTCCCCGAATCAGTAAATACAAAAACCATCAAAACCATTCAACAGTAAAAATTTAATTGATGTCCAACAAATAAACAACAGATATAATACGGATGAACAATTGATAAATCTCGGGTAGCTGAATATTCGATCCCTTTCGCCAAAAACGCTTATTGTTAATGATATGATTATAGATCATAACCTAGATGTGCTGTGTTTGACAGAAACCTGGCTAAAACCTGACGACTACATTACTTTGAATGAGTCCACTCCCCAAGATTATTGTTATAAACACGAGCCACGTCTGAAAGGAAAAGGGAGGTGTTGCTGTAATTTATAATGATATCTTCAGTATTACTCAGAAGTCTATTTCAAATATAATTCCTTTGAAGTTTTGGTGCTTTATGTAACATTGTGTAGTGTAAATGATAAATCCCGTTTGACATTTGTGTTGGCTACTGTATACAGGCCACCAGGGCACAATATAGACTTTATCAAAGAATTTGCTGGTTTTCTATCAGATTTAGTACTGGCTGCAGATAAAGTACTAATTGTTGGTGATTTTAATATCCATGTTGACAATGAAAAAGACGCATTGGGATTGGCATTTAAAGACATTCTAAACTCTATTGGAGTTAGACAACACGATCGGGACCCACTCATCGCCTTAATCATACTTTAGATCTAATACTGTCACATGGACTAAATGTTGATACCATTAAAATTCTGCAGCAGAGCGATGACATCTCAGATCATTACCTAATATCATGTATACTTAATTTAGCTAAAGCTGCAAAGCCATCCCCTCGCTTCAAATATGGCAGGACTATAACCGCTGCTAAAGATTGCTTTGTACATAATCTTCCTCATCAGTTCCATCTCCTCAGCAGTACAGATAGCCAAGAGGAACTTGATGTTGCAACAGAAACTACTGACTCTCTCTTTACTAGCACTTTAGACATAGTTGCTCCTCTGCGCTTAAAGAAGATTAAAGCAAATAATCCAACGCCGTGGTACAACGAGCACACTCGGGCCCTTAAAACATCAGCCAGAAAAATGGAGCGCAGCTGGAAGAAAACAAAACTGGAGGTTTTTTGCAATTTGTGGAAAGAGAGCATGATTGCATACAGAAAGGCCATAAAAACTGCTAGATCTGCTTATTTATCAACTCTTTTAGATGAAAACAAACACAACCCTAGGTATTTATTCGATACAGTGGCTAAATTAACAAAGGATAAAGCTTCAACTTCTGACGTTTGTAAACAACACCGCAGTAATGACTTTATGAACTTCTTTACTAGTAAGATTGATAACATTAGGAATAAAATTATAACCATGCAGCCGATACAGTATCACTTCAGACAGAACATTGTAGTGTCACTGAGGAAAAATTACACTCATTCACTGCTATAGGAGGAGAAGAATTGGCTAAACTTGTTAAATCATCAAAATCAACAACATGTATGCTTGACCCTATAGGCTATTAAAAGAGATGCTTCCAGAGGTCATAGATCCTCTGCTTAATATTATTAATTCATCCTTGACATTAGGATATGTACCAAAAACTTTTAAGTTGGCTGTAATTAAACCACTTATTAAAAAACCGCAACTTGATCCTAAAGAATTAGTCAATTACAGACCAATCTCGAATCTACCGTTTCTATCAAAAATATTACAAAAGGCCGTGTCTTCACAATTATGTTCCTTTTTAGAAAGAAATGGTATATGTGAGGATTTCCAGTCAGGATTTAGACCGTATCATAGTATTGAGACTGCTCTAATTAGAGTTACAAATGATTTACCCTTATCATCTGATCGTGGTTGTATCTCTCTATTAGTGTTACTCGATCTTAGCGCTGCATTCGATACTATCGATCACAATATTCTTTTGAATAGACTCGAAAATTATGTTGCCATTAGTGGAACTGCATTGGCATGGTTTAAATCTTACTTATCTGACCGTTATCAGTTTGTAGCAGTAAATGAAGAGATGTCACACCGATCACAAGTTCAGTATGGAGTACCGCAAGGCTCAGTGTTAGGACCGTTGCTTTTCACCCTGTATATGCTACCACTGGGAGATATCATTAGGAAGCATGGCGTTAGTTTTCATTGTTATGCTGATGATACTCAGCTCTATATTTCTTCACGCCCTGACGAAACTTACCAATTCACAAGATTAACGGAATGCATAGCTGATATTAAAAATTGGATGATTAGTAATTTCCTGCAACTTAATTCAGATAAAACTGAATTTTTAATTATTGGACAGAAAAGCTCCACAATTGGTATTGATACCAATCTTTCGTTTGAAAGCCATGTTTCTAGCATCTGTAAAACTGCATTCTACCATCTTAAAAATATATCTAAATTATGTCACATGCTTTCAATGCAAAATGCTGAACAATTAGTACATGCGTTCATGAGCTCAAGGCTAGATTATTGTAATGCTCTACTGGGTGGTTGCCCTGCTCGCCTAATAAATAAACTCCAGCTGGTCCAAAACGCAGCAGCTCGAGTTCTTACTAGAATCAGGAAGTACGATCATATTAGTCCAGTTCTGTCAACACTGCACTGGCTCCCTATTAAACATTGCATACATTTTAAAATCTTGCTTATTACTTATAAAGCATTAAATGGTTTAGCTCCCCAGTACTTAAGCGAGCTCTTAACGCATTATACTCCATCACGTCTATTGCGGTCTCTAAACTCTGGCCAGTTGAAAATACCTAGAATTTCTAAATCAACTGCAGGCGGTCGATCCTTTTCCTATTTAGCACCTAAACTCTGGAACAGTCTTCCTAGCATTGTTCGGGAAGCAGACACACTCTGTCAGTTTAAATCTAGACTAAAAACGCATCTCTTTACTATGGCATACACATAGAACATTTTTAACTTTCTTTATTCAAATCAAATGACTGATTGTTAGGCTGCATTAACTAGGTCAGCCGGAACCGGGAACACTTCCCATAACACCTGATGTACTCGTTACATCATAAAAAGAGTGGCATCCACACTAATGTTAGTCTCTCTGTTTATCCCGAGGTTTACTGCAGTCGGCCGGATCCAGGCCGTGTCCGGATCGGATAATGGATCTGCATCTGGACATGACCAGCTCATCCTGGAGTGTCTGCTGAGACCGTGTCCATTAGTGTCTCCTCTGAATTTGCCTCACCGGCACGTCATCCTCAATTAACCCGTCTCCGGCGCAATAACTCAGATCTTTCAAGTATTCATATTCTTGTGTAATCGACGCGCCATCCTAAATGAACCCGTCTGGTGCGTGATACCCAAAATTTTGAATATTCCTTTCTAATATGATTTATGACCTGCAAGGTTGCCAGAGTAATAATTATACACTGTTAATAATAGGCCAGAGGAGAACTGGCACCCCGACTGAGTCTGGTTTCTCCCAAGGTTTATTTTTCTCCATCATGCCCTGATGGAGTTTTGGTTCCTTGCCACTGTCGCCTTTGGCTTGGCTCGCTCAGTTGGGGACACTCAAATTATGATCCAAGTTACTTATCTAAATATACAAATAGAATTTATTAATTTGGTCATATATAATTCTATAAACTATCCAAATTAAACTAGCCAAATCAAATTTTGTTGCAATGTTGTCCTGTTTAACACTGTGAAGCTGCTTTGAAACAATCGTCATTGTAAAAGCGCTATATAAATAAAGTTGATTGATTGATTGATCACACAAATAAAACGACCATATGTGTTAAAAATCTTTGTACATTTTCCTTTTTTGCTCTTCTGCTAATTTTCTGCTTCAGAACTATATGCCCCCCACCGCTGTAATGCAAACATTTAAGAACTATGCTCCACACTCTTTTAAATGCTATGGATAAGATTCACACATAATCTTTACAGAAATTATGTTTGCACAAAAGTAAATTCAAGAGAGCAACTTACTAAAAAATAAATATCATGAACCATTTAAAATGAATACAGAAATCTTCTCTCCAGGTCTATTTTGAAAGTTTATGCTGATTTGTAAATTACTTTTTTTTTTTACATTTTTGTTTCTTTTGCTTTTGTACAATTGTTAATAAGTTTGTAAAGGCTACTCACTGAGCATTGTCAAACATGTTCATAGGAATCAATTAAAAACATGACCAAATACAGTCTTTCTGCATGAGTGTTTAAGACTAAACAAATGATATGTCAGTTTTAGGGCATCTTCCTGTCTGTCTATAGTGTGGACATGACACCTCAACATGAAAAGTGAGTCCAACCCTAACTATGCATCTAATACTTTTCAAACTTTTCTAACTGTTACACAATCATAGATGCACATTTATTTTGTGAACTTCTCTAAACAACGGTTAAGTAAATTAATTACAGTTTATACCTAGTCATTTTAGGTAAAAGGTGGGCTGATTCATGCCTCTTTAAATTTACCCGCACCAGTACTGTGACACCAGTGTTTTACTTGTCTGTCTATTAGGTCTTGTCCAAAATCAGATGCTTTGTTTTGTCTTAACAATTAGTTTTCCTTTATAAGAAAACACATTGTAAGCAGTTTTTGTCTTCATCAGCAAAATAGCGAAATGTTTTTAACATATCGTACATTTCAATAGTTCGCTAGCAACTGCAAGTGAGATAATTTACAGTTATGTGAAAAAAACTCAGTCCCATTAGAGTTGGGTTATAGTTTATATTGCCTCCTATCATGTTTATCAGTGTTTGCATGCTTAACAAAGTTTACACAAGTCACAAAGTTTTCATTGTAATATACTGACTCTGAAACTTTATGCGTGTAACAGTTTAGAGACATTTGTGTTTCATGCATCTGATAATGTTTGCATTTCTCCTGAAACACACTGCTTTTGAAATATTTAACCAATTTTTAACATCACTATTCCCAGTGTAGTGTGTGTGTGTGTGTGTGTGTGAGCGTGTGTTTTTTTCCCTACACTTTATCTGGAAGAAACATCTATGTAGCGGTTGAACTTGTTTAGGATCATTCTTTTATTATTATTTAGATAATTAAGATTGGATCATGATTTATTTAATAAATAAATCATTTATGTATTTATTTTATTTAAACCTCCTAAGAAACATTATTTTTTATTTTATTATTTTACCTGGTTGCAGGCTGTGTAATATAATTTTTGAGCTCAGACATGACCACAAAAGAATATCAAGTTAAGATTAAACTGTTTTTATGAATAATATTGATGAATACATTTTGACGTAATAAAGTAAACTGGCATTAGATACAACAGTTAAGCAATAATAAGAACATTACAGGTGGTCTGCAGGATCTGCAGACTGTCATGTTTTGCTGTAGTAGCTGACTAGAGTTTCAACTATTTCATCAATGTCTGTTTTCTCATTTGTTAAAAACAGTGAAACACATAGATCTGTTAAAAAATGTACACATACAAAAACTCAGTAACTTCTAACTCATCGCTACATTCATGTATCACACTCAGAATTTTTCTGAGGATTGAATTGAATTCACAAATTTGTACTTACAAACTCTTACAAACATCCATTTTTGAGATTTCTTACATGCCTGGTGTACAATCGTTATTTGAATCACATGCACCATCGATGATCTTATGCATCAAGCCAACCATCTGTACTCTAAAATGATCTTTGAAAATGCCATTTAATGAATCATTTGCTGAATAATCTCACTTAAGTGTTTTAAAGTGTATTTTAAGTGTATTAAAGCATCTGGTGTTTAATGAGTATGGAAGCTGTCACATCCTTAGATGTTTCACAGGGAGGCCTATACCTATCACTGAATTCATTATTTAATGACATTTTATGCTATATGTGTGTTAAGTTTTTTATTTTACTCAATAAATTTTAACGTGCTAAAGGTCTGAACTTTAATATTCTGTTCTGACCAATCTTATAGCTCGATGAAAGGCTTAACAGATAGCGTACACTTTGAGAAAAGAACTCCAGAAAGCAGTTTTCATAACTTTAGTGACTTTATTAATGAGCGTTCTTCTCAATTATTTTATGTAAAACTACAAACAAGAAGAGAAAATAAATAAATAAATATGGTGACATAAATATGAACATTATGTACACATACAGCTTAACATTATAGTACAATTCTGAGTACATAGTTCCTTTTAACATTATTTTTAAGTAATGTACATGTCAAGAAATTATATTCTAAAGAGAATAATGTACAAACGGAAGAGAAATTAGCATGCTCGTACACGTTGTCAATAGCGCAAATCATATCAGAGATGTTAACAAAATAAAGCAATAATTTCGATCCACACTTTACTTAAACCACTATTTAGAATAAATGCTGCACTTACAGACATATATTTCCAGGATCTAAACCAGCCTCTCTCAAACTTTTTGCAGTCAGGGCACCTTTCAAAAGTGCATAAAATTTCAAGGCACCCCAGTTTAAAATATAATTTAAAAACACTGCATAACCCAAATTTAAATGCAAATGTCCTGTTTATTTAGACAGGACAGTAATGAACAGAGTAATAACAACTTTATAGCAACTTTATAGCACCTTTAAAAACACAGGTTTGCAAAGTAATTCACAAAATAATTAATCAGAGACACAAATGCCATAAAACCGTAAGAGGTGGACCGCACAATACAAGAACCCAACAACAAATCTTGACCAGGAGAACTAAACTGAAGTGCAGGATGCAGTTAAAATAAAATAAAAAGATGGCAGACATAACAAAAATAAATAAAATCAGATACAATAGGATAAGAAAAAGATCCATGCTCCATGCACCAGAGATAAGCAGGAATGTTTTTCCATATAGTGCTTTATTTATCTAAAATTAATTTACAATTTTATTAATCCGCTCAAATGTTTAACCCTTTCACACGTAAATTTAAAACATTATGCCTGACCCTCCAGCGTGAGTTTTTCAAAGCGACCGTTATTAATGTGTCACTTTATGGTTTCCATGGTGACGCGTCATTGCTTGTCACGTGACACACCGCAGCAACAACAGAGCTGAATGAATGATGATCTGTTTTTATGTCATTTATCCTTTTTTATTCAAAATATTCACGAATTTGTTAGATATGGCCTGAAATATCTGATATTCCGATTGTCAAATATATACAAGTGGAAGTGTTTTGTCGTTTAAACACCTTTAAAACGATCGCGTTAGCTGAGCTGTATGCACGATCACGATGGGCGCCGCCATCACCGCCGCAGGCGCAGTTCAGAAAATCGGATCTGTTGGATTTACAAGACGTGAATTCATCCACTTCTCCCAAAATACATAAAAGTAAGTGGTAGGTGAACTGGGAGAAGAATAGAGTAAACTTTAAAGTTACTTACACAATGTGTATCTGATATGAATAAAACTAATTATACTGGAAAGGATTATTATTGCTTCTTCATTTTTCATCATTGTGTATTTTGCAAACTCTAAATGTATTGTTTTTTTAGTAAGTATATGTATGAAACCTAAAATAAACATTATGTGGCTGAAAACACTGAAAAGTTGTGATATATGTGTCACGTTTAAACAAGGAACAAACAGGTGCGAGGACTCAAGTGCAGGGAAAGGATATATTTAATTATAACAAAATAAAACAAACACAAAACAAAACCCACGAGGGGGAAAACATAAACTAGAAATACATAAACTTAACATACCAACTGGGGAACAGGAAACGGGAGACGTAGACATTACAACGATCCGACAAGGACTGCAAACACACAGGAACTTATAAAGGGGAGAAATCAAGCAGGGAATGAGGCAAACACAGGTGGGGCAAATTAAACCAATAACGAGATAACAAGGGGGTGGGAACTAACAATGACAGAGGCACATGGCCACACTAACAAAACCCACATGTGCACACAAGACAGGACAGGCATGTGACAATATGACAGCTCTGAGCGCGCCTGTCTCTGGCTCAGTGCAAGCCAACGCGCAAGCACATTTGAATTTACATTTGAATGAACGTGATGAACTGACCGTTCTAATCACATGTGTGAATGTTTGATCGTACGTGCGAAAGGGTTAAAAAGAAGAAGAATGTATTAATGTAAATTCAAATATATTTTATATATGAAATTTCAGAATTTTTTTTATTTGTATTTTTTTATTTAGCCTACGTAATTTTTTGGCGGCACCCCTGACACAGTCAGGGTGCACCCCAGTGTGCCGCGGCACCCACTTTGAGGAAGGCTGATCTAAACGATGGAAACAATCGCCGATTAGAACTGAGTGCACATTCTTCTCGACTGCGTTCACTGAGGGAAACTGAAAGTAAACAGTCAACTATAGTGTAGTACCTTAAAAGTCCAGTAGGGGGCGGAAAAGAAACACCACTATACATAACTAACAGCACAATCTCTGCAAATTTGGTAAAAGTTAACTTAAAGTCTGCACAAAATGAAATACATCTTTTTGGAACTTATTGTGAGCACTTTGTAATCTTTAACCAAAATATGTCAACTAAATCTTTTGGTGAAATTAATAGACATCTCTCTGGTGACATATGCAGAACTTCTCCATGATGCTACTTCTGCTTCATTGTGGCCTTATTCCTACAGTTGTTTATGACTTCCTGATGATCACCTCCTAATACACCAAACTCCAGTGGGGGAGGGCTGGGCCAATCGGTCATCCTGATAATCTCACAGAGATACACAGAGCTCAGTAGATCTCTTAACCGAGTTGTCCTATCTGTTCAGTGGGCACTACTATCAATATCAGGTTTGACAGCGTGGACTACTGTGCTACTGCAACATTTTGGTTGAAGGAGTATTGTCTGTTGTTACATGGACTGCCAAAGTAATCTTCGACATTCCTGTTTGTCTGAGCCTGATGCAAACAGAGCTTCTTCAACTAATAACACTTTGGGGCTCTGACCCATAAACCCAAACTTCAAAGTGTAAAGGCCTGGAAAATTTAGCTGCAAGGTCTTATTTACTGGAGATTACAAGAACTATTAAAATCATTTGGCATCAAATGGGGACAAATGCTGTGTGGAGTTCTGGAATGGCTATGCAAAAACTGATGGAGTGTATTAGGAGGTGATCATCAGGAAGTCATAAACAACTGTAGGAATAAGGCCACAATGAAGCAGAAGTAGCATCATGGAGAAGTTCTGCATATGTCACCAGAGAGATGTCTATTAATTTCACCAAAAGATTTAGTTGACATATTTTGGTTAAAGATTACAAAGTGTTCACAATAAGTTCCAAAAAGATGTATTTCATTTTGTGCAGACTTTAAGTTAACTTTTACCAAATTTACAGAGATGTTAAAGTTAAGACCTTTAGCACGTTAAAATTTATTGAGTAAAATTAAAAACTTAACGTACATTTGGCATAAAATGTCATTAAATAATGAATTCAGTGATAGGTATAGGCCTCCCTGTGAAACATCTAAGGATGTGACAGCTTCCATATTAAACACCAGATGCTTTAATACACTTAAAATACACTTTAAAACACTTAAGTGAGATTATTCAGCAAATGATTCATTAAACGGCATTTTCAAAGATCATTTTAGAGTACAGATGGTTGGCTTGATGCATAAGATCATCGATGGTGCATGTGATTCAAATAACGATTGTGCACCAGGCATGTAAGAAATCTCAAAAATGGATGTTTGTAAGAGTTTGTAAGTACAAATTTGTGAATTCAATTCAATCCTCAGAAAAATTCTGAGTGTGATACATGAATGTAGCGATGAGTTAGAATTTGCTGAGTTTTTGTATGTGTACATTTTTTAACAGATCTAGGTGTTTCACTGTTTTTAACAAATGAGAAAACAGACATTGAAACTCTAGTCAGCTACTAGAGCAAAACATGACAGTCTGCAGATATTTTTTTTTTCTGCTAGACCACCTGTAATGTTCTTATTATTGCTTAACTGTTGTATGTATCATCTAAAATACAAATGGACTACTGCAATACAGTAAGTATATAGTACAGTACAGTACAGGAAACAATGTCTGATTATACCTGTTCTGTCTGCAAACGTTTGAATGATTAAAGACACTGTTCTCCCAACATTCGGCTGTATACCTTTTGATCCACCTCAGTCGTTTTAAGGTCATAATTGATAACATAATCTGGAATAGTGGCCCTTATTTCATTAGAAACATGTCCACAATCTCCACCTCTTCCACTGTTCTACCTACCCTTCCACCCTTACCCTACCCTTACTCTTCTTCTTCCCAGCTGTTGGCCTGTTTGTTTCATTTGTTGTTCTTCCATTATTTACATGTGTAACACTGTGTTTTGCTCTGTCTATTTATGCTTGCTAAATGAAGCTTCATGAGATGCACTCTGATCTACTTCAGAGAACTGTTAATGACTGTTAATTTCACACAATAGTCAATGAAAATATAGTTCCGAACAGCACCACAGCAGAAAACACTTGCACTTGTCTAAGAGGAGTAGTTGTGTGGGTGTCAGTGACGTATGTCTGGGCATGCAGGGTATGCACGTGCATATGGGCCCTGGCCAATAGGGGGCCTGGCCATGGGGAACTTTTAATTAAAACGAGGGAATGAATGTTTTATTAATGGCCACAATAAATATATTTGTATGCATGCCATGTATAGCCTAGTAATTTCTTGTTTCTCCATAGTGACTAATTTCTCTGTCATTTCTTGTGTTCGCGTTTATTTTTGCAGCTGCCATCAATTTCGCAAAAACTCCCATTTATAATTACTCTAGCCTACTCCCATATATAATTACCCTACTGTAATTAAGACATATATTCAAGAAATGTTTTAAACACAAAGACTCAGTCTTACTCAAAGGCCACGGAAACAGTGTTCGTTACGCACTTCAATCAATTCCCCACGTTCTTCGATTAGGCTACTTCTTATTTAGCTATTAAATATAGGTACAGGCATTAGGTATAAGTTCAAGACATGATTATGAACTATAAACTATAAACTATAAACAATACCAACGCGAACACAGCTAGGGAACGGATTAATTTACTCCACTCCAAACGTCTTCATTAAAAAACAACAACAAAAAAAAAAACATTTATTTATTAAATGCAACGTTTTTAATTTCAAAAGCATTTCTAAATTCAGCTCATATTTCTAACAAACGAAATTCCAAGCCAAAGTAACGAAATGGTAAAAAAACAAGAACTTTGAGCTACCACCATGCCAATGCAAACATTTCGCTCTTTTAATTGTAATCAATGTGTGAATAACATGCCCATTTCTCCTTCCGTTAAACATAATGGCTAGGCGGTGGCTGGGATACACATAATCCCAACATACATGACATCATTTTTGGAATACATTTTTTCACGAGAGAAAAAAATATGTTTTAGTCGCATAACATCTGTTAATGGAAACGCTGTCATTTCGCAATAGGTTTTATTGACATAAAAAATATCAGAAAATATCTCAAAAGTTTTTCGCAAATCTGTAATGGAAACGCGGCTGTGACTGAGCTTGTTTAAGAGAAAAATTGCTGAGTAGAGTGTGTTTTTATGGTATTGTTTGGTTTGGTATTTTCTTGATACACTACAGTGAACTATAAATGCCTCGATGTACGCCTACTTGGTGGGGCGGGGTTAGGAGGGCCCGTACAATTTATTTAGCATATGGGCTATAACTGTTACTATTACTGTTGTGAGATTAGTTTTTTTTTATTAGCCTAATTATTATTTTAAAAAAATAATCACAAACCTAAACAGTATTTTCTTGATATTCTTCAAGGACGTTACATATATGGTTATGCACTAGCCTATATGTTAAATAGCAATTGATGTGCTTTTACTTAATCTAATTTAATAATTACTACTTCATCTAAACTACTTCATGTATTTTAATAATAGCTTAAATTACCGGACATTAGACGTTCAGACGGGCAGACGTGCAGACGTTCTCCATATGGCAAGCCAAAGTGTTCATATACGCTTGGACGGGCGTCTGATTGCACACTGACACGTCAAAAGCGTGCGATTTGACAGCAAAACGCGCGTCCTCGACGCGTGATTTACCATAAAAACGTGCGTTTTTAACGTGCGCTTCGGGGTCACAGAAAACACGCGTTTCCGACGCGCGTTTTTATATCAAAGCGCGCGTCCTTGACGCGTGATTTGCTATTTTAAAAAACACGCGTTTCCGACGCGCGTTTTCCGTGACCCAAAAGCGCACGTCAAAACCGCGTGTTTTTATGGTAAATCACGCGTCGAGGACGCGCGTTTTGCTGTCAATGACGTGTAAACAGGTAAACCAAACAGGCAGTGCAAACTTGTGTTTGTATCTAAACAGACAAAATAACGTGCTCTTTCCTTGGTGTTCTCAAAATTGCATGCTCACTTTTTAGGGCACACCTCTTATAAAGTAAGTTACATATTTTTTACCATCTTTTTAAGTAATTACACACTATTTACCACGATATGGTCATTATAAGAATTAAATCCGTATCAACAAAATCCACTTACACTGTAATTACAATTGCCTAAATAATGTAATGAGATTTTTAGATTTATGTTCTAAATATAAAATTTTAAATATAGAAATACGAAATGTTGGGGGAAATGTAATTATTACAGGCCTATGAAACTGTAAAACTGCCAGTATAGTTGGCGGCGTAATGGATTCTAGAATCATTCAACGAATTACCGTTAGCCGACTGTTCAAAAACGGTGAATTATTCGAGAACGAAACATTGCTGAGAGGTGCAACTCTTCTGCTTTGTTTGAATCTATTTTTGTTGGAAAAATAGGGCAAAAACTGTTAGGGCAAAAACGTTGACTATAAAAATGGTAAAGACTTATTGTTCATTGAACTGTTGTATAAAATGAATATCGCATTTTGCAATCATGCTGATAGCCTACTCTGGAAAACAGCACTCTTGCTCGTATGATATTGCTTAACTCATATGGTCAAGTAAATCTGAGCATGTTCAACAAAATAATAGTCCTCCATAGCACCGCTTCTTAAACTGTACAGGGCAGGTCCTAGATTGGGCTTTCTTCTGTGCAACTTAACGCTTCACAGAAAAACCTATATCATGAATATGAAATATTAATCAGCACCCAGCCTGTTTTATTTAGATGGGTGGAGTTAAATCTGTGTGGTGAAGCTGCACTAAACAGTGCAGAGCAGGTGTAACAGACCAATGTTCAGTCAATACGCAGCAGTCATAACTTTTCTTTACAATAAGCTCATATTTGGACAAGGATTGGTCATGGCAAATACTGTCATGCAGATCGACTGAGATTGGGAACCGATGGTGGATTTAAATTTTACTGTAACTATAGGCTAATCATATAGCCGCGAAGATGATTGACAGGACGATAGCAGAGGCACAAGCGCAAAACCACTTTTATTAATACAAAAAAAAATTACAAACCACAAACGGAGGGTTCCCCGTTTTAAAGGGCAATTTCCAAATAGGGCCTACATGTTATTTATTTGTTATAATTCGGGTAGCCAATAGTTATTTTATGTCATCCGTGTTATTATTATTTTTTTTTACAAAATTTTAATATAGCCTACGCAAGTTTTTTTATTGTACTATTTTATTGTTGTTGTATTTTCATTAAAAATAGGCTAATAACGAACAAAAAAATAAACATTTGTTTGAAAGTAATTAAACAGGAAATACTCGCAAGACTGAGTGCTATTTTCCAGAGTAGGCTATCGGCGCCGATTGCAAAATGCGATATTAATGTTATACAAATGAAACAACAAATGAATTTATCATAATTACTCCAGTCTTCAGTGTCACATGATCTTTCAGAAATCATTCTAATATGTTCATTTGATGCTCAAGAAACATTTATGATTATTATCAATGTTGAAAACAGTTGTGCTGCTTCATTTTTGTGGAAATCATGAAACTATTTAAACATTTGTGGTAAGATAAAAAAAGAGAGAAATTAATACTTTTATTCATCAAACATGCTTTAAATTGATCAAGTGGCATTTATAATATAACAAAAGATTTATCCATGCTTTATTCCATGCAAATAAATGCTGTTCATTTAACTTTCTATTCATTAAAAAATCTTGAAAAATAAAATCCACAGCTGTTTTCAACAATGATTATAATCCTAAATGTTTCCTTTTCATCAAATGATCATATTAGAATGATTTCAGAAGGATCATGTGATACTGAAGACTGGAGTAATGATGCTGAAAATTCAACTTTGATCACAGGAATAAATTACACTTTACTATCATTACAAATTAAACCATCTGTGAATATATATGTGAATATATTTCGCAATGTTAATGTTTTAACTGTATTTTTTATTAAATAAATGCAGCCTTGGCAAGCAGAAGATACTAAACATTAAAAAGGCTGTCAGTTAGCACTGCATTATTCATATTCTTTATTGTCAATAAATACCTTGAGATGGCTGGAAAAACACAAACCATATAGGCTATTGTCGCAATCGTGTTTGATGTCACGTTTCATCAGTCATAGCGATTATTTTTATTCAGCTGCTGCTACAGCGCTGAATGCCTTTGGAATGGGACAGGGTTTTACTTCTACAAATCAGTTTTGTTTTTTCTTTGAGAGCGCGCCCTCCGGCTTCGAGTATGAATTGGAGTGTTTCACGAGAGTAGCACTCCATGGTGTTCAGATAGCCTCGTTTTTGGATACGAATAAAATGACAGGTCATGTATAGATTATTTTGTGTCTTTGAATTTAAATCTAGATTTATTTACGTTGGCTTCTACGTAAACGAACTTGCTTGTGTAACAGAGTAACAGAAGTAGGCCAGTAAGAGCGGTGCGACTAGACGCCGGTTCGAATCCCGCCCGGAGCGGGTCGACTAGGACCGGTGCAACCCGGTAAAAGTGCGGGGGACGAATGTACGTTTTATTAAAAGTGCGGGGGACATGTCCCCCCCGTCCCCCGCGTAATCTACGCCCATGTCCTGATGGTTGCTTCTCAACCAAGGGACTGGGCTCACTCACAATTTTGCATAAGAACACAGGCATGAGTAAAGAATGGTACAAAAACATCCTCTGAGAGCAAACAGTTTGGTGATGAGCAATGCCTTTTCCAGCATGATTGAGCACCTTGCCACAAGACAAAAGTGATAACTAAGGGAACAAAAAACATAGAAATTTTGGGGCCTTGGCCATGAAACTCCCAGACTCCATTGAGAAGTTGTGGTCAATCCTCAAGAGACAAACAAAAATTCACAAATTCTGACAAACTCCAAGCATTGATTATGCAAGAATGGGCTGCCATCAGTCAGGATGTGGCCCAGAAGTTGATTGACAGCATGCAGAAGCATGACCATTCACGAATAGGGTCAACACTGCAAATATTGACTCTTTGCATAAACTTCATGTAATTGTCAATATAAGCCTTTGACACTTATGAAATGCTTGTAATTATATTTCAATATACCAAGTAACATCTGATAAAAATATCTAAAAACACTGAAGCAGCAGACTTTGTAAAAAATTTATATTTGTCTCATTCTCAAAACTTTTGGCCATGGCTGTACTTGACTATAATCTAAATAAAAAATGATTCAGCAGAAGAAGAAGGAAAAAAGGAGAAAAACAAAACAAAACAAAAACACCAGACGATCTACTGCCAAATGTGTAGTGGTGGACATGCTGTAGGCCTACTTGAGTAAAAGTGCAGAATCCTACAAAAAAATTGTAAAGTTCAGTTGGAAAGATAACAATAGCTGAAACTTTGTATTTTACACATATCCTGCTACAACATCTCAGACCTGTGCTCTGCTTACCTGACTCGAACGCAGCATTAGTTGCAGCGATTAGAATGGCTGCTGTCCGAAGTACTGAAAAAAAAACGGGGAACTTTACCAAAAACCGATCCTTCCGTGACGTTCCAGACGTTCAGCTAACGATTATGTTTGCCCTAAACTTCGGCATTGTTTGTCACCGCTGTGAAATTAAAACACTGTTTGAGCCTGGTTTCTCCAAGGTTTATTTTTCTCCATTAGGTCTCCTGATGGGGTTTGGGTTTCCTTGCCACTGTCGCCTCTGGCTTGGCGTGCTCAGTTGGGGACACTACATTTTTCAACTAAACATCGAAATATATCTAATTAATAAACTAAATTAACCATTTAAACTAAATTACTGATCTAATTATTGATCTAAAGCCCACAATGTCACTGTATGATAATTGAAATGAACTGATGACATCAGGGTTTTTTATTTTTATTTTTATTTTTTAGAATGGCTATACAGCTGAATAAAATTATGCTGCATTATTTTCCTGTTTAACACTGTAAAGCTGCTTTGAAACAATCTACATTGTTAAAAGCGCTATATAAATAAAGTTGACTTGACTTGACTTGACTTGACTTAAAACATTGATACAGCCTAACGTAGCCAATAGCCATCCATTAACAGCAAGCAAGCTAGTTTAAGGTCGGAAATGGCACCAAAATTATAAAAGTTAGGCAATATCATACAAGCAAGAGTGCTATTTTCTAGAGTAGCCTAGACTTTCAGCACGATTTCAAAATGCGATATTCATTTTATACAACAGTTCAATAAACAATAAGTCTTGACCATTTTATAGACAAGGTTATTATTTTTTTTTTACAGTTTTTGCAATATTTTTCCAACAAAAATAGATTCAAACAAAGCAGAAGAGTTGCATCTCTCAGCAATGTTTCGTTCTCAAATAATTCACCGTTTTTGAACAGTCGGTTTGAACGGATTAGTTGAATGATTCTAGATTCTAGAAAACTATAGGCTACTGGCAGTTATAGTTTCATAAGCCTGTGATAATTACATTTTTCCCAACATTTCATATTTCTGTATTTAAAATGTAATATTTAGAACATAAATCTAAAAATGATAGGCCTATTAGGCCTACATTATTTAGGCAATTGTAATTACCGTGTAAGTGGATTGTGTTGCTACTGATTTCATTTAACTCTTATAAAATCCATATAGTGTATCGTGGTAAATAGTGTAAATAAAAAGATGGTCAACAATATAGGCTAAGCGGTGTGCCCTAAAAAGTGAGTATGCAATTTTGAGAACACCAAGGAAAGAGCGCGTTCTTTCGTCTGTTTGGATACTTCAAACACAAGTTTGCACTCCGATTTGACAGCAAAACGCGCGTTTTTAACGTGCGCTTTGGGGTCACAGAAAACACGCGTTTCCGACGCTGGTTTTTTATCAATGCGCGCGTCCTCAACGCGTGATTTGCCATTTAAAAAAACACGCGTTTCCGACGCGCGTTTTCCGTGACCCCAAAGCGCGTGCTTTGTTTGAATCTATTTTTGTTGGAAAAATAGAGCAAAACTGTAAAAAAAAAAAAAAAAAAAAAAAGACGATGTAGTGTTTATTGAACTGTTGTATAACATTAATATCGCATTTTGCAATCGTGCTGATAGCCTACTCTGGAAAATAGCACTCAGTCTTGAGTATTTCCTGTTTAATTACTTTCAAACAAATGTTTATTTTTTGTTCGTTATTAGCCTATTTTTAATGAAAATACAACAACAATAAAATAGTACAATAAAAAAACTTGCGTAGGCTATATTAAAATTTTGTAAAAAAATAATAACACGGATGACATAAAATAACTATTGGCTGAATTATAACAAATAAATAACATGTATTTGGAAATTGCCCTTTAAAACGGGGAACCCTCCGTTTGTGGTTTGTAATTTTTTTTTGTATTAATAAAAGTGGTTTTGCGCTTGTGCCTCTGCTATCGTCCTGTCAATCATCTCGCTCGCTCGCGGCTATATGATTAGCCTATAGTTACAGTAAAATTTAAATCCACCATCGGTTCCCAATCTCAGTCGATCTGCATGACAGTATTTGCCATGACCAATCCTTGTCCAAATATGAGGTTATTGTAAAGAAAAGTTATGACTGCTGCGTATTGACTGAACATTGGTCTGTTACACCTGCTCTGCACTGTTTAGTGCAGCTTCACCACACAGATTTAACTCCACCCATCTAAATAAAACAGGCTGGGTGCTGATTAATATTTCATATTCATGATATAGGTTTTTCTGTGAAGCGTTAAGTTGCACAGAAGAAAGCCCAATCTAGGACCTGCCCTGTACAGTTTAAGAAGCGGTGCTATGGAGGACTATTATTTTGTTGAACATGCTCAGATTTACTTGACCATATGAGTTAAGCAATATCATACGAGCAAGAGTGCTGTTTTCCAGAGTAGGCTATCAGCATGATTGCAAAATGCGATATTCATTTTATACAACAGTTCAATGAACAATAAGTCTTTACCATTTTTATAGTCAACGTTTTTGCCTAACAGTTTTGCCCTATTTTTCCAACAAAAATAGATTCAAACAAAGCAGAAGAGTTGCACCTCTCAGCAATGTTTCGTTCTCGAATAATTCACCGTTTTTGAACAGTCGGCTAACGGTAATTCGTTGAATGATTCTAGAATCCATTACGCCGCCAACTATACTGGCAGTTTTACAGTTTCATAGGCCTGTAATAATTACATTTCCCCCAACATTTCGTATTTCTTTATTTAAAATTTTATATTTAGAACATAAATCTAAAAATCTCATTACATTATTTAGGCAATTGTAATTACAGTGTAAGTGGATTTTGTTGATACGGATTTAATTCTTATAATGACCATATCGTGGTAAATAGTGTGTAATTACTTAAAAAGATGGTAAAAAATATGTAACTTACTTTATAAGAGGTGTGCCCTAAAAAGTGAGCATGCAATTTTGAGAACACCAAGGAAAGAGCACGTTATTTTGTCTGTTTAGATACAAACACAAGTTTGCACTGCCTGTTTGGTTTACCTGTTTACACGTCATTGACAGCAAAACGCGCGTCCTCGACGCGTGATTTACCATAAAAACGTGCGTTTTTAACGTGCGCTTTTGGGTCACGGAAAACGCGCGTCGGAAACGCGTGTTTTTTAAAATAGCAAATCACGCGTCAAGGACGCGCGCTTTGATATAAAAACGCGCGTCGGAAACGCGTGTTTTCTGTGACCCCGAAGCGCACGTTAAAAACGCACGTTTTTATGGTAAATCACGCGTCGAGGACGCGCGTTTTGCTGTCAAATCGCACGCTTTTGACGTGTCAGTGTGCAATCAGACGCCCGTCCAAGCGTATATGAACACTTTGACTTGCCATATCTCCACACGCATGTCACACGCACGTAGTCACATTTGTATGAGGTGTGATATCTATAAAATTATTATGGCGTCCCGTCAGGCTCATTAAAGTGACTTTGCAACATGCACTCGTCTCAACAAACGTCTCAGTTTACGTCTTAACTTTTTTTTTTATTCTGCTATTTATTCCATTCAATTTTTTTTTTTTTTTTATTAAAAAAAAAAGCACAGTTAACATGAGCATACACACATAAAAATAACATATTGCGCAGTTTCCAACATTGCAAGTTTTTTAACACACACACACACAAAAAAAAAAAAAGTAAATAAAAGACTCACAGCATATACAACCAGGGGAAGTACAGACTTACAAAAATATATTAAATTGCTTACACACCTTTACAGTTTTTGTTGCCTTTTGATTAAGAGAATACTTTATCGTGTTGATATATTGCTTGACCTCAATGTTAAAAGCAATAAAAGATGTTTTGGAATGTGCAAACTTACATTTATGAATGTAAAATTTTGCCAAGAGAATAATGAGATTAATAATGAAAGTTTCATTAGGCCTAGACTTAGTTCTGTTGAGGTCATACAGGCCAAAAAGAACATCCTTCCAATACAACTTGAAATCTTTCTCAATTTTTTCTGCAATAAAATTACAAATGTCAGACCAGAAACTCTGGACAAAAGGGCAGTGCCAAAACAAATGGGTAACTGTTTCAATACTCATAGAGCAGAAAGTGCACCTTACATCAATGTCTTTTTAAAATTTTTTAACAATATGATCATTAGATGGGTAGAACTTATGTATTATTTTAAACGATATTTCTCTAATTTTGTTGGTCAGTAAATATCGGTTGGGTAATAGCCAGACATTCTTCCAGTCAATGTTTTGCACAAATTTATTCCAGTATGGAACCACATATGGGACTGTGATAATATTTTTTTAAAACAGGGATCTAATTAGCTTATTGTTCTTACCATTGTTACAAGAAAAACAAATCTTACCAACTGAAGTTTCAGTCAGCGATAACAAAGTTAGCTGTTGTGTGTCCAATCTTGGAAGCGCTCTATATAACATGCAGATACCAGAGGAAATTGCTCCAAAAACTTTAGCGTAATCTCCAGGAGACACAGGAATTTTGTATTCCTCTAGAAACTCATTATAAGAGTAAAGACAACCATCCCTGTTAAATAATTGATCAACAAAAATAATGTTATTATTATACCAGTAATCAATAAATAAAGATTTGTGTTTAAACAGTATGTCTTTGTTGTTCCATATGTAATATTTGTTGGGTGAAAAGTTGTGTTTGAAAATAAGAGACCATGAAAGGAAGGCCTGGCGGTGAAAGGATGCCATTTTTATCGGGACTTTCTCAATATTATAATTACAAGTTAAGAAATAGCTCAACCCACCTAGTTTTGACAGAATATAACACGGTATGACATTCCAAATAGAATTGGGATTTTTAAAGAAATGTTTCAACCAATTTACTTTAAAGGTATTATTAAGAGTACAGAAATCTATAAAGTTTAATCCACCCTTCTCATAGTCATTTGTTAGAATAGATTTCTTAACATGATGAGTTCTATTTTTCCATAAGAAATTAAAAAGTAGTTTGTCAATCTCAGCAATATGTTTTTTGTCCACATACAGAGATAGAGCTGGATATGTTAACCGTGATAAACCTTCTGTCTTAGACAGTAGGGTTCTACCTCTGAGGGAGAGATCTCTCAACAGCCACTGGTTCAGCTTTTTCCTGGTTCTTTGAATAATAGGGTTGAAGTTCAATAAGGTCCTTTTTTGTTGGTCCTTGGTAATTGTGATACCTAAGTGAACAAGTTCACTCTTGACTGGAATATTACAAATGGAAGATTTCAAGCAGTCCTTAATAGACATGATTTCACACTTATTGATATTCAGCCTTAAGCCAGAGGCCATGGGAAATTTTTCTATAGTATTTAATGCCCCAGAGACTTGATTTTCATCCCTAAGAAAGAGAGTGGTATCGTCCGCCAGTTGAGATATAATAAGCTCTCAACCACAAATATTGATGCCGTTTATCTCACTTGATTTAATATGATCAGACAAAAGCTGGGCTACCAGTAGGAAAAGGTAAGGCGAAGCCGGGCATCCTTGTCGGATGCCTCTGGAGACATTGAACCTGGGAGACATGCCACCTGGTAGTCTAATTGAGCTATTACTGTTGTTATAAAGACTTTTAATAGCTGAGGAAAAAAAGTCACCAAAACCGAATTTTTTAAGGGACTGTAAAATGAACGGATGCTCAACGGTGTCAAATGCTTTGTAGAAATCTACAAACAGCATGAGCCCACCTTCCTCAACCATTTCTGGGTAATCTAAAATATCTAAGATGAGCCTAATGTTATTTCCTATATGCCTTTTGTTCATGAAGCCTGACTGTGTTTCGTCTATGATGGAGTCCAGAACAGACCTTAATCTTCTAGCCAATAAGAGAGCTAAAATTTTATAATCATTGTTAAGTAAACAAATTGGGCGCCAATTATCTAAAACTAATTTGTCCTTATTTGGTTTAGGAATTAGGTCTGTTATTCCTTGGGTCAGAGAGGTGGGGAGGCATTCATTTTCAATGGATTCCAAGAAGACTTTCAATAAAAAAGGGGACAGTTCAGCGATAAATAATTTATAAAATTCGGAGGGTAGCCCGTCACACCCAGGCGATTTGTTATTTTTTAGTTGGTTTACAGCTTGCTGAACTTCTTCAAGTGATATAGGCATGTCACAGTGCTCTCTATCCACTTCGCTTATTATCTTCACTGAAAGGGCGTTGTCACGAAATCACAGAGGCAGGATTCAAGTGCAAGTAACTCTGTCTTTATTGACACAAATGTCACTGGAAGACAAAACTCAGAACGGTACGAAATCCGGATGAGACGGAGCCGTGAGAGATTTCCCTTGGCAGCACGGGAAGGCTGTGGGCAGCAGAGACTCGGGAGATCGGCGAGGGAAATCCGGAAAGGGGTCCACAAAACACCAGGAAGACAGGACTGCAACCGACGGGAAGACACACACAGGGAAACATCCAACATGCAACACGCACCCAAGAGTGAGACAGGGAATCCATGAACCGTGACAGTACCCCTCCCCCTAGGAGCGTCCCTTGACGCTCCCAGCCGACCTTACCTGTTGATTGTAATCATCAATAAGGGAGTGATCCAGAATGTCTCTAGCAGGAACCCAACTTCTCTCCTCCGGACCGTAACCTTCCCAGTCCACCAAGTACTGGAAACCGCGTCCCCTCCGTCTAGAATCCAGAATGCGATTAACCGAATACGTTGGTTCCCCATCTACGAGTCGCGGCGGTGGGGGAACCGGGACTGGATTAAGGTGGGACCGAAAAACAGGCTTAATTTTGGATACATGAAAGGCGGGATGAATTCTCCTGTACGCCGGAGGAAGTTTGAGGCGAGCTGTCACCGGACTAATGATCTTGGTGACAGTAAACGGGCCGATGAATTTGGGAGCAAGTTTATTAGATACGGAGTGGAGCGGAATGTTCTTGGTAGAAAGCCACACTTTTTGACCCACGACGTAAACGGGAGGCTTAGACCGGTGGCGATCGGCTTTAGCCAGTGCGCTCCACCTGGAGCAGAGTCTCACGGGCTCTGGTCCATGTGCGATGACACCTCTGGATAAACGCGTGAACAGAGGGGACCGCAACCTCGGAATCCAGACTAGGAAAAATGGGTGGCTGGTAACCTAGACTACACTCAAATGGCGAAAGGCCCGTGGATGACACTGGTAATGAGTTATGAGCGTACTCAACCATAGAAAGTTGTTGGCTCCAGGATGAAGGATTCTTGGAGACCAAACATCGCAACACCCTTTCCAGATCCTGGTTGGCTCTCTCGGTCTGACCGTTGCTTTGGGGATGATAACCCGAAGACAGACTAACCGTTGCTCCTAGTAACTTACAAAACTCCTGCCAGAATTTGGACACGAATTGGGAACCTCTGTCGGAGACCACATCCATCGGGAGGCCATGTAACCGAAAGAGCGTGATCTCGACAGATACCGCTGTCTCCTTGGCTGATGGTAATTTGGGCAAGGGAATGAAATGTGCTGCCTTCGAGAATCGGTCCACCACGGTCAAAACGACCGTCATGCCATTAGAGGCGGGAGGCGGTAATAAAATCTAGCGCTATGTGGGACCAAGGTCTCGAAGGAACAGACACGGTTGAAGTAGCCCATGAGGAGGTTGGTTAGACGTCTTACCAACCGCAGACCGAGCAAGCCAAAACAAAACTGCGAATGTCGTGAGCCATTAGTGGCCACCAGAATCGTTGCTTTATTAAACTGCTAGTGCGGTTTACTCCTGGATGACACGCAATGTTGGAAAAATGACCCCATTGGAGGACCTCGGATCTTAACTCCTCCGGAACGAACAAACGACTCGGTGGGCCGCCGGGCGGAGGCGTTACCTCTTCTAAGGCCACTTTGACCTTCGATTCGATCTCCCATGTGAGTGTGGAGATAACTATCTTCTCTGGCAAAATACACTCGGGAGTAACCGGGCGTTCGGAAGCATCAAAAATACGAGATAAAGAGTCGGGTTTGATGTTCTTAGACCCGGGGCGGTACGATAGAACAAAGTCAAAACGTCCGAAAAAAAGTGCCCACCGAGCCTGCCTGGAGTTGAGTCTTTTGGCAGATCTAATATATTCAAGGTTCTTATGATCCGTCCATACAATAAAAGGTACCCCGACCCCTCAAGCCAATGACGCCACTCCTCCAACGCTAACTTGACGGCCAACAACTCTCTGTTACCAATGTCATAATTACGTTCGGCAGGTGAAAGGCGATGAGACAAAAACGCGCACGCAGGTGCATCTTGTCATCTGAGGAAGAGCGCTGTGAAAGAACTGCTCCTACCCCCACCTCTGGACGCTCGACCTCTACCACGAACTGACGTGTGGAATCAGGGGCAACTAAGATGGGAGCGAAGCAGGCGACTTTTCAGTTTGGTGAATACAGCCTCAGCTGTATCGGACCACCTGAACGTCGTTCTGGGAGAGGTCAAGGTAGTCAGAGGTGCGGCTAGCTGGCTGAAATTGCGAATAAATCGCCGATAGAAATTGGCAAACCCCAGAAACCTCTGTAGGGCCTTACGGGAATCTGGGCTTGGCCAATCCATCACAGCCTTAACCTTGTCAGGATCCATGCGCATTCCCTCCGATGACACGATGTACCCTAAAAAAGGAACAGACTGTGCATGAAACGCGCATTTCTCCGCCTTGACAAAAAGTCCATTCTCTAGCAACCTCTGAAGCACTCGTCTGACGTGTTGAACATGTTCCTGGAGAGACGAAGAAAAAATCAAAATGTCATCCAGGTAGACATATATGAATTGGTCAACCATGTCTCTCAACACATCATTTACGAGTGCCTGGAAAACCGCTGGGGAGTTGGAAAGCCCGAATGGCATCACCAAATATTCAAAATGCCCCCTGGGGGTGTTAAATGCAGTTTTCCATTCATCCCCCTCCTAATGCGAACCAAATGATAAGCGTTACGTAAGTCCAACTGAAGATAGATGCTCCTGCAACCTCTCAAAGCTGAAGACATCAACGGTAAAGGATAGGTATTCTTTACCGTGATGTTATTCAGCCCTCGGTAATCTATACAAGGTCGCAGAGAACCATCCTTCTTCCCCACAAAGAAGAACCCGCCCCGCTGGAGAAGAGGAAGGGCGGATGAATTTGGAGGCTAGAGAATCAGAAATATATTTCTCCATGGCCTCCCTCTCTGGAATAGAAAGAGAGTAAAGCTTGCCCTTAGGCGGAGACTTACCTGGGAGTAAATCTATAGCACAGTCATAGGGACGATGCGGAGGAAGAGAAGCAGCAGGACTTACTGAACACTTCCTTCAGGTCGAAGTACTCCAGAGGCACGTTAGACAAATTCACTGCCTCACTCTGAAAAACAGAACGAGACACAGACGAACAAGCAGACACAAGACAAGACTCATAACACTTATTACTCCACGCAGACACAGAATTGTGTCCCCAGTCAACCCTTGGATTATGTAACTCCAGCCAAGGGTGACCGAGGACAACGGGAGTCAAAGGGGAGTCCAGGATGAAAAAGGAAATGAGTTCAGTGTGGTTGCCTGAAGTGATGAGTGTGAGTGGTTTAGTGGTGAAGGAAATGTCAGGGAGTACTTGTCCATTGAGTGCGTTGACAGAAATGGTGTTCTTGAGTGCAATGGTGGGTATGCCGAGCTTGAGTGCCAGGGCAGAGTCAAGAAAGTTACCTTCCGCTCCCGAGTCGAGAAGCGCTAGCCCGGAGAAATCCTGGGCTGCCCACAGCAGTCTCACCGGAAGGAGAGTGGAGGATGAGGTCTTTTCTATGGAGATCCCGCCCGACAGTAGCCTTCTCTTTACCGCCGGGCGTGGTCTTTTACCGGGCAGGAGTCTAGCTGGTGTCCAACCCCGCCGCAGTATAGGCAAAGACCACGGGATCTCCGTCTCGCTCTCTCCTCCCGGGAGAGCAGAGCTCGACCCACCTGCATGGGCTCCGGATCGAAAGTGTAGCTGACCGCATCCGCAGCGCTGGCCTGAGGGCATTCGACACTCCCGTGCTGTAGTTCCATCCTGGATCTCAGCCGACTCAGACGAGCGTCCACCCTCAGCGCGAGTTCGATGAGACCGTCAATCCTCTCTGGTAGCTCGATCGTGAAGATCTCTTTCTGGATGCGGTCAGCCAGCCCATGCAGGAACATGTCCCACTGTGCCTCCTCGTTCCATTTGCACTCGGCGGCCAGGGTGCGGAACTCGATGGAATAGTCCGAGACCGAGCGATTACCTTGACGAAGGTCAGCGAGTTGACGTGCCGCCTCTCTACCTGCCACCGCCCGGTCAAACACCCTCTTCATCTCTGCCGATAGCATCTGGAACGAGGAACAGCAAGGATGTTGATTCTCCCACACCGCCGTCCCCCACAATGCCGCTCGTCCGGAGAGAAGGGTGAGGACAAACGCCACCTTGGATCTCTCTGTGTTGAAAGTCTGAGGTTGTAGAGTGAAAAACAGGGAACATTTTGTCAGAAAAGCTCTACAGTAATTACTCTCACCGGCATAACACTCTGGTGTGGGTAGGCGTGGTTCTAGTTGCCGCGGTGTGGATGGTGTGGGAGGACTCGGCGGTGGGTTGGGCACAGCGGGACTGGCGAGTTGTTGCATCTGTTGGGTCAGCTCGGACACCCGTGCCACCAAGGTCTGAACTGCCTGTCCTGTGGCAGTTAAGTTCGCCTCCTGCTGGTTCATTCTAGCATTGCTGCTGGTCAGGAAGGCGTTGATATCGGAAGCACTTGCTGAATCCATGGTTTGGTCAGAGCGTTCTGTCACGAAATCACAGAGGCAGGATTCAAGTGCAAGTAACTCTGTCTTTATTGACACAAATGTCACTGGAAGACAAAACTCAGAACGGTACGAAATCCGGATGAGACGGAGCCGTGAGAGATTTCCCTTGGCAGCACGGGAAGGCTGTGGGCAGCAGAGACTCGGGAGATCGGCGAGGGAAATCCGGAAAGGGGTCCACAAACACCAGGAAGAGAGGACTGCAACCGACGGGAAGACACACACAGGGAAACATCCAACATGCAACACACACCCAAGAGTGAGACAGGGAATCCATGAACCGTGACAGGCGTTTAAAAAATTATCAGAGGCAGTTGGGCTATAATGAGAGCTATACAAGTCTTTATAGAATTTTGAGCAAAACTCAGATACTTTACGATGATCTTCAGTGATAGCTCCATTAACATTTAATTTACTAATACTGTTGTTGGTGGAACGATATTTCTCTAGACTAAAGAAATAACGAGAGTTTTGTTCACCTTCTTCTAACCACTTAGAGCGAGACCTGATAAAGGCACCCTTTGCTTTTTGCCGATACATTTCATCAAGTTTGATTTGTAAGATAACCCCTCTTTTTCCTCCTTTGTTAGGGAGTCAAAGTCTCTGCAGGATAAATTTGCTATATTAGAGACAATCTTTAACTCCTCCGCTTTCCTGGCTTTAACTGTTTCAGCACCAAACTTTCTTAAATATTTTCCTGTCTCATATTTGAGCAGGTCCCAGTTGAGCCCGAAACAGTTTTTTTTGTTTGCTTTAGACCAATAAAGTGAAATCATGTCCTTAATCTTAAATTGGACTATCTCATTTTGCAGTGCAGAACAGTTAAGCTTCCAATAGCTTGAGTGTGTGGTAAGTGTAGAACCAGCTGAGATATTAAGAGATATGCAAATAGCTTTATGATCAGTTAAGGGAGTAGGGCAGATGCTAACATCAACATAATCCTTGTTTAAACTGTCAGATATAAGCCAATAGTCCAGTCGAGATTGCCTAGAGCCTGATTTATTACTCCAGATATACAATCTGCTATTAGGATTCTTCTCTCTCCATATATCTATCAATTTAAATCTTCTTATAAAGTCAGTCAAGAATGAGTCTGAATTGTTCCGCTGAGAGGGTGGACTTTTATCTATAGAGCCGTCTAGAATAATGTTAAAATCACCACCTAACAATATAAGCGCATTTGGGAATCTAACCAACCAATCTGTAAAAATATTTTCAATTGACAACAAAAGGTTCACATTTTCTTTCTTGGTATTGTACCCATAGACATTAGAAACTAAGTAGGTTGAGTCATTGTGTTCAATAATTTGGCAAATAAAGTGAACATCTGGATCACATTGTGTGGTCAAGACATTTTCATTAAACCTGTTATTTAAAGAGGCTACCCCAGCTGACAGCTCTGTTCCGTGGGAGAGCCATATAGTATTTCCCCATTGAGACCTCCAAAAGTTAGAATCGTTCTCATTAGAGTGAGATTCTTGAAAATAAACAAAGTCTGACTTGAATTGTTTTGCGAACAAAAATAATGCTTTTCTCTTAACACTATTATGAAGACCCCTGGCATTTAGTGAGATAAATGACAACATTAATAAAGACAAAAAATAAAATCTATAAAAAATAAAGAACTTAACCTTCGAAAGGCCTTGGTTAGATAGCCCACAACTAGTGTAGATAAGTAATAGTGGGCTGTCGAGATCGGCACCATATTTTGAATTATAACTCAGCACCATAACATAACCTTAACATCACTCACGTAAAAAAAAAAAAATGTTCAGTATCATATACGTTAACCGTATAAGTAAGAGATGTATCAAAATTATAACAATACCCCCTTTTTTTGAACCAGCAGGAACTTCACTGCTATCTTAGTAACACAACATTTTTTCCTGAAATAAAATCAATCAATCAATCAATCAATCAATCAACTTTATTTATATAGCGCTTTTACAATGACGATTGTTTCAAAGCAGCTTCACAGTGTTAAACAGGACAACATTGCAACAAAATTTGATTTGGCTAGTTTAATTTGGATAGTTTATAGAATTATATATGACCAAATTAATAAATTCTATTTGTATATTTAGTTGAGTAACTTGGATCATAATTTGAGTGTCCCCAACTGAGCAAGCCAAGCCAAAGGCGATAGTGGCAAGGAACCAAAACTCCATCAGGGCATGATGGAGAAAAATAAACCTTGGGAGAAACCAGACTCAGTCGGGGTGCCAGTTCTCCTCTGGCCTATTATTAACAGTGTATAATTATTACTCTGGCAACCTTGCAGGTCATAAATCATATTAGATAGGAATATTCGAAATTTTGGGTATGGCCTTGCGAGGCGGGTTCATTTAGGATGGCGCGTCGATTAAACAAGAACATGAATACTTGAAAGATCGGAGTTATTGCGCGGAGGCGGGTTAATTGAGGATGACGTTCGGTGAGGCGAATTCAGAGGAGACACTAATGGACACGGTCTCAGCAGACACTCCAGGATGAGCTGGTCATGTCCAGATGCAGGTCCACCATCCGATCCGGACACGGCCTGGATCCGCGACTGCAGTAAACTTCGGGATAAACAGAGAGACTAACATTAGTGTGGATGCCACTCTTTTTATGATGAGTACATCAGGTTTTATGGGAAGTGTTCCCGGTTCCGCTGACCTAGTTAATGCAGCCTAACAATCAGTCATTTGATTTGAATAAAGAAAGTTAAAAATGTTCTATGTGTATGCCATAGTAAAGAGATGCGTTTTTAGTCTAGATTTAAACTGACAGAGTGTGTCTGCTTCCCGAACAATGCTAGGAAGACTGTTCCAGAGTTTAGGTGCTAAATAGGAAAAGGATCGACCGCCTGCAGTTGATTTAGATATTCTAGGTATTTTCAACTGGCCAGAGTTTAGAGACCGCAATAGACATGATGGAGTATAATGCGTTAAGAGCTCGCTTAAGTACTGGGGAGCTAAACCATTTATTGCTTTATAAGTAATAAGCAAGATTTTAAAATGTATGCGATGTTTAATAGGGAGCCAGTGTAACGTGTCTGTTCTAGTCACTCCCTCACACACACGCAAGGACCACAGGACCACTTAATGAGATTCATCACTTTACTCCACCCGTAACCTGTAATCAGGGGAAATGATCAGTGAAGCAACAGGGTCGACATATTCTCCCTCTCTGGTACACAGTATATTTCACGAGGAGAATCAAAACCGTGCGTCACTGGCCTCGTACACAAGTAGACTGAGGTTATACAATAATAGAAAAATAATTATATAAAATGTAAACAAATTATACTGTATATAATATAAAATGGTTTTGTTTTTCTTATACATAAAAGTAAATATTCTTAACATAACAACAAACATATCACGATAGTGTATAATAAAATAATTAGCATGTCATATTATATAAAACACAGTATGTATATTACACTATTAACATTCATTAGTTCAAATATTTATGATACAACACTCTATAATAATACAAATAATGATTATATGCCACTTGCATATACAGAAACCCATATTTGTATCAAAAATGGAATAACCCATATTTGTATCAAAAATGGAATAACCCATGGGTTATGTTAGCACCATCCCACGTGCAGGCCGCACCACGTGCGTCACAGACAGCACGGACAATTAATCGGATTCTTTCTCCCGGAATACTCTCTATACCATATACACATATTCATTTTCAGTCAACTAAATCTCTTTTCTTTTTTTCTTTGTGTGACAGAACTGATTGAACATACCTGTAATCAGGGGAAATGATCAGTGAAGCAACAGGGTCGACATATTCTCCCTCTCTGGTACACTACGCACACAATGCTAAATAGTCAACATCACGATATACACAATTCAAATCAAATAACACATTGAACTATGCATTTTCATCATATATAACAATAAAATGTTACTAGAAATCAACTATATTCTTATGACAACAATGTGCGTTTTAAACAGTAAACATCACCATACCAGTATATTTCACGAGGAGAATCAAAACCGTGCGTCACTGGCCTCGTACACAAGTAGACTGAGGCAATTGCACGACGCGCAAGAGGAACCTCGCAGACGTGTTCCACTGATATCGTTCCCTTCCCCCAACAAATACCCAAAGAAAAGTTCCGCTATTACAAACATTACTTTCACATAACTTATGAACGATAATATAAAACAAAATTGTGAAGTACATTAAACCCTTCTGTTTACAAAATATAAAAAAATAAACATTAGTATAAACCATAAATAAATAAAATACAATATAGAAGTAAATATACAAAAGTCAAAACAAATCAATTAATCATTTCACACCAGTTACATTCTCCCCCCTGAACTTCACAAATTTTGACTATTACAGGGATAGTATACACTGGAGCCATTAGACCAACTGTTATCCAGAATACTGTGCAACAAAGTATGTTTCCCACTCACAGGGAAGGCGAGTACGGCAGGTTGATCAGGCCTACTGCAATCACCCGCTAAAGGTGCCTTAAACACCATTCATCTCAGATGAAACATCATCTCTGATCTGGAACAACAATGTACTGAGATTAAAAATTATAGAAGAAAATAAGGTCCTAATACGATACATTCTTACTTCAATAAAGATCTTACAACCCCACTAACTGGATACAGAGTTTTGATAGATTGAGTCATGTTCTCTATCAATCTGTTGACAGGTTTCACAATCCTACCCACTCTGGTCCGAACTCCCATTTCCCCTTGACCAGGAGGTGGCTCAACAACTTCAGCAGGTGAAACACAATGGTCATCATGTAGAACCGTCTCAGATAATGAACTGCGAGAATCACAATCAAATATTTCTTCTGCATTGCCGTTTTCCTTGTCACAATCATCCTTTGTTGCCAACTGCCCTGATCCCAATGACTCTGGGACTACATCTAACGAACCCAAACAATCGGATCTGCGAATTATACGCGAAAGTCAGCGTCTGAAGCAATTGTGACCACTTTTCTTTAGATCTTGGCGGGATTGCTCTGATCATGTTACCCAAGGTCCTATTGAACCGTTCAACGCTCCCATTTCCCATGGGATGATAAGCAGTTGTTCGCGACTTTTTTACCCCAGCTACCTGCAGCAACTCTCGGATCAGTTGGCTCTCAAAGTTTGCTCCCTGATCCGAGTGAATTCTGTCAGGGAAGCCGTACACACAAAAATATCGATCCCACAACTGTCATGCTACCTGCTTTGCTGATTGGTCACGACACAGAAAAGCATGAGACATCCGAGAAAAATGGTCAGTCACAACCAGCACATCCACATTGCGACCTTTTGAACTTTCTGCGGTCCAAAAATCGATGCATACTAGCTCCATTGGACTCGACGTTCTCACACTCTCTAGCGGGGCCCTGCCTTCGGGTTCAAGCGTTTTACTAACAACGCAGCGCTTACAGCATTTAACGTACCGGCGAACGTCACTTTCCAACCCTACCCAAAAGAACCTTTGTCTTACCAGCTGCATAGTTCTACCTTGGCCCTGGTGTCCTGCTTCATCATGGACGCCAGTCATTACCTGTGGAATTAAAGAAGATGGGACGATGTACTGTAACTGTCTCTTTCCTGTCAGGTTATCTTTCCTTATGCGATACAGCACACCATCGAGTAACTTTAATTTGTCCCACTGTTTCAAGACTCTGAGCACCTTATAAGTCTCACCAGCACGCTCACGACGTGAGGCCCTCTTGCCCCTACTAACATAAAACAGGACCCTGGACAGACAAGGGTCATTTTGTTGCCTGTCTCGCAGCTCATCTAATGAGAAGACTGGTAACGGGCATTGCCCAGGAGGCGACAGATGCTGGGTGTCTTGGGCAATCCAGGAGATAGCTCTCGATTCAACTCCTGCTTCCCAGTCACTGTGAACCTCTAACACTGCAGACACCTCAGAACTAGAAAGGGGACAACAACTTGGTATCACACAAGGAGGAAATTCAGCGCTCTGGATTCCAGCACTAAGCCTGAATGCGTCCTGTACCATGTCTCTCTCAAATCGCTCTGCTTCCTTAAGCAACGCACCGTACGGCTCATTCAGCAGCCTCTGACTGACCCGGTTATGGACAAAGGGTTGACGACTTAAAGCATCGGCCACTACGTTCTTACTGCCAGGTATGTACTTGATGCTAAAACGATAGGGCGCCAACTTGGAAACCCATCTCTGCTCACACGCGTCGAGTTTAGGCTTTGTAAGGATGTAAGTTAAAGGATTGTTATCCGTCCAAACAACAAATTCATGCCCTTTCAGCCAGTGGCTGAACTTGTCGCAGACAGACCACTTCAAAGCCAAAAACTCTAAACGGTGAGCAGGATACTTCGCCTGAGCACGCGTAAGGGCTTTGCTTGCAAACGCAATCGGCCGAGCTCTAGTCTCACCCTCTGCAACCTGTGATAGAACAGCACCTAATCCATCAGTGGACGCGTCTGTGGACAAAATAAACGGCCGGCTAAAATCAGGGTGTGTCAAGACCACAGAATCCATCAGAGCAGCTTTTAACTCCTGGAAAGCCCTACTGTGCTCCTCCTTCCAGTCACCAGGACTTAACTTTCTATGCGCAGCACCACCTCTCCCTGAATGCTTCTTGCCCCGCGGTGCAGCTGTCAAAGCAAATAGAGGCTTTGCGATGGTAGAGCAATTTTGGATGAACCTCTGGTAATACAGTACCATACCAAGGAATGATTTGATCTTTCTCTGGGATGGGGTTACCCCATCCTCCATCATTAAATCAGATTCTGTCACCACCCCAATAGCGCTGACCTTATCTGGGTCAGTTGCTACCCCTGAACTGTCAATGACATGGCCTAAAAACCGCACACTCCTCTGGAGGAAATGACACTTTTTGGGCGCCAACTTTAAACCGTGCTCTCTGAGCCTACTGAACACTAACTCGAGCCTTTTAATGGCCTCGCTCTCGTCTGGGGCATACACGAGTAGGTCATCCAGATAGCAAAGCAACGTCAGGAAGTTTTGATCGCCGAAGATGTTCATCATTAGGCGCAAAAACTGGCAGGGCTATTGCACAACCCTTGCGGTAACCGATTAAACTCGTACAGACCCATTGGTGTTGTGAAGGCTGTAAGTTTTTTGTCCTCCTCCGCCATTGCAATATTATAAAAGCCGGAGGTGAGATCCATCGTGCTAAAGATCGCATTTCCGCCCAAGGCCGCCAAGCAGTCCGCTTGGTGAGGTAAGGGGTGAGCATCCCTGCTGGTCCGGGCATTAAGCTAGCGGTAGTCAACGCAAACACGAAGATCACCGCTTTTCTTCCATACCAGGACCAACGGAGATGCCCATTCACTACAAGACTTTCGAATAATCTCTTGCTCCTCCATATCAGAGAGCACTTTTCTCAGTGTCTGATACTGAGCAGGAGGAACGCGACGATACGGAAGTCTAAACGGCCGGTTATCAGACAGGTGAATCCTATGGACAAATTCTTTGGCCTTACCACAGTCTAGCTTGTGTTTAGAAAACACATCTTGGTATCTCTGAATCAACTGCCAAAGCTGGTCTTTCCAGTACGGAGTCACTTTGCAAGATTCAATGTCAAGTTCACTGAGACCAAGCTTCTGCAGCGCATCAGAAATGCCAAGGAGAGAACTAACCTCTGCGTCTGTGCGAGAGGAGACGGATTGGCTCTGCACGCTCACAGTTTTCCCATCACAGTGTTCGGGCTGCACATCCAGGTCTTCGACTGCTAAAACAGGAGATACGTCTGCTATTTTAGTGTTACGTCTTAAAGTGACAGGTTTATTAGATGGGTTAATCAGCTTAATCGGCACCCATCTGTCACCAGGCAATGTGGCTATAAAACGCCCGACAAGAACACCTTTCTTATGAGTTTGTGCTTTAGTTGACTCAACTAACACGGTACTGCCCACAGAAATTATGGAAACTGGTCGGGAGCCTGCCCCACACAAGATGCTCTTGTTGAGGTAAAAGCGTGACAGCTTGAGTGAGTTTTGCGGTACCGACTACGGTTGGGATGCTACCACCTTCCCACCTTTCATGTCCAGACAGCATACTCAAAAACCTCTGAATCTCTGGTTCCCCTGTCGAGTTTGGCTGGTTCATAACACGCCAATAGCTTTGGGACTGCTTAAGTTTACTGAGGATGTACTTGATCACATTAGTACCGACAATTAACTGGTCTTTTTGCCCCGGCACAACCAAGGTAGGCACGATAACCGAATGTCCATACACACACATCTTTAGCTGGTGGATACACTTGGGCTTGACCCGAACACCACCACAACCAACAAGCAAGACGTCAGTGTGGGGCTGAACAGGCTCAAGGATCCTGCATGCATCCAGCAACCTGCGCTCAGCTTCCTCATTAATAGTGCATGCCATAGAACCAGTGTCTAACAGGCCTTGGCAAGTGACTGTATCATTTACCACCACATCAGTATAAAACAAACTGTCAGCTTTTTCCAACTTTGCGATGTTTTGGAACAAAATGATACCGCCACTTGACTCAACCGGACAATTGCTGCTATAGATGACCATCGGATCGTCTTCACTCATGAGGGGCTGACTTGCAGCACTCACATCGCCCCCTCCTCGATGTGAGTGAACTAGTTTCCCTGATCATCACTGGTCTGAGCCATAGCTTGGCCAGTGACCTTGTGACAATCCCTGCGTTGATGGCCAATCTCTAGGCAAGCAAGACATCTTTTTTCTTTCATACAGTGGGAACGAGTCGAGTGCGATCTGTCTCCACAGATTTCACATGAAGAGGATCGATACCACTGTGATGTTCGAAGCCTTGGTTCTGAAGCTGGTAAGGTTGTGCGCTCCAACACTCTTTCTAACATTTTCAGCACACGCTCTAAAGTGCCCAGTTCTGGTGCTTCACTCGTTTTAGGATGAAAGACTGTAGGACAAAACGAAGAGGTTACGCCTGTACTTTCACTTCCTACTACTACCTGAGTGCTGACAGGTCTTTCAGCAACAACGGCCTGATTCACGGCAACCTTAGGAGCAAACGAGACCGGCTTCCGAGACCTGAAGTTTCTCTCATGTTCATCAATGGCCTCTTGGACCTCCTCAGCAGACCATTTACTTATCGGCTTGCACCTAAAGACATTGGAAAGATCGGCACTGGGACAGTTCCTGATAAACATCATCGCGATCTCTGAGCTCATATTTTCCATTTTGCCACCACATCTTTGTAGGTGAGCATCTGCTATCTCGGCTGCCTCATTCAATCTGACCCAATAGTCAACAGGCAGCTCGTTAAGCTTCGGCTGGCTTGCATAAAAATCTGCTAGCGGCTGGCATGACCCAGGGCTCTCACTAAAATAGCGCTGCAGTACCTCGTAGACGACCTCAGGGCCAAGTTCAGCAATCGAGCTACTTTTTAGCTTAACTTTGACAATGCTCTTTGCACGCAGAGATGGTTCAGTATTTCTTCTACGCTGTCGGCTTTGCTGGAACCTTTCTTGGACAAATACACATTCATCTGTTCAATCCATTCTAAGATGGAACATTTGTCGCTACCATCCCCTCTGAACATTTGTGGTTCTTTAATGTCAGCTTTGACTATCAGGTTTAATTTGGACAGATCGAGGTTTGGGGACAAAAGCGTTGCTCTAGAGGGCGGCTGCTGCTCATACGAAGAAGCTGAACAAGGTAACGCTGAAGTCTGGTTCGTCAACCGTGTGACAATTGAGTCACCTATCTGACTTCCAAGCTCACCAATGAGGTCGCATAGTTGCATCGCAACCAGCATTGGTAGGAGTGGAAGAGTCTAGTTTACTCGATTCGTTAGCGTTCGGAATGGTCATTGAATCATATGCCAACACGTGTGGTTTGCCGACTTTTGGCTCACATTGCCCAAAAAACCCACGCCCCCTGCCAATGTGTGGCGTCATTAAGTCTTTGTTCCATCCCCTTTCGGCCATCTTACAAATGGCAAATGACAAAAAAAACAAAAACACAATTTAACTTCAGCCACCGTACACGTAAACAAGCAGAGATGGGAAAAACAAAAAGTGAAACAGTCCAATGTGTGTGCATGTGTGAAAAGTGAGATAGTTCAGTCACTGTCAATGTCCGGAAACCACCACCAAACCGTCAACGATGGAAGTTCTTCGGCCGTCGATTTCAGAAGCGTTGTGTCACACATCGAACCCCAGCGATCCGCTGCTGCAGATCTGGTGCATCCGGGTCACGGCACCAAATTATGTAACGTGTCTGTTCTAGTCACTCCCTCACACACACGCAAGGACCACAGGACCACTTAATGAGATTCATCACTTTACTCCACCCGTAACCTGTAATCAGGGGAAATGATCAGTGAAGCAACAGGGTCACATATTCTCCTCTCTGGTACACAGTATATTTCACGAGGAGAATCAAAACCGTGCGTCACTGGCCTCGTACACAAGTAGACTGAGGTTATACAATAATAGAAAAATAATTATATAAAATGTAAACAAATTATACTGTATATAATATAAAATGGTTTTGTTTTTCTTATACATAAAAGTAAATATTCTTAACATAACAACAAACATACCACGATAGTGTATAATAAAATAATTAGCATGTCATATTATATAAAACACAGTATGTATATTACACTATTAACATTCATTAGTTCAAATATTTATGATACAACACTCTATAATAATACAAATAATGATTATAATGCCACTTGCATATACAGAAACCCATATTTGTATCAAAAATGGAATAACCCATATTTGTATCAAAAATGGAATAACCCATGGGTTATGTTAGCACCATCCCACGTGCAGGCCGCACCACGTGCGTCACAGACAGCACGGACAATTAATCGGATTCTTTCTCCCGGAATACTCTCTATACCATATACACATATTCATTTTCAGTCAACTAAATCTCTTCTCTTTTTTTCTTTGTGTGACAGAACTGATTGAACATACCTGTAATCAGGGGAAATGATCAGTGAAGCAACAGGGTCGACATATTCTCCCTCTCTGGTACACTACGCACACAATGCTAAATAGTCAACATCACGATATACACAATTCAAATCAAATAACACATTGAACTATGCATTTTCATCATATATAACAATAAAATGTTACTAGAAATCAACTATATTCTTATGACAACAAAATGTGCGTTTTAAACAGTAAACATCACCATACCAGTATATTTCACGAGGAGAATCAAAACCGTGCGTCACTGGCCTCGTACACAAGTAGACTGAGGCAATTGCACAACGCGCAAGAGGAACCCCGCAGACGTGTTCCACTGATATCGTTCCCTTCCCCCAACAAATACCCAAAGAAAAGTTCCGCTATTACAAACATTACTTTCACATAACTTATGAACGATAATATAAAACAAAATTGTGAAGTACATTAAACCCTTCTGTTTACAAAATATAAAAAAATAAACATTAGTATAAACCATAAATAAATAAAATACAATATAGAAGTAAATATACAAAAGTCAAAACAAATCAATTAATCATTTCACACCAGTTACACCAGTGCAGTGTTGACAGAACTGGACTAATATGATCGTACTTCCTGGTTCTAGTAAGAACTCGAGCTGCTGCGTTTTGGACCAGCTGGAGTTTATTTATTAGGCGAGCAGGGCAACCACCCAGTAGAGCATTACAATAATCTAGCCTTGAGCTCATGAACGCATGTACTAATTGTTCAGCATTTTGCATTGAAAGCATGTGACGTAATTTAGATATATTTTTAAGATGGTAGAATGCAGTTTTACAGATGCTAGAAACGTGGCTTTCAAACGAAAGATTGGTATCAAAGAGCACACCCAGGTTCCTCATTGACGACGAGGACTTGACAGAGCAGCCATCGAGGGTTAGACAGTATTCTAGGGCACTACTTGTGCAGCTTTTCTGTCCAATAATTAAAAATTCAGTTTTATCTGAATGCAGGAAATTACTATTCATCCAATTTTTAATATCAGCTATGCATTCCGTTAATCTTGTGAATTGGTAAGTTTCGTCAGGGTGTGAAGAAATATAGAGCTGAGTATCATCAGCATAACAATGAAAACTAACGCCATGCTTCCTAATGATATCTCCCAGTGGTAGCATATACAGGGTGAAAAGCAACGGTCCTAACACTGAGCCTTGCGGTACTCCATACTGAACTTGTGATCGGTGTGACATCTCTTCATTTAGTGCTACAAACTGATAACGGTCAGATAAGTAAGATTTAAACCATGCCAATGCAGTTCCACTAATGCCAACATAATTTTAGAGTCTATTCAAAAGAATATTGTGATCGATAGTATCGAATGCAGCGCTAAGATCGAGTAACACTAATAGAGAGATAAAACCACGATCAGATGATAAGAATAAATCATTTGTAACTCTGATGAGAGCAGTCTCAGTACTATGATACGGTCTAAATCCTGACTGGAAATCCTCACAGATGCCATTTCTTTCTAAAAAGGAACATAATTGTGAAGACACGGCCTTTTCTAATATTTTTGATAGAAACGGTAGATTCGAGATTGGTCTGTAATTGACTAATTCTTTAGGATCAAGTTGCGGTTTTTTAATAAGTGGTTTAATTACAGCCAACTTAAAAGTTTTTGGTACATATCCTAATGTCAAGGATGAATTAATAATATTAAGCAGAGGATCTATGACCTCTGGAAGCATCTCTTTTAATTTGCCTAGTCGGTATAGGGTCAAGCATACATGTTGTTGATTTTGATGATTTAACAAGTTTAGCCAATTCTTCTCCTCCTATAGCAGTGAATGAGTGTAATTTTTCCTCAGTGAGACTACAATGTTCTGTCTGAAGTGATACTGTAGTAGACGGCTGCATGGTTATAATTTTATTCCTAATGTTATCAATCTTACTAGTAAAGAAGTTCATAAAGTCATTACTGCTGTGTTGTTTACAAACGTCAGAAGTTGAAGCTTTATCCTTTGTTAATTTAGCCACTGTATCGAATAAATACCTAGGGTTGTGTTTGTTTTCTTCTAAAAGAGTTGAGAAATAAGCAGATCTAGCAGTTTTTATGGCCTTTCTGTATGCAATCATGCTCTCTTTCCACAAATTGCGAAAAACCTCCAGTTTTGTTTTCTTCCAGCTGCGCTCCATTTTTCTGGCTGCTGTTTTAAGGGCCCGAGTGTGCTCGTTGTACCACGGCGTTGGATTATTTGCTTTAATCTTCTTTAAGCGCCGAGGAGCAACTATGTCTAAAGTGCTAGTAAAGAGAGAGTCAGTAGTTTCTGTTGCAACATCAAGTTCCTCTTGGCTATTTGTAATTCTGAGGAGATGGAACTGATGAGGAAGATTATGTATAAAGCAATCTTTAGTCGCAGTGTTATAGTCCTGCCATATTTGAAGCGAGGATGGCTTTGCAGCTTTAGCTAAATTAAGTATACATGATATTAGGTAATGATCTGAGATGTCATCTGCTGCAGAATTTTAATGGTATCAACATTTAGTCCATGTGACAGTATTAGATCTAAAGAATGATTATGGCGATGAGTGGGTCCCGATACGTGTTGTCTAACTCCAATAGAGTTTATAATGTCTTTAAATGCCAATCCCAATGCGTCTTTTTCATTGTCAACATGGATATTAAAATCACCAACAATTAGTACTTTATCTGCAGCCAGTACTAACTCTGATAGAAAAACAGCAAATTCTTTGATAAAGTCTGTATTGTGCCCTGGTGGCCTGTATACAGTAGCCAACACAAATGTCAAACGGGATTTATCATTTACACTACACAATGTTACATAAAGCACCAAAACTTCAAAAGAATTATATTTGAAACTAGACTTCTGAGTAATACTGAAGTTATCATTATAAATTACAGCAACACCTCCCCTTTTCCTTTCAGACGTGGCTCGTGTTTATAACAATAATCTTGGGAGTGGACTCATTTAAAGTAATGTAGTCGTCAGGTTTTAGCCAGGTTTCTGTCAAACACAGCACATCTAGGTTATGATCTATAATCATATCATTAACAATAAGCGTTTTTGGCGAAAGGGATCGAATATTCAGCAACCCGAGATTTATCAATTGTTCATCCGTATTATATCTGTTGTTTATTTGTTGGACATCAATTAAATTTTTACTGTTGAATGGTTTTGATGGTTTTTTGTATTTACTGATTCGGGGAACAGACACAGTCTCTATGTGATAATATCTAGGTGAAAAGCGTCTCTATGTGCTGGAATTTAGCTGACTCTGGTGACGTGAGACAGCTAGCAGACGGTTGGTTTAGCCAGTTTGTCTGCTTCCTGACCTGGGCCCCAGTGAGTCAAGGTTTAGCTCTAAGACTATGTGCCAAATTACTAGAGAGAAGAGCAGCACCAGCCCGGGTAGGATGAATTCCGTCTATCTTCAACAGGTCGGGTCTGCCCCAAAACTTTTCCAATTGTCTATGAACCCTATGTTATTTTGCGGACACCACTTAGACAACCAGCCATTGAGTGATGATAATCTGCTAACTATTTCATCACTCCTTTTAACAGGAGGGGGCCAGATAAACAGACTGCGGTGACATCGTACTTGCGAGTTTACACACCTCTTTAATGTTAATTTTGGTGATCTCCGACTGACGGTCGAACATCATTAGTGCCGACGTGAATAATAATCTTAGAGAATTTACGATTAGCTTTAGCCAGCACTTTTAAATTTGCTTTGATGTCAGGCGCTCTGGCTCCCGGTAAACATGTGACTATGGTGGCTGGTGTCTCTATTTTCACGTTCCGTGTAATAGAATCGCCAATAACTAGGGCACTTTCAACAGGATCCTCAGTGGGTGCATCACTGAGTGGGGAGAACCTGTTTGATGTTCTAATCGGAACAGAAGAGTGGTTTTTAGATCCGCAAATATGCTGTCTCACAGTCACCCAATTGCCCTGATGCAAGGGCTCAGCCGGAACCAAACAATGAGTGTTCACTAAGCTAGTCGCATCCAAGGCAGTATCTAAAGCTGTTACATTCTCACTACTCTCACATAAAGTCTGGATGCGTGTCTCTAAATCTGAAATCTTCTCCGTCAGCCTGATTAATTCCTTACATTTAACACATGTGAAGCCCTGTTCGCCAACAGAGATAGATATGCTAAACATGTAGCATGCAGTGCAAGTGACAATGACAGGAGAAGAAGACATGGCTTACCGTATTTGTTGATGAATCCAAAACTTACCACACAACTTACTCCACTTACTTTGTTTGATGGAGTCTATTTAATAATCCAACTCACCACAGTTGTCTAATGAACTCAGAAAACAGGAGACCCGGGTGCCGAGATGGAAAGCTACCTGGCTAGCGAAAAGCTAACACGTGGTAGTGATTTAGATAAAAAGCTAGTGATGTCAAATTTAACTTGATAGGCTATATTAAACAATATATGGTGATGAGTAAGTTATATTTAGCAGTATAGATAACAAAGAAAATATATCAAATAGAGATTCAAACGCAGCTATACAGAGCTACAAACACTGAAGCATGCAGCAGCAGCAGTAGGTAGACTGGAGCAATCGATCACGGAGCAATCGATCAGGGACCCGGAGCAATCGATCAGGGACCTTCAGAGTAATTTTCCTAAAATGACCAGAACACGAGGCACTTCTTAGACAAACCTTCTGAACTAAGCTTGACAAATTACAGATGAATTTCCGAACCGTTCACGAATCCTTTTCCTCCCACGAAGTAGGCAGTTTTTCCTTCATCCCGAGCTTTCTTTATGTGCGGCCACAGTTTTGTCTGTTCTCTCGGTCCTCTTGGGTTAAGTCCTCTGAGAAGCGAAGGCCGTTGTTTTGGAGATAAGAGTTGTTTTTTGCTGCTTTCCAAATTGCATCCCTGTATCTTCGAGAGATAAATCTCATGACAACGCCTCTAGGTTTCGTCTGATCTTGGCGAAGTTTTCCCGACCGATGCGCGACATCTATAGCAGCAGGGAGGCTTTCCTTTTCCTCCGGTAGAATCGCCTGACAGACACTGGTTACTCTATCACGCACATCCTCCTCCCTGTCCTCTGTCAGCCCTTGGAGTGTAACGCTTTGACCAGGATAGCTCTCGCGAAGTCAATGGAAGAAAGAGTTTAGAGGCAGAAAGGCTGTATCGCACACATTTAATGGCAGGTACACAGGCAACGCGATCCTCTCACACATGAGAGATTACTCTTTCTTAGCGTCACAAAATAAAACTAACAAAACAAAGTATATCAAGAGGGTAGAGCACGCTTAGCATCTACAGTGGCTCTCACTCACACTCAACTCAAAAACATCATCACGCATAGCGTGTGTCATGAATGACGTGACAAGTCTCTTAAAGGGGCACACCGCACAATAATGTGATGCATGTAAATACACAGTTTCGTTCGTTACAGGAGCCGCAGGTTCCACCGGCGGCTGTATCGCTCCAGCTCACTAACCCGGTTCATGGTTTTCAAAGCAGAATCCTCGTTCCTTTGCACCCTCTTCTCGATGTAAACCACCTTTGCATTCAAGACTTTAATATCGCCGCGTACAGATTCCACCATTTTTTCGAGGGTGTCGCTCCTGTTGTTGAAAAGATCAGCCAAGGAGCGCACTGCATCGTCTGAGCCGAACCCGGCTTCTTTAGTAAACGTTGGTTTCTTATGAAGCGGAGGCTTACTTGGCGTTATGGGCAAGGGCGGGAATTCTTCTTCGAAGCTTGTTTGCTGGTTGCAATCCATTCCGTCGTTGGTATACTCGTGGTCGCTAGCTAAGTAGCTAGCTAAGCTAGTCCCCTCCTCGTTGGACATGGAGTCATTAGGACGCTTTTGTCCGGACTTTCTAGGCATTATAGTTGTGTTCGTTTGGCCTTTCACTGAGAGTTTGTGTTAATCTTTTCTTGTAATTTATTTCAGCTGCATTTGCAGAGGCTGGAGGTCAATAAGTGCTTTAAAACCGGTTTGAAGCCGAGAGCTCGTTACATTGCGACTATTCACTCCGCCATCTTGCCGGAACCCCTTCCATTCAATTTAAGACGCAAACGAGGCGTAGACGTCACGTAAATCACGTGTGGCAGTGAAGCGTCCACTCAGACGTTACGCGTCATTCACGTGTAGCAGTGAAGTTATAAAAACAAAATTCTGCTAACACGTATTATAACACGCACTCAACACGGCTCAGTGCAGTGTGTCAGCAACTGCGCTATTTACTTTCACTTCACTCACTCCTCTCAGTGAACGTGACATTTGCGTCTATCTTAGTCCGTGACGTCTGCGTCTGTGATTATATTTGTGTGTGTGAATTCTTGTTTAACCCACATTGTGAGGACCAAATGCCCCCACAAAGATAATATGTGGGGAAACTTTTTGATAGCCTATAGTAGCCTATTTTAGTTTAAATGTATTGTTGGGGTTGTTATTGTGTTTTTATCATTTATAATTGTAAAGTAGGCCTCTTGATTCAGGTCATCCAATAACAGAAATTAGTGATTTACACCAATACTGTGATGCGGACGATTAACCCTGCTTGTGGAGTAAATGAAGGCTGTGGTAAATTAAGATAATATAAATCGCATATACATTTAGTGGGTTGATTCATGATAGTTTGGGCATGAGAGGTAGAGGGTTTGCACAATCATTTCAAAATTATATAACACCACGGTTTGATTTAGTTTGCCATTTGGGTTATATTTGTAAGATCTCACGAATCCTGATAAATGCAATTTCAACTATTTCTGAAGTGCTTCTATTATAAAAAAGCCCACCACTTTCTCACATAACGCAGTTAAACAGCCCCTGCATAGAGTGAATAATCGATTTTTAAGCCATTGATAATGATAAACCACTTCAGCACGCCACGGACAGCACCTGCTACTGTCGCACTTAAGAAGGAATACCTTTAGCAACCTCCTAAGGTATAGTTCGGGAAACACGCCTAAAAATGGTATAACTTTAGTTGTTATACCTTAAGAGTCTTCGTATCGCGCTAAGAGACAACGTTATCGGGAAATGCAACCCTGAGCTGGCTCATGTTATATTTACACGTTGAATTGCCCTGCGTTTATGAATTGCAATTTTTATTGTGTTAGTTCTGTTACATCCTGTTGTGAAAATGCTGGTGACCACTGCTCTTATGTGCTTTATAAATAAAACATGATGGATTGACTGATATCGTAGATTTTACATCGTCGCTTTGCTATTGTGGCAGAAATGACATATAACAACAGCTGCCCAAAACCTAACAAAAATACACTAACAAAAGAATCATTAAAAAGGGATCACTATTTGGCATCCTGTTAGGAGTGGATACTGAACAAAATGTCATTAGTGAAATGAGAATGATTATTAGCCTATTATTTGTATTATTATTATTAGGCTACTTTTATTATTTAATTAATATTAGCAACAATTCGTTTGCACCGTAATTATTTCATACTTTAGGGCAGGGGTACTCAAGTTCAGAGGCCAAGGGGGCACATTTAAACCACACAGCTACCACACTAGCCATTATTTTTAATGGAAGGAAATTAACATTAAAAGAGTAAAATGTTAGAATGTTTTAACCATTTCGTTATTTTGGCTTGGAATTTCGTTTGTTAGAAATATAAATATAATTTAGAAATGCTTTTGAAATTAAAAACTTTGCGTTTAATATACAAAATAAATTGCACCAGACAGAGGGTTAAAGAAAACATATAGGCTCATATAGGCTTAATTAGTTTCACATATTCTAATGGATATTTTCCTTAATGACAGCGGATATAACGCACACAACTCTGTCATTTTTATCCATACAGATAAGAGGACATATGTATAAACAATAAACTGTTACTTTTATTTGTGTCAACTCACTATAACAAAGGCTGTGGAATACACTGAACTTTTTGTGCTGCACTCCAAATGCGGTCTTCATTTTAAAAAAAAATGTGTTTATTAAACACAACGTTTTTAATTTCAAAATTTTCTAAATTTAGTTAATATACGTAACAAACGAAATTCAAAGTCAAAATAACGAAATGGTAAAAATAAAAAATCAAACAAAATTCAAATGCAAGCAAATTCAAACATTTCGCTCTTTTAATTTGAATCAATTCTTTTGTCACCTTCCATCCAAAATAATGGCTATTGCATGGCTTGGATACACATAAACCCATGGACATACCTAGCAGGGAAACATTTTTTTATGTCGCATAACATCTGTTAATGGAAACGCTTCATTTATAATAGTTTTATTATATATATATATATATATATATATATATATATATATATATATATATATATATATATATATAACGTTTTTTTTTTTTTTTTAATTATTATTTCTTTCATCGACATTTAGTAAATACCGCAAAGGTTTTGCAAATCTGTAATGGAGAGAGCAGTCCAGACAAATTCAAGTGGATTCAGGCGGTCTTGCAAACCCGTTTGATCCAATTAAAAAAAATAAATTCTTAAATATCCACATAAACGACAAATTGTTCACTATAGCAATAGTAGACCCCCGTTAATATAACTGTGCCTCGCCCATCCCATTTGCACAGGGCCTGTTTGTTTTACTAGGAGCTAGCCTATATAAATCATTAAAGTGTGATGTTTAAATTATGCAAGTGAAAGTGAGCACTGGCTGCGACGCGCAAACTTTTTAATGATGCGCTTAGCTTTAAGAAATAATTACTACCGGCGGCCACCTGTTGAGTGGCCTACCTCTGCTTTAGGGCATCACCGAGCTGTGATGATCATAAAGATTACAGATATTATTTGCACATAAAAACCAAAACATTAGGTCTAATAATAATAATAATAATAGCCTATATTAATTTTATATAGCCTAGTGCCTAAATTATTATCGGTCTAATAGCCTATGCATCTGACCACTGCAATAATCAGTTTGAAAATTAAGAACAGCGTTTTTCAAACGCCATTTAAAAAACAACTTGTACTTCTCTCCTCATTTCACAACATATGGGCCACAAGGGAAATATTAAGAAAATACATTTATATAATTGTATAATTTATAGGCTATTATTACTTATATGTGTTTAAGCCTAAATTAGTCTCTCGGTGTATCTAAGAGAATATAGGCCTATAGTCTTTAATGCAGTGTCAGAAGTCAGCTTACTTTCTGCAGTGAATGTAGACTGGTGTTTGAGACTTTTCATGTTAATAAAATGAAGAAAATTATTAAACAGTTAAGTAAATAGCATAAAAAAGTAAATAGCCTATAGTGGGACACAACCAACATAATGACTCTGTTTGTGAAAATTGACTTGGGGTTCAGACTGCTTATGTTTTTACCCCACATTATTGAAACCACCTTCAAGCAGAAGCAGACCTCAAGTTTAGGCATATGAACCAGTGATGTGGCAGACGCAGACGTCACGTTCGTCAGACGCAGACGTCACGTTCGGCAGACGCAGACGTCACGTTCGGCAGACGCAGGCGTCACGTTCATTGAGACGAGTGCATGTAGCAAAGTCACTTTAATGAGCCCGACGGGACGCCATACAAAGTCACTTTAATGAGCCCGACGGGACGCCATACGCCATACTTTATGGCGTATAGACCCAATCGGAACGCCATACGTCTGAACGTCTGTACATCTGTACGTCTGAACGTCTGAACGTCAAATGCCCGATAATTAAGATATTATTAAAATAGATTAAATATTACTTGGTAAGTTCTACATACATAAATGTAAATGGTCTGGTAGGATTTCCAATATTACCCATTTCAAGGCTGACCTGAAGAATTACTTTGAAACGTTACAAGGACTCTGAAACCGCAAAGCAATAGAACTATGGACATTTACAAAGAATTAAACTCCTCTTCTTTAATTTGAGTACACTAATATACCCTTCTTTTGTTGTTTGTTGCTGTTGGTATTCTTATTTTATTTTATTATTTTTTCCCCTTCTTCTTCAATGTTCAAAATCCTTGATTTGAATGTTATCTTACCTGATGTTAAATATTTTATAACTGTTTCATATGGGATGATTTTAGACTCAAAATGATTAATGCATGCACACACAATTATCCATGAACTTTTCACTATCCACAAACAAATGCCTTTCAACTTGTATGTGCAAAACACATAATTGCATGAATGTGCTGCAGTTTGTACAAATAGAGACATTTGTTTGAATACAAATGTTTTATTTTGCATTAGTGTATCATAATTTGCACATGCAACAAATAAGATGTGCATTTGTGGATCATGTGACGCGTGTGCATTTATTGACGTCTTTTCTGCATTGATCTCATTTTATTCATTTGGATTTTGAGACTTTCATTTCGCGTTTTCAAGCATTTCACGTTTTCAAGCATTTCACAAACCACACACAAACAACTACCAGTGAATGCGCCTGGTGCTGATTATTAATGTATGCACAACTACCAAATGTGCATTTCTACATTAAAACTTTACAACTTGTATGTGCAAAGTCCAGATTGACATGAATGTGCAGTATTTTGTACAAACAGAGACATATTTGTGAATACAAAAATTCGATGTTGGTCAGAATTTGTGCATGCACCGAGTACGATGTGCATTTGTGTATCCGGTGACGCGTGTGCATTCATTGAGTCGTTTGTGAGTCGATCCTATTTGATTCATTTGGATTTTGAGACTTTCATTTCGCCAGTTTGGCCTTGCACGATCCACACCCACAGCTGTCTAAGAAAACCCGCTACCACTAGATGGCAGTATTCTGCCGAAACAGACAATGGCACCGGAAGCGTTCTTCTGCCTATAAAACACTTAATGTTTCCTCATTATAAAGACGAGAAAAACGCTTAACAGTATAATGCAAGCAGATTAAGTTATGAACACAACATTTATCTCAATATTTTTCTCCTATAGAAAACCAATATAAAATGCTTAATATGAAATATAGCGCATAAAGTGTAGCCTACTCAGTTTTAATATCATCGTCTTACTGCATTAAGCCACATTAAGCGCTTTCTTTTATAATAGGCTGATTAGGCTCTATGGGAGAAAACGCTTAGTCCCCACATGGAAAAATACTATAGTATATTATAGTAAAATTACAATAAATTAGTAAAGGCCTACTATAGTGTTTTTGAACCATGGTAACGATATTACAGTAAATTGTAGTATATTATATAGTATTTACTACACTTCGTTAATTTACTGTAGTACATTTACTATAGAATGATTCAAAACACTATAGTATTTACTAGAGTAATTTTACTATAATATACTATAGTATTTTTCCATGTGGGGACTAAGCGCTTTTCTCCCATAGAGCCTAATCAGCCTATTATAAAAGAAAATGCTTAATGTGGCTTAATGCAGTTAGACGATGATATTAAAACTCAATGATATTGAGTAGGCTAAACTTTATGCGCTATATTTCATATTAAGCTTTTATAGGCAGAAGAACGCTTCGGTGCCATTGTCTGTTTCGGCAGAATACTGCCATCTAGTGGTAGCGGTTTTCTTAGACAGCTGTGTGTGTGGATCGTGCAAGGCCAAACTGGCGAAATGAAAGTCTCAAAATCCAAATGAATCAAATAGGATCGACTCACAAACGACTCAATGAATGCACACTCGCCACCGGATACACAAATGCACTCGTGCACGCACAAATTCTGACCAACATCGAATTTTTGTATTCACAAATATGTCTCTGTTTGTACAAAATACTGCACATTCATGTCAATCTGGACTTTGCACATACAAGTTGTAAAGTTTTAATGTAGAAATGCACATTTGGTAGTTGTGCATACATTAATAATCAGCACCAGGCGCATTCACTGGTAGTTGTTTGTGTGTGGTTTGTGAAATGCTTGAAAACGTGAAATGCTTGAAAACGCGAAATGAAAGTCTCAAAATCCAAATGAATAAAATGAGATCAATGCAGAAAAGACGTCAATAAATGCACACGCGTCACATGATCCACAAATGCACATCTTATTTGTTGCATGTGCAAATTATGATACACTAATGCAAAATAAAACATTTGTATTCAAACAAATGTCTCTATTTGTACAAACTGCAGCACATTCATGCAATTATGTGTTTTGCACATACAAGTTGAAAGGCATTTGTTTGTGGATAGTGAAAAGTTCATGGATAATTGTGTGTGCATGCATTAATCATTTTGAGTCTAAAATCATCCCATAGTTTCATGATGCTATGGAATTTTTCAAAGAATTTTATGTGAAACATTTGTATGTTTTGAAATGTTAAACTTATATTTTTTGGAGAATAAAAAAAAATTGATTAAGTAATTTAGATGAAGTAGTAATTTAGATTAAGTAAAAGTACATTCATAGCTATAACATTATAGTGCATAGCCATATATTTAATATTCTTGAAGAATATCAAGAAAAAACTGTGTAGGTTTGTGATAAAAAAAAACTAATCTCACAACAGTAAAAAGCTTTAAATTATTTTACATTATCAATTATGTGTGAACTAGGGGTTATGAAATATACAATAATGGGTAAAAAGAGTCTCTATAATGGATATCGTTTTATGAACTTCTTGAAAGCTCATTTGAAAAATACGTTTAAAACCGCCAGTAGATGGCAGAAATGAACTGTTCTATTAAGATTACTGGAAAATGTTCAATCTATTCTTTCAAAAACACAAATATATATTTAATAACACCCGCACAACTACTCCTCTTAGACAAGTCCAAGTGTTTTCTGCTGTGGTGCTGTTTGGAACTATATTTTCATTGACTATTGTGTGAAATTAACAGTCATTACAAGTTTATCTGCAGGCATTCTGGTTGATTAATTTTTTATAAGCAAAAAACTGCTCATATTAAATAAATATTTCCAAATTCGTGTTTTACTTGGTATTTTTCCTCAACTTTTGTCTCAATTGGCAGTTAAGTTTCATGTATATAAATATTTTCCTAATTCTATTACCAAGAAGTGAAACATTATGTGAATTTAAAGTGGCTGCGTTAAGTAAGGGATAATCCACGGCTAGCCATGATGTAGAGGCAAAGAACCGCCTGACGTGAAGCGGATATGTTTCTTTTATAAATAATACAGCCTAAATGTATGTGACGTTGTTGGTTCCCATGACATGCACTCTAAAAAAAATAAAAAAAAAAATATTGCTATAGTCACTAAAAGTGGTTCTTGGTCATAATCATAGGGGAACCACCCCTGGGTCTATATTGCACCATATTTTCACATGTTCTGTATATGGTGGTGCTATCAGCTCAGCCAAAGAATCACTGAAGAACCCCTGAAGCACCAAGATTAGTGCTATACAGCACTTAAAAAGGTTCCCCTATGATTACGAGCCAAGAACCACTTTTATTGTCATATAGCACCTTTTTTTGTGTGTTACATTTTAATGTTTTAACTGCCAGTTCTCTGAAATTGACATCCCAGATAAGTAAAGTAAGATGAGCAAATAGATGCATATTGTTTTCACCCATAGGCGTAATTTACGGGTGGGACGGGTGGAACATGTCCCCACCACTTTTTGCCAGACTCAATATTGTCCCCACCACTTTTTATAAGTAACTGAAAAAGAGATTGCGGAAGGTGTGTATAAAAGCAAAAGCACGAAATCGTCATTCTTCATAATCTAATTCATTAATTTAACACATTTTTTCGCCGGTCTGAAGCTTTTTTTCCATTAGCCTACAGATTTATGCAAAACTTTTGTGATAATAGTCGATAAAAAAATATAGCGAAATGACGGCGTTTCCATTAACTGATGTTATGCCACTAAAAACATTTTTCCCTCTCTTGATAAGTCATTCCAAAAATTATGCTACGAAGGTTGTTAGGTTTATGTACATCCCAGCCTCACACCGCACGCCATAAAACGACATGTATTTTATCATAATAAGGACATATGTTGTATATTGTGCTGTGTAGAAAATGACCTAACCACATTAGAGAATTTATTTAGCATAATATGTGCCTTTGTCACACTTCCATGTTTCTATATATTTCTATAAAAGTAGGTCTATAGCCTATATCAGTCTGGCGACTAAACGAAACAAAACAAATAATTACTAGCCAATGGCGATTCTATTGCCAAGGTTTGTGTAGAAGGTTATGCTCACATTTCATAATCAACACATGAAATTAAAAATAATAATAGTATAGGCTCATAGTTAAACATAGCCTACGGAACAATATAGGCTACTTTTTCTATACCCCTCTGTCTGATGAAAGCGAAGGTGCGACGCGTTCTGGTGGATTTTTTCCTTAATGACAGAGGAAACAACTCAGAATGCTCCGTCATTTTTATCCATAGCTACAGATAAGAGCAATAGCCTACATAATTAAAAACTATAAACTGTCTACTTTTACTTGTGTAGGCCTAGACTTACAATGACAAGAGCCATGGATTAAGGAAACAGGTTATTTTGCATGCGCTGCTCTCCGTCCAAACACCGTCTTAATTTCAAAAATGTATTTTGTTTATTAAATGTAAAGTTTTTCATTTAAAAAGCATTTCTAAATTCAGTTTATATTTTCAACAAACGAAATTTCAAGCCAAAATAACGAAATGGTTTAAAAAAAAAACAAAAAAAAACTGAAATGTTACCACCATACAAATTCAAACATTTCTCTCTTTTCATTTTAATAAATGCTTGAATAACAGGCCTATGTCTCCTTCCATTAAATAATGGCTATAGCGGTGGCTGGGATTCACATAAACCTACTAACTTATGTGGCAAATTTTTTTGAATGTGTGGAGGAAAAATTTAATCATAGAAGAAGATTTATGTTTAAGGTTATACAGATATCAACATCTGTCTCTGTTATTCAAAAACACCTCTTAGCATGGGGTCACGGGACACCTAAATTGGGGACTCTCCCGGGCCTTAGATGTCACTTATTAAAACACACACACACACACACACACACATACACACACACCTCATAAAATGTAAATGTAAACCCCCCCATCACCGCTTGAGGCCTTGACACAAACACTGATGAGGGAAGATAAGAGGGGGGGAAAGACATTTGTATCACCTTTTCCTCGAATGGAAAAACACTGAGACACTGAGAGGTATAAAAGCTTGGGCCTTCTATTGTTCCTCAGTTCACACTCGATGCAGGCATTATCTGGTTGTATTGACTGTGGATTCATTCTAGCAAGAATTAAATCTTTATAAAGACTCAATTGGCTAAGGTTTGTCTCTTATTCAGAAATGCAACGGAGTTAACGTTATTTTGCCGCAACAATTTGGTGTCAGGAAGTTGGATTCCTTGGATGTGCCTTCCGGAACCCTGGGAGCGGACGGTGACTGATCATCCTGGACGTAGAGTCACAGCCTTACCCCGACTGATTAAGGGAGAAGGGCCGGCTGCTCTAGGGGTTCTGGAGTGTCCGACCACTGGAATAAGAGAAAACGAACCCGAGATGGCAACGGGACACTCTGGTAAGAGACAAATCCAAAATTTTGGGAATTTTAATGTGAATTTGGTTAAATTAAGATTTGGGAAACTAAGGGATAAACCATAGGGGAGGTCTGATTCTGTGGCGATTGCAACGTGGTTTGATTTGTTTATGTTGAGAAACTAAAATCACAGAGAGTGAGAAGGGCTGAGTGGTCCTTAAGGCGTTTGAGTAAGCGTCCTTCCCGTCTGTCCTGTAAGGGCTTTTGTGGGGGATGTGTGTGTGAGAAATGCAAATGAAGATTGTTATAAGAAGCAGATAACAGGGAAAGGAAAATTTTTTGTCTGATCACAAAGAAGCCACAGCTGTTTAAAGATCATTGGTGAGTATGAACTTTGATTATGGATAACAGTTTGTGATAACAAAATTAGAGCTAACAAGGGCTGTTGTGGGAAATGTGTGTGAGAAATGCAAATGAAGATTGTTATAAGAAGCAGATAACAGGGAAAGGAAGATGTTGTCCAATCACACAGAAGCTACAGCTGTTTAAAGAACATTGGGTGAGTATGAACTTTGATTATGGATAACAGTTTGTGATAACAAAATTAGAGCTAACAATTTGAGAGACATGATCAGTAACTTGATCAGGCCGGATAAAGTTTTTGAGACGAGAGAGCTGTAAGCAGCTCTGCTCTGAAGCCAGCAATTTAAAGAAATAAGTAGAACTTCTTAAGAAAATGGGCAGCAATGTTTTAATTATGTTTAGAAAATTATACGGCAATTTAACTGGCTACAAATTAATTGAGAACAAGAGAAATTCAAATTTCTAGATGTTAGTGCATAATGAATAATCATGGGTTATAAAATGGGTGGAATGCTATTAAACCCTGAAGGAAAGATTCCAGTAACTAAGGGAATCTGATAACATTAAACCCTGAAGGAAAGATCCCAGTAACTGTGGGAATCTGATAGCTAAATGTGATTTTTGTTTTGAAAAAGCAGATGAAAGATACCATGAATTGCTGAATGACACAGAGTGTTTTAATTGTGGTCAGCAGGGCTTTGTCCACTCACCATAAGGTGTCGAAGGTGTGACAAATGAGGCAACCACACTAAACCCAGTAAAAAGAAATGAATACAGAGATGAGATTTAAACTCTGTCTAAGAAAATAATGAAATAACAATAGGCTTATAATAAATATGTTCTTGCTCTTCTCACTTTTGCAAAACTCTGATAATGCTTATTGGACTGAATATTGGGTTGTTGAAATAACTTTAGGTAAGTTAATATGTTGGAAACCCTAGAAGTTGATGCTTTGGTTTCAAAAGATAAGCTTGTGCTGAGCTGTAATAAATGCTGATTTGCTTATCTGAATCTGGCACCACCACGTCATTTCTGGTGCTGTGGCCTAGCTTGAGTAACACACACTCAATCTGAGGGTGATTTGAAAGTGTGATTTCAGTCTAAGGATTGAGTTTAAAAGGAAAATGTCTGAAGTTTATTTGAAAACAATATTAATTTCTAACCAGATCTCACTAGCTTGTGTAAAGAGTGAAAAGTTGCAGTGCAGATGAAGATGCAGTGTGCCAGCCCTGAAGGCCTCAGAGTCTCTCTCTCTCATTCAAACCCAGCACAAAGCTGTTATCTGAGCATGTGTCATAAGTGATTAGATACTTATGGTTAAGCACAGGGCATCAGTTGAAAATCATAGAGACAGTGATTTGATAAAAGGACATTTTGACTAATAGTTAAAGGATTGCCATGGAGGGCAATGATAGATATTTTGATGAAACAAAATGAGATGTTTTTACAAACGAGATGTTTTTAAAATATAGAACTGAAAATGTTGTGTCTGATCTAAGCCTTCACCATGTACAGGACCGATGGATCGAGACACAAAGGTAGCAGAACATTAAACTGAAAGGACAGTTGTTCTGGCTAAATTCACTGAGTGGTGGATTTTAGTGATTTAGTTGTATTGTGATAATTAACCTGTCTACATGTTCTACCTATAGTAAGCAGACCAGATGGCTCTGATGACTCTTGAATGCACTCTATGCAAAGCTCCAGAAAACATCATCCTGTTGAGGTCAAAAAAAAAAAAAAAAAAATTATATATATAAAAAAATTTAAGCGATGACAAATGTGCGTGAGATGATTCGCCAAAGACGGGTAAGATCCTCTCTTGGCCAGCAGGAGGACAACCTAAGCCAGGGTTTCATCGACATTTGGGCACCTCCAAGAAGGAGTGTTTTTATGTGAGGTGTGTATGAGAGTTGAGCAGATGTCTGTGAGGCCAGCAGCATCATAAAGGGAGGAGTTGTGTTTTGTAGGGGCCGAGAGTCCAGACAGATATACAGCAGTCCGACCCAGAGATGTTCCTCTATACCGCTCACCCAAGAACCGCTTATCCAGGGAAGACCCTGAGGGAAAGTTATGATGGTAAGGGGCATTCAAGAGCCAGCTGAGACCATGCTGTGAATTGTCATACATTTTATGGAGAACAGAACAAAATGTATTAATTGGTATAAGTAAAACTGTGATATTGATCTAATATGTCTCTATCATAGTCTTAAATCCTGCAGGTCATTAGATATGGCATAGGATCATTCGGAAACATGGTGATGGCTTTAAGATGAGGACAGCTTTTGAAGTTCAAAAGAGAAGGTCTGGATAACAAAGGTATTTAAACTAAAGATTATAGTTTGTTCTGAGTTAAAGTCTCAGAGGCTGTTGAAAAGATGATCTGTGTAAGAGAGAGAGAGAGAGAGAGAGAGAGGCTACTTGTGGAGGCGGGGATGGCACAGTGTCTGTAATCGGCCATGTTAAAGCTGAGACAAAACCAAAACAACCCAGCTGACTTTTCTAAAGACAACTTAATAGTGAACAGACATGATTTGAAAATGATTAAGAAACCAAGTAGAAGCAAATTTTGAGAATGAGCAGTTCATATTTATGCCCAGATTGAGCGTATAGTGCTTTATCACTACAAATGGGTTAAGCCAAACGACAAACTTTAAAAGAAGCGTATTATTCTGAGTGATTCTGATAAAAGATGATCCAGAACATGGGACGAGCTTTAAGTGGATTGATATCCAGCTTGGTCTGTGAATGGTAATAATAATGACTACTTTTGTCATTTATGATGAGGATTTGAATTACTCTCTGGATTAGTTAAAATAGTAAGCGTAAAAATTATAGACTTGAGGACAGAGACAAAATGACAAATTGGCTTAAGTCATTATCTAAATTATCCAGAGAATCCGTCACAATTATGAAAGGCCAGAGGGCGAACAAAGGAATATAAACTTTAAAATGAAAAGTTTTATTTTTGTGTTTCCTCCATTAAATGGAGGGAGGACATTAATTTATCTAGAGAACTACCATTAATGTAAGAGAAAAAACAAAAACAAAACAAAAACAAAACAAGAGGCTGTGAGGCTTTCTGTGTGACTAGGATTGAGATGGAGGTCAGTAATATTTTGGATTTCTGCAGAGCAGTGGACAGTGGAAAGGTGTGCCGTAGGTGAGACAGAGGACTTCACGGTGAAGGTGAGACTGCATCAAGGATCGGCTCTGAGCCCCTTCTTGTTCGCAGTGGTGATGGACAGACTGACAGAGGAGGTCAGACAGGAATCTACATGGACTATGATGTTTGAGGATAACATTGTGATCTGTAGTGAGAGCAGGTGGACGAAAGTCTAGAGAGGTGAAGGTTTGCTCAGGAGAGAAGAGGAATGAACGTTAGTCGCAGGAAGACAGAATACATGTGTGTTAATGAGAGGGAACCAAGTGGAACAGTGAGGTTCCAGGGAAATGAGGTGAAGAAGTGTGTGTGTGCAGGCAGGTTGGAATGGGTGGAGAAAAGTGTCAGGTCTGTTGTGTGAGGGTTACAGTAAGAATGAAAGGGAAGGTGTGCAGAACAGTAGTGAGAACAGTGATGATGTGCGGTTTGGAGACAGTCACACTGAGGAAAAGACAGGAGGTTTAAGGAAGATCAAAGAGGAGGTTTATGGATGTAGTGAAGGAGGAACATGAAGGTAGGGAAAGAAGGAAAAGAAGATTCAAGACATTGAAAGGAAAATGTACTTTAAAATCCTAATTAATTGGAAAGATTTTGATAAAGAATTGGGTATTGAATATGATTAAGCATAATGTCACAAGAGAAAGATGAGTGAACGAGCTGATTGAATGTAATACGAATAGATAATTATGTTGTTTTGATGAAAAGTTTTCAACATTAACAAATTTAGGTTTATTTTATAAATGGTAAGATATGATGAGTGAAATTGCAGTTGATGGAAACAGTAATTTTGAACAAAAACATGGTGGTTTGTAAAAGAATTGTGTTGAGACAGCGAACTGGAGGAAGTTTGACAAGAATATGATGTTCAGTGAGAAACTGGGAGCATTTAGATCTGAATATAAACATGAAGTTGAGTTAGAGAGGATAATGACAACCATGACAGATGCACAAAAGAGAATCAGTGCATGTCAAACATACGGCCTGCATGGGCAGAGGAGTCCTCTGAACTGTGGCCAAAGCACAAACTGAAGGATGTTTATATGGAGATTTAAAGCGCTTAGATGGATTTTTATCTATCTTACTTATTTTTTTGTCGTTTAATTTGAATTTATCAAGAGAATCAATGATTGTTTTTCTTCCTTTACACTAATCATGTATTTGGTCTCTGAGGAGTGACTGAGGGTCTGAACTAGGGATGTGTGATGTGTCGTTAAAACACTTGAAAGCAACAAGGTGTCGTGCGTTTGTATTTTGAAGGTATCACACACCCCTAAATTGACAGGAGTGCAGTAACAGAGCTTACTCATTTAGCCCGACTTCCAGAGATTAAATATGGATTTTATATTAACTTTTATATTAACTTTCACTGAAACACAAAAGAATCAGGATAAAGATTGACTGGAGCTTGTAGCCCTGACTGACATATGCAAGCTGATGAAAGGTAAAAGTGTAACAATTTGAACAGATTTGCGTTTTGAGTTCGGAGTTGGGCATAATTTGGGGGCATTGTGGAAACACAGGAAAATTGTAATATCAGATGGGCGCCCAATTCTGAATGGTTCAACTGTGTCTGCTTCTCAAGACACAATTTTCTTGACTGGCCAGGTTGATATCTGTGAACGCGCAGCGCACATTAATAACAAAGATTTTATTTAAACAGGCAGATGAGATTGCGAAGGCCGAGGAAGAAGCAGTCAAAGGAACCATGATGTCTTTTGATATTTGAAATAAACACAAACACTTTCACTTCTTTACAGAGTACGGAGACCTTCGCCACAACAGCGGAGAAACAGCTGTGGAAACTGTGGCTGCACTTTTCAAAATGGTGTGGTGATGGCAAGCCTTGTTTACCCCAAACATTCTTTGACCATTATGTTTAGATGGCTGCATAGATGATCAGGCAGCCAAAGGGGGAATTAGTTAAATGAAAACTGATGAAAACTGTCTGGGGTACAGTATTTTTATGAATTTTTTTGTAGAAGGAAAGGCCTAGAGCAAATCTGAGTCTGTCCGAGACTGTTTAATGGAAGGGGTAAACAATTACTTAAATCGATATAATTTGTGAATTATTGCAAAAGAAATGTCCTCTCTGTGTCGAAGATCTGTGTGCAGGTTAAGGGACTCCTTTATATAACATCAGACCAGATGTTTGATGCCGTGATACGGGACTACAGGAGGAACAGATGGAGAGTGAAAAGGTGACTAGGGCCTTTTGTTGTGCTTCTGATGACAAAAACCGCCATCAAGGTAGCGGAGAAAGATCCCACCAGTGATCGGAGAGAAGGAGCCGAGAGGAGCTGGAGGCACACGTCTGTGCGGACGGAGGTCACACAAACATCACGTGCCGCTATCACCTCAGGAGCAGAGACGCTGGCACAACATGGAGCTGAGACAACAAGTTAAGAACCTGTTGCAAGCCCACAGAATCAGAGTTGCACAATCTACAGAGAGGTGGAGTCCTTTCATTAACAGAGCAGAAAAGACTAATCTTCATAACTCTTTCTGGGCATACAGCTGTGCAATTCCCTCTTGCCATCTGAAAGACTGGAGCAAAGAGAAGCCGTGGTGCCCTTTTCGATGTTTGGACTGTGCGACTTGAGAAGAACAACATTCATATATACATTTAATATTTTTCTTGTGAATTATCAAGGAATGATAAAAGGGGGAATTGTGGAGGAAAAATTTAATCATAGAAGAAGATTTATGTTTAAGGTTATACAGATATCAACATCTGTCTCTGTTATTCAAAAACACCTCTTAGCATGGGGTCATGGGACACCTAAATTGGGGACTCTCCCGGGCCTTAGATGTCACTTATTAAAACACACACACACACACATACACACACCTCATAAAATGTAAATGTAAACCCCCCCATCACCGCTTGAGGCCTTGACACAAACACTGATGAGGGAAGATAAGAGGGGGGGAAAGACATTTGTATCACCTTTTCCTCGGTACGGAAAAACACTGAGACACTGAGAGGTATAAAAGCTTGGGCCTTCTATTGTTCCTCAGTTCACACTCGATGCAGGCATTATCTGGTTGTATTGACTGTGGATTCATTCTTGCAAGAATTAAATCTTTATAAAGACTCAATTGGCTAAGGTTTGTCTCTTATTCAGAAATGCAACGGAGTTAACGTTATTTTGCCGCAACAATTGACATAAAAAAAAAAATGTTTTAGTCGCAGAACATCGCGTAATGGAAATGCAATCATTTCGTAATAGTTTTTTATCGACATTTAGAAAATATCGCTAAATCTATAAGTTAAATATTTATAAATATAAGTTTTGCGCAAATATATGATGGAAACGCAGCTAATGAAACTTCGTCATATTATCTTGCATATTTTGATTGATAATAGTATATAAGGTTAGATGTGTTGTGAGTTTTGCTTATTGGATGTTTATAGAATAATTTGTGAATGTAATGCATGTGTGGCCTATATCAAAGTGAAAATTAAGTGCATTTCCAACTCTGAACTCAGTCCACAAGTAAATTCTGTTATTAAATAAACACACAGCAAAACGAGTTGTGCGGTGTCCCCACCACTTTTCAAAGCAAAGTTACGCCACTGTTTTCACCTGCATGAAATAAAACACTTGAAACTAAAATGACCTGAGATTACCACTATAATAATAATTGATTTTTTTATAATATACTTTTCATTCCGACGAATCTCAAAGTGCAACAATGGAAAAATAACAAAAATGAAACACTTATAGACCAATACAAATAATCACCACATAAAAGCCTTTAGTTCAGCTTTAAAATTGTCCAAGCTCTCTACTGCTCTCAGCTCACTGGTGGTTCCACAGCCGAGTATAGCTCGGTCTCCCATGGTACTTGGAACTTGAAGAAGCAGGTGGCCTGATGACCTGAGGGTGCTGGTGGAGGATTTAAGAGTGATGAGTTTCTGTAGATATGGCGGTGCATGTCCAGTGATACATTTATGTTTGAGCAGGAGGATTATATATATATATATATATATATATATATATATATATAACTATTTAATTACTATAATCAGTAGATGGCTGCAGAGGCACAGTTATTTTCTCATTAGCATGTCCACTCCCTGATGACTGCTTCAATGCGGCGTGGCATGGAGGCAATCAGCCTGTGGCACTGCTGAGGTGTTATGGAGGCCCAGGATGCTTCGATAGCGGCCTTAAGCTCATCCAGAGTGTTGGGTCTTGCGTCTCTAAACTTTCTCTTCACAATATCCCACAGATTCTCTATGGGGTTCAAGTCAGGAGAGTTGGCAGGCCAATTGAGCACATTAATACCATGGTCAGTAAACCATTTACCAGTGGTTTTGGCACTGTGAGCAGGTGCCAGGTCATGCTGAAAAACGAAATCTTCATCTCCATAAAGCTTTTCAGCGGATGGAAGCATGAAGTGCTCCAAAATCTCCTGATAGCTAGCTGCATTGACCCTGCCCTTGATAAAACACAGTGGACCAACACCAGCAGCTGACATGGCACCCCAGACCATCACTGACTGTGGGTACTTGACACTGGACTTCAGGCATTTGGGCATTACCTTCTCCCCTGTCTTCCTCCAGACTCTGGTACCTTGATTTCCCAATGACAGTCCAGTGCTGCTTCTCTGTAGCCCAGGTCAGGCGCTTCTGCCGCTGTTTCTGGTTCAAAAGTGGCTTGACCTGGGGAATGCAGCACCTGTAGCCCATTTCCTGCACACGCCTGTGCACGGTGGCTCTGGATGTTTCTACTCCAGACACAGTCCACTGCTTCCGCAGGTCCCCCAAGGTCTGGAATCGGTCCTTCTCCACAATCTTCCTCAGGGTCCGGTCACCTCTTCTCGTTGTGCAGCGTTTTTGCCACACTTTCCTTCCCACAGACTTCCCACTGAGGTGCCTTGATACAGCACTCTGGGAACAGCCTATTCGTTCAGAAATGTCTTTCTGTGTCTTACCCTCTCGCTTGAGGGTGTCAATGATGGCCTTCTGGACAGCAGTCAGGTTGGCAGTCTTACCCATGATTGCGGTTTTGAGTAATGAACCAGGCTGGGAGTTTTTAAAAGCCTCAGGAATCTTTTGCAGGTGTTTAGAGTTAATTAGTTGATTGAAATATTTCAGTTGGTGTGCAATAAATCTAAAATATGAAAGTTAAATTTTTATCATTACATTATGGAAAAATAATGAACTTTTATCACAATATGCTAATTTTTTGAAAAGGACCTGTATATCTGTCATTATACTCAAACTGTCACACTGAAAGACACTCAAAACAAAACAGAAATTCTATAGGTTGGTTTAAAAAAAAAGAACAAAGAATCGCTGTTGTCTGTGGTTTGCTAATTTACTTAGAGCTTATAGGCCTTGTATTGGTTATAGCCTGAAATTGATACTACTGTAACTGTAAATTTATACATTACTCCATGATCAAAAAGGATGTTGATTCAGGAACATTGTGTCAACGTGATTTCATCAAGTACATTTACTAAATCCCTTTGCACATACTGTTAGCCCTGAATGTCCTTTTAGTTTTTCTCAGTCATTTTGGTACATTTCTTGAATCATCCTTAAGATTTGCAAACCAGTAAATGCATTTTTTTAAATAATTTATAAGCTGCAGCATAAATGGATTACCGGTACCTGCAAAAGCCTGTAACATCTTCAAAATCATTCTCAAAAGTCAGTATTGATGTCAATGAACATTGACACAAGGACTTTTCATTCTGATGGCACTAGTGGCTTTGTTCACAAACAATAATAGTCAAAATACTCGGTCAGTATTTTCAGATTTAAACTATGGCTACGATTTATACAGTCTTGTCTTTTTCTTTATATCACAATGACACACACACGTGTGTGTGTGTGTGTGTGTGTGAATGTGTTACATTGTCTTTATAAAGTATATTTACTGTATCATCTAAAATACAAATGGACTACTGGAATACAGTAAGTATACAGTACAGTACAGTACAGAAAACAATGTCTGATTATACCTGTTCTGTCTGCAAACGTTTGAATGATTAAACACACTGTTGTTCTCCCAACATTCGGCTGTATACCTTTTGACCCACCTCAGTCGTTTTAAGGTCATAATTGAGAACATAATCTGGAATAGTGGCCCTTATTTCATTAGAAACATGTCCACAATCTCAACCTCTTCCACTGTTCTACCTACCCTTCCACCACACATCCTTACTCTTCTTCTTCCCAGCTGTTGGCCTGTTTGTTTCATTTGTTGTTCTTCCATTATTTACATGTGTAACACTGTGTTTTGCTCTGTCTATTTATGCTTGCCAAATGAAGCTTCATGAGATGCACTCTGATCTACTTCAGAGAACTAGCTGATCATTGGTTGATTTAATGCTTTGCAATGCCCTTCATTAGTGAAATTCAAAATGTATAGCCGAGAAAATCTTGCTATCATTAAAACATTAAAATATAGCATGTCGTGGGAACCAACAACTTCCCATACATTTTAGGCTATATTTCTATTTAACGCAGCCACTTTAAATTCACATAATGTTTCACTTCTGGGTATAGAAATATAATGAAAATTACCTTCCAATTGAGACAACAAGTTAAAAGTAAAAAACAAATTATGTAAATAATTATTTTTTTAATGTTTCCGTAATAAGCAGTTCTATCTTATAAAAAGAAATCATTAGAAAACCAGAATGCCAGCAGATAAACTGTTAATGACTGTTCATTTCACATAATAGTCAATGAAAATATAGTTCCAAACAGCACTACAGCAGAAAACACTTGCACTAAGAGGAGTAGTTGTGTGGGTGTCAGTGATGTATGTCTGGGCATGCAGGGTATGCACACGTGCATATGGGCACTGGCCAATAGGGGGCCCGGCCATGGGGAACTTTAATAAAACATTAATTCCCTCGTTTTAATTAAATGGCCACAATAAATATATTTGTATGCATGCCATGTATAGCCTAGTAATTTCTTGTTTCTCCATAATGACTAATTTCTCTGTCATTTCTTGTGTTCGCGTTTATTAGACTAATTTTTGCAGCTGCCATCAATTTCGCAAAAACTCCCATTTATAATTACTCTAGCCTACTCCCATATATAATTACCCTACTGTAATTAAGACATATATTCAAGAAATGTGTTAAACACAAAGACTTACTCAAAGGCCACGGAAACAGTGTTCGTTACGCACTTCAATCAATTCCCCACGTTCTTCGATTACTTCTTATTTATTAAATATAGGTACAGGCATTAGGTATAAGTTCAAGACATGATTATGAACTATAAACTATAAACAATACCAACGCGAACACAGCTAGGGAACGGATTAATTTACTCCACTCCAAACGTCTTCATTAAAAAAAAAAAAAAAAAAAATCATTTGTTTATTAAATGCAACGTTTTTAATTTCAAAAGCATTTCTAAATTCAGCTCATATTTCTAACAAACGAAATTCCAAGCCAAAGTAACGAAATGGTAAAAAACAACAACTTTAAGCTACCATGCCAATGCAAACATTTCGCTCTTTTAATTGTTATCAATGTTTGAATAACATGTCTCCTTCCATTAAACATAATGGCTAGGCGGTGGCTGGGATACACATAATCCCAACATACATGACATCATTTTTGGAATAACTTTTCACGAGAGAAAAAAATATGTTTTAGTCGCATAACATCTGTTAATGGAAACGCTGTCATTTCGCAATAGGTTTTATTGACATTTAGAAAATATCTCAAAAGTTTTTCGCAAATCTAATGGAAACGCGGCGGTGACTGCTCGTTTAAGAGAAAAAATTGTGTGTGAAAAATTAGTGTGTTTTTATGGTATTGTTTGGTTTGGTATTTTCTTGATACACTACAGTGAACATCTATAAATGCCTCGATGAAGGCCTACTTGGTGGGGCGGGATAGGGGGGCCCGTACAATTTATTTTGCATATGGGCCAGAGACTGACTTGCTACGCCACTGGTGGGTGTTATTAAATATAAATTTGTTTTTGAAAGAGTAGGTTGAACATTTTCCAGTAATCTTAATAGAACAGTTCATTGCTGCCATCTACTGGCGGTTTTCATTTCGGCAACCCGGTTCAAATGAGCTTTCAATAAGTTCACGATTTTTAAAAAAGAAATTCTGAATATACTCAAATGCATCCACTCTACTATGATTCTTTTTATTTATTATTGTATATATATATATATACACTAAACCAGTGATAGTTCGCACATAATTGATAATGTAAAATAATTATACGTTTTTTACTGTTGTGAGATTAGTTTTTTTATTATTCTAATTATTATTATAATTTTTTAATCACAAACCTAAACACTATTTTCTTGATATTCTTCAAGGACGTTACAGATATGGTTATGCACTATATGTTAAATAGCAATTGATGTGCTTTTACTTAAATCTAATTTAATAATTACTACTTCATCTAAACTACTTCATGTATTTTAATAATAGCTTAAATTATCGGACATTATACATGCTGACGTTCAGACGGGCAGATGTTCTCCACACGCATGTACATCTCCATATAAAACAAATGGAGACGTACACGCACGTATACACGTGTGTTGTCGGTCGTGCTTGTCAGTCTCGTCGCCGAATGGTACATTCCGAGCGCCATAGACGGGACGCCATATTAATGACCCGATCGGAACGGCATACACGTGATTTACGTGACGTCTGCGTGACGTCTACGTCACGTCTACACCTCGTCTGCATCTTAAATTGAATGGAATAAATAGCAGAATAAAAAAAAAAGTTAAGACGTTGAGTGAGACGTTTGTTGAGACGAGTGGATGTAGCAAAGCCACTTTAATGAGCCCGACGGGACGCCATAGAAATGGGCGTTAGACTCGGTACGGAAACGCCGCACTGCTGCAGACCTGGAACGGACTGACGGAGAGCATCCGCGTGCAGTGTGAAAGCTTTAATCTGTTAACATGGGTACGGAAAAAAAAACGCACCGCATACGCACTGCAAATGGAGTATGTGTGAAACTGGTGAGGGAAGGGGGCAAGAGAGGCACCTCAGCTGATGAGGGCAGAGGGGCATTGGCTCTAGCCACCGGGCAACCCCCTCCTGTGCACGGTCCTGCTAGAGTCTATTTGGAAGTGTGGTCTTTCATAAGCTTTTTTTTGGAGTAGAGGAGTGAGTATTCTCCTGATGTCTGAGAAAACCCTATTTAGACATATACATCATTAAATTTAATTGAATTTAATACAATAATAATAATACTTTGTTTTTATTTAGATATACCTGCTATATAAATTAATTCTTGTAAGGCATGACTTTATATTTTGGTATTAATTTCTGTATTTTTGAATGCGTAAACTGTAGATTACATTACATTTATAATTGTATAATTATTATATCGCATTATAATTGACAGCATGTATATTTTCCCCATTTTTTCTTTTTTGTAGTCTTTTTTTCTTCCTTCTATTGTATTCCACGTGAAAAGAAAACCCAGAATAAGACACTTATGAACTCAATTTGCATGTCTAATAAGCCAGGATCCTTTTATTGCACACAAATTTCAAAAAATATTTAAGCCTTTCTTGTCATTTTCCTTTTTTTCACTATCCCACCCCTCCGTTTTTTTAAATAAACAAAATCACAACAAACTTAACATTGTGGATAGCAAAAGGACATTTGCAGTGTGCAAACCATGGATTAAATAACATATCTGAAGTGCTGTTTTCAACCGTTTTCCTTTCCCCTGTTCTATGGAACAACATTCACAGACCTTCAGTTGCATCCCTGCAAAAAATGAACAAAAAACAGTCAACGTGTGTGACACTCATATATGTGCTAGAAGACCAAACCGATTACCTGCCTTACAGAGCTTCCTCACTTAGTCAACAATTCCTTGGCTTGATGAGCCTGAAGTACAGCTACTGCCTCTTCAACCTGAAGGGTACAAAAAAACAACAATGATCAAACAAAAACTGATCTATGAGACCGCATCTTTACATGCCTTGAGTAATTATTTTGACTGGGTGAACCTTAGAGTGCAGGGACTCTGGAGACTCAAGCATGTGCAGTAGTTCAGAGTTGTCAATCTCTAGCAGCATGCCTGTTATCTTTCCCGCAAGTGCAGGATGCAAAGCCTGGATAAGCGGATACAGCCGCTCACCTGTATGGGATGCAAACAATTTGGTCATTTAAATTAAATATGATGTAATACGTAGAACTTGTGTACCATGTTCTAAGTCTTCTGAAGCAATACAATAACCTTTTTTGCCGCTAAATAGTCAGACACTGAAGCGTTGGCACTAGTCTTTTTCTTTACTTTTTCCAGCAGTATTGCTCTAAAGGGGATGAATGTATTCATTTTCATTGTATAAATATTACAGTACTACAGAAGAAAAGTAGTTTATTCATAATGTTGTCAGTGTACTACAGGGGTGTACAATCCTGGCCCAGGAGGGCCAAATCCTTGCAGAGTTTAGCTTCAACTTAATACCTGCCTTGAAGTTTTAGTAATTTTCTAGTGTTTCAGGTGTTAATTGGAGTTAGACAAACTCTGCAGGACACTGGCCCTTGGAAACTCTGCTGTACTATTTGTAGTAATACCCTCGCTCCTGAAGAGTATTGTCATTTCAAGTCACCATCGCTGGTTTGATGTGAGAAAATTATTGTCACATCATCAAACCTTTGTCTTTGTCTCTGTGTGTGTGTGTGTGTGTGTGTGTGTGTGTGTGTGTACCCAGGAGCTGTTTCTGCTCTTTTAAGGGCGCAGCCGCCAGCATTGAGGCAGTTAGGGGCTCCTGGCCTCTCACATGAACTGCTGGCTCTGTATTCTGGACCACCTAAAGAAAAAGAAAGATTTAAAATGTTACTTTATGAAAAAAAGTTCTTTATTGCTTTTCTGTTGATACTTAATTTATTATTGATTAAAATAAGGTACACAAATGAGGAACGCTTCATGAATGTGTCATTCATTGCGCTCCCTCCAAGCCAATCTTCATTTATACTTTTCAAGGTTAAACTTTACACTCACTGCTGTTAGCTGTATGACCTGTCTGTTTTGCTTTTTTAAGTGAGATTTTGATTGACATCTGTTTTTTTTTTTTCACTTGTTCTTGTAATTCACCTGACTTGAGCTTCATAAATAACAAAAATGTTTTTTTTTTTTTTTAGAGCTACTTCATAGTAAAATTGTAATCTTATATCAAATCTGAAGTTTGCATCAATGTTATTTTGCTTTTTTATTACTGTAAAGCAGCTGTATTCTATAAAGCACTACATAAATAAGGTTTACTTGACTTATTAACTATAATTAATAACACTGTTCATCCTGACCTAACCTCCAGCTCAGCTTCTGCAGTAGAGGAACCATCGGAACCAGCTGTTACAGCTGCACATGTTCCAAGACAGCATTACCTATTATTTTGTGGGTTTAAATTAGTGGTTTAATTTAAGAATACTGTTCTTCTGTACACTTCATTACCCATTCTGTAATGTATTATTAGTCATCAGATGGATGGTTTTGTAAACGGTAAGGTACACAGCTAACATGGTGCTATTTTTAAAAAAAGAGAGGAGGAGCCAAGACAATGTAACAGCTAATAACACCATAGCATAATACATACACACAATAAATGTAAAAACTTTGTATATTAACCTCTTGAACCAGATGTTGATGCCAGTATATGTAAATTAAACATTGTTTAAAAAAAAGCCTAGAGAAGATGCTAATCTTAGATGTAGTGGTAAGTTATTCCAATGCTTCAGATCTACTACTGCAAAGGCCCAGTCACCACTCAATTTTAATCTGGTTTTACTTGATGACCTTAGAGTCCTATGTGGTTTATGTATATGGAGATGATGGCCTAATATGGAGGTGCCAAAAAGTATTTTATTTATCACCTCTTTTCACCACACAGAAGCCTGGGAGGTTGGCATAAAAAAAATAATAAAAAAAAAAGTCTCCATTGTCCGACGCATTCTTTTCACACCATTTCATGGTTACGGAGAACCTTGAAAGTCGGTCATGCAAAAAAAGCTGGCAGCATGGTCACAGGATATCCTGGACCAAATGGATTCAAATTCATCCACCATAATGTTTCCTGCGATTTTGACCTACAGGTTGGCAGACTGTTGCTTTTAAGGTTTGAACATGAGAGGTAAGGTTTTATATGCTCAATAGTCACAACTTAACTATTACATCTATTACAGTATTTTTATTACTATACAGATATGCAACACTGATGCAGGCCGAACCGCTTCATAGCTCATTACCATAAGGTTGACCTGAGTTCAACGCTCACACAGTCCAAGTTGCGCCACACTGCACTGCTGCTCGCCACTGGCTCACATTGAAAATGAATGACTATAGTAACCTAGAATACTGTACTTGATGGCTGCTCTGTCAAGTCCTTGTCGTCAGTTAGGGACCTGGGTGTGGTCTTTGATAATCTTTCATTTGAAACCCACGTTTCTAGCAGCTGTAAAACCGCATTTTACCATCTTAAAAATATATCTAAATTATGGCACATGCTTTCAATCCAAAATGCAGAACAGTTAGTTCATGCATTCATGAACTCAAAGCTAGATTAGTGTAATGTTCTACTGGGTGGTTGCCCTGCTTGCTTAATAAACTGCAGCTGGTGCAAAACGCAGCAGCTAGTATTCTTACTAGAACCAGGAAGCATGACCATATTAGGCTGGTTCTGTCAACACTGTATAAAATCTTGCCAGTGCAATGTTTAATAGGGAGCCAATTACTTACCAGGCACTAAATGGTTTAGCTCCCCAGTACTTGAGAGAGTTCTTAAAACATTAAACTCCATCACGTCTACTTCAGTCTCAATTCTGGCCAGTTGATAATCCTTTTACTATTTAGCATCTAACCTGTGGAACAGTCTTCCTAGCATTGTTCGGTAAGCAGACACACTGTCAGTTTTGACCTGACTACGACATCTCAGATCATTACCTAGTATCATGTATACTTAATTTAGCTAAAGCTACAAAGCCATCCACCTGTTTCAAAAATGGCAGGACTATCACCGCTGCGACTAAAGATTGCTTTTTAAAAAATATTCCTAATCAGTATCATCTCCTCAGCATTCCAGATAGCTTAGAGGAACTCAATGTTGCAAAAGAAACTATTGACTCTCTCTTTTCCAGTACTTTAGACACAGTCGCTCCCTTGCGCTTAAAGAAGATTAAAGAAAATAGTCCAATGCCGTGGTACAACAAGCACACCCGGGCCCTTAAAATAGCAGCCAGAAAAATGAAGCGCAGCTGGAAGAAAACAAAACTAGAGGTCTTTCGTAATTTGTGGAAAGAACATATGATCGCATACAGAAAGGCCGTAAAAACTGCTAGATCTGCTTATTTCTCGACTCTCTTAGAAGAAAACAAACACAAACCTAGGTATTTATTCGATACAGTGGCTAAATTAACCAAGAATAAAGCTTCAACTTCTGATGTTTGTAAACAGCACAGCAGTAATGACTTTATGAACTTCTTTACGTGTAAGATTGACAATATTAGGAAGAAAATTATAACCATACAGCTGTCTACTACAGTATCACATCAGACAGAGCATCGTAGTGTCACTGAGGAAAAATTACACTCATTCACTGCTATAGGAGAGGAAGAATTGGCTAAACTATTTAATCCATCTAAATCAACAACATGTATGCTTGACCGTATACCGACTAGGCTATTAAAAGAGATGCTACCAGAGGTCATGGATCCTCTTCTTAATATCATTAATTCATCTTTGTCATTAGGGTATGTACTGAAAACTTTTAAGTTGGCCATTATTAAACCACTTATTAAAAAAACCGCAACTTGATCCTACAGAATTAGTCAATTACAGGGCAATCTCAAATCTACCCTTTCTTTTAAAAATACTTGAAAAGGCAGTGTCTTCACAATTATGTTCCTTTTTAGAAAGAAATGGTATCTGTGAGGATTTTCAGTCAGGATTTAGACCGTTTCATAGTACTGCTCTCAGAGTTACAAATGATTTACTCTTATCATCCGATCGTGGTTGTATCTCTTTGTTAGTGTTACTTGATCTTCGCGCTGCATTCGAAACTATCGACCACGACATTCTTTTGAATAGACTCGAAAATGATGTAGGCATTAGTGGACCTGCATTGGCATGGTTTAACTCATACCTATCTGACCGTTATCAATTTGTAGCAGTAAATGAAGAGACGTCACACCGATCACAAGTTCAGTATGGAGTACCACAGGGCTCAGTGCTAGGGCCATTGCTCTTCACCCTGTACATGCTACCACTGGGAGATATTATTAGGAAGCATGGCGTTAGATTTCATTGTTATGCTGATGATACTCAGCTCTATATTTCTTCACACCCTGAAGAAACTAACCAATTCACAAGATTAACGGAATGTATAGATGATATAAAAAATTGGATGATCAGTAATTTCCTGCAATTTAATTCAGAAAAAACTGAATTTTTAATCATTGGACAAAAAAGCTCCACAAGTAGTAACCTAGAATACTGTCTAACCCTTGATGGCTGCTCTGTCAAGTACTCGTCGTCAGTTAGGAACCTGGGTGTGCTCTTTGATACCAATCTTTCGTTTGAAAGCCATGTTTCTAGCATCTGTAAAACTGCATTCTACCATCTTAAAAATATATCTAAATTACAGCACATGCTCTCAATGCAAAATGCTGAACAGTTAATACATGCGTTCATGAGCTCAAGGCTAGATTATTGTAATGCTCTACTGGGTGGTTGCCCTGCTTGCTTAATAAACAAACTGCAGCTGGTCCAAAACGCAGCAGCTCAAGTTCTTACTAGAACCAGGAAGTATGAACACATTAGCCCGGTTCAACACTGCACTGGCTCCCTATTAAACATCACATACATTTTAAAATCTTGCTTATTACTTACAAAGCACTGAATGGTTTAGCTCCCCAGTACTTGAGTGAGGTCTTAACACATTATACTCCATCACGTCTACTGCGGTCTCTAAACTCTGACCAGCTGATAATACCTAGAATATCAAAATCAACTGCAGGTGGTCGATCCTTTTCCTATTTAGCACCTAAACTCTGGAACAGTCTTCCTAGCATTGTTCGGGAAGCAGACACACTCTGTCAGTTTAAATCTAGAATAAAAACACATCTCTTTTCTATGGCATACACATAAAATACTTTTCAATTAAATGATTATTAGGCTGCTTTATCTAGGTCAGCCGGAACCGGGAACACTTCCCGTAACACCTGATGTACTCGTTACATCATCAGAAGAATGGTATCTACGCTAATGTTAGTGTCTCTGTTTTATCCCGAGGTCTACTGCAGTCAGCCGGATCCAGGCTGTATCCAGATCAGACGGTGGACCTGCACCCAGATGTGACCAACACATGACCCTGAAGTGTCTGCAGAGACAGTGTCATTTAGACTCCCCCTTAAGCTGCCTCATCGACACGGCATCCTCAATAAACCTGTCTCCGGTGTGATGACTCCGATTGTTTGAATAATCCTAGTTAATAATTTTTTAATCGATATGTCATCCTCAAAACAACCCATCTCCAGCGTGTTGCCGCCGATCTTTCGAATATTACACTTTAGTAATTGTTTAATCAAAACGGCATCCTCAATAAAAACCTGTCTCCGGCGTAATGACTCCAATATTTCTAATTATTTATTTTTAATAAATATTTAATCGATACATCATCCTCAATAAACCCGTCTCCGGCGTGTTTCCTCAGATCTTTCGAATATTCAGATCTATTATGACCTCTGACCTTTAAAATTGCCAGAATAATAATAATAATACGCTGTTTGTTAATTGGCTATAGGAGAACTGGCACCCCGACTGAGCCTGGTTTCTCCCAAGGTTTAATTTTCTCCATTAGGTCTCCTGATGGGGTTTTGGTTTCCTTGCCACTGTCGCCTCTGGCTTGGCTTGCTCAGTTGGGGAAAAACAATTTTTCTAATATATTTCAAAATAAATCTAATTATTAAACTAAATTAACTATATAGACCAAATTCCTGATCTAATTACTGATCTAAAGCCCACATTGTTACTGTATGATAATCAAAATATATTCTGTTGCATTATTTTTCTGTTTAACACTGTGAAGCTGCTTTGAAACAATGTGCATTGTTAAAAGTGCTATATAAATAAAGTTGACTTGACTACAGCCGAATCAAATTAATGTTGCATTATTTTCCTGTTATCACTGTAAAGCTGCTTTGAAACAATCAGCATTGTATGAAGCACTATGTAAATAAAGGTGACTCGACTTCCGGCCAATTTGACGCTCTTGCCGACGGCGGCGTAAACGCACGGTAAAAGAAGTGCTCTTTGCCATGCCAAATCCCACATAAAGTATGCTTGCTTTTCAGTTAAAATGTACATGGGTTTATGAAAGTAAACACTTTAACAAATTTATCAGGAAGGTTTATACTGGGATGTGTAGGTTGTACAAAGACTGTACTAGGTTGTAATAGGGTGACTATAGATTGTCAGACTTTGACTTTTCCATAGCACGAGGCACATCCACATGCCAACATTCTAGCTGATGAATACAAATCTAAAAGGTTACCAATATAAATTGGAGACAAGCTTTATTGTGAAGAGCTTTACTTTGTTGTGAAGAGCTTTAAAAAATGATTAGACAGCCAGACTTTTACCTCATTCAGACTTCAAAGACTGCTCATTTCCAGTTTTAAGTGCGTGTCATCTGCATACATGTTTTAAGAGAACCACAGGACAAAGTATTTGCAAACTGTTCTATCCTGTAGATATTAATAAAACCATTTGTATTCATAAAATTGCCTACTTCACACGCCAGACATTCCAAGAGGATCAAGTGATCAACAGTGTCAAATGCAGCACTGAGATCAAACATAAATTAAGACAATTGCCCGCCCAGAATCAACTGCCATTATCAAATCGTTTACAATTTGTACGGTGACCAGCTCTAAATCCAGATTTGAATTTATCCAGAATATCATTCTCGGTTTAAAAAAAAAAAAAAAGGGTTATTTGAGAAAGAACAACCTTCTCTAAGAATTTGTATAAACATGGTAATTTAGAAATTGGACTAAAGTTATTCAGCTCTAAAAATCAAGGCCTGTTTTTTTTTTAAATTAAGGGAACAACCACTGCTTGTTACACACACACACACGCACGTTAGTGGGTGGGATATATTAGGCAGCAAATGAACATTTTGTCCTTAAAGTTGAGGTATTAGAAGCAGGAAAATAATGGGCAAAACAGGGGCCAAACTGTGATGGCTAGACGACTGGGTCAAAGCATCTCCAAATCTGCAGTTCTTGTGGGGTGTTCCCGGTCTGCAGAGGTCAGTATCTATCAAAAGTGGTCCAAGGAAGGAACAGCTGTGAACCGGCAACAGGGTCATGGGCGGCCAATGTTCACTGATGCACGTAGGGAGCGAAGGCTGGCCCATGTGGTCTGATAAAACAGACAAGCTATAGCTTAAATTGAAGAAGGTAATGATGGCTCTGATAGAAAGGTGTCAGAATACACAGTGAATCACAGTTTGTTGTGTATGGGGCTACATAGCTGCAGACCATTCAGGGTGCCTATGCTGACCCCTGTCCACCGCCAACAAGGGGCATGTGAGCATCAGAACTGGACCACAGAGCAATAGAAGAAGGTGGAGTGGTGTGGTCTCATGGATCACGCTGCTTACCTGGGGAACACATGGCACCAAGATGCACTATGGGAAGAAGGCAAGCCGGCGGAGGCAGTGTAATGCTTTGGGCAATGTTCTGCTGGGAAACCTTGGGTCCTGCCATCCATGCGGCTATTACTTTGCAACAATCCTTAGATAGGTGGTACCTGTCAGACCATGTACACCCTTTCATGGAAATGGTATTCACTGTTGGCTGTGGCCTCTTTCAGCAGGATGCGCCCTGTCACAAAAACAATTGTTCAGGAATAGTTTGAGCAGCACGACAACGAGTTTGAAGAGTTGACTTGGCCTCCAAATTTCCCAGATCTCAATTCAATAAAGCATGTGTAGGATGTGCTGAACAAATAAATACGATCCATGGAGGCCCCACCTCGCAACTTACAGGACTTAAAGGATCTGCTGATAAGATCTTGGTACCAGATACCACAGCACACTTTCAAGGATATAGTGGATCCATGCCTCAACAGGTCAGGGCTGTTTTGGCAACAAAATGGGGACCAACACAATATTAGGAAGGTGGTCATAAGATTATGCTTTATCTGTGTGTGGTGTGTGGATTTTATATATATAAAATATTGTATGTATTTTATATACTTACTAAAGTATCGCACCAAATATTATACAATTAAATCTTTTTTATATTTCCATCTAACAATCGTGTGCACACAGTCCCCAAGTGGCTCCAGGCTCAAATAATACTTGTAAGCACCACACAATCTCTGCTTCATGACAAAGTTCTGCTGGATTATGGCATGACAGAATACAGGTGTGCATCTTCATTTTACCTGGTGAACAACAGGAGCCTGAGCATTGATAACCTGCTGTACATTTCGGACTCCAGCTGAGTATTTGTATTGACCGACTCCTTTGACTACAGCTCCAGTTCTCCCACCAGCAGTCTGTGTCCCAATATTGGCTAAGCCAAGAGAGAAAAAGGGTACATTTCAACAAAAGACATTTCACATTACAACCAACAGGACATACAGAATGACACCAACATCCATCAACACTTGCTCATTAGATTAAATGTATGCCAAAGGTGATAAGAAATACAAGGCTCACAAGAACCCATTCACAATGCATAAGTTCCATTATTATTTTTTTATTTAAATACAAATGTGCACACTCATACACGCGTTTGTTTATATCTTCGTAGGGACTTTATATTGACCTCTTGTTTGTATGCTGAACTAATTTAATAATAATAATAATAATAATAATAATAATAATAATAAATTATTATTATTAATAATTTATTTTTAAAGGGATAGTTCACCCAAAAATGAAAATTAGCCCATGATTTACTCCCCGTCAAGTCATCGTAGGTGTATATGACATTCTTCTTTCAGACAAATACAATTGGAGTTATATTACAAAATGCCAGGCTAATCCAAGCATTAGAGTTGCAGTAATAGTTGCTCTTGAAGTTTTTGAAGTACATAAAAAGTACATCTGCCCATCAAATAACATGCTCCACGCGGCTCCGGGGTATTAATAAAAACCTTCTGAAACGAACCGATGCATTTGTGTAAGAAACATATCCATATTTAAAAACTTCATCATGTAAACTTTTGGCCGGCCGATTCCGTGTTCAATTTATGGAAAAATTGTTGAAAGTCTCCCTGCCGATTGAAAGACTAGCCAGGTAGGTTCGTCATGACGTCACGTACGCATCTTGAGTTTAACCCTCAACATTTAACACGTTTCCACGGAAGATGGTTGGCCAAAAGTTTACCTGATAAAGTTTTAAATATGGATATTTTTCTTACACAAACGCGTCGATTGGCTTCCGAAGGCCTTTATAAACACCCCGGAGCTGTGTGGAGCATGTTATTTGACGGACAGATGCACTTTATGGACTTCAAAAACAGAACTATTACTGCAATTCTAATGCTTGGATTAGCCTAGAATTTTGTAATATAACTCCGACTTTATTAGTCTGAAAGAAGAATGTCATACACACCTAGGATGACTTGAGGGTGAGTAAATTATGGGCTAATTTTCATTTTTGGGTGAACTAACCCTTTAACATAAAACGCTATCCATATCCGGGTTACCCAAAGAGACCATTGGCTGGTCCCCACTGTATAGCTTTTGAGGACATTTGGACACCACAATGTATGTTAAACGTACACTGACTAATTCTGTAGGATCAAGTTGTGGTTAATTACAGGTCAATCTCAAATCTACCCTTTTTGTCAAAAATTTCAGAAAAGGCAGTATCCTCACAAATATGCTCCTTTTTAGAAAGAAATTAAATCTGAAGATTCCCAGTAGGGCTGTCAAAAAATATAATAGTAAAAAAAATATATATATATATAATATATTATTATATATATATATATATATATATATATATATATATATATATATATATATATATATATATATATATATATATATATATATATATATATATATATATATATATATATATTATATTATATAATATTTATAATATTTATAATATATATAATATTTGTTTAAAATTTTTTTTGACTATTATATTTTTTGACAGCCCTACTGGGAATCTTGGTTATGACGCAATCGTTAGCCTATTTTTTACAAAAACAGCTTCTACGGGACGCTAGAGTAAGAGACAAGGTAATGGAGCCTATTATACATTGTCGTGTTTCTGTAGAAATAAACAATGGCCAAATGGAGTCTTTACATGCCTCAGATGTTAAGTTATTCACTGTCAAAGTGACGCCAAAATGAATGGGAGTCAATGGGATGCTAACAGCAGGAGATGGCTTGGTTAGCAATGGCCGCCCCTATGGAAGGTACACTTTCCGGGGGCTGGATTACCCCTTTCGTGCTCCTCCCCAAACGGATGAGGCGTTTAAACTTAACGCACTCACCATTGTGCTATTCTTTGAAACGACAGAGGGCGACTGAATAATTGTTCTATAAACCATCAGGAAAAAGCGTTGAGAAGTGGGCTAATGTACACAGGTGATGATATTTATTTTAGTACACGTCACCAAAAACCACACTACAAAAGAATCGTAGATTTCTATTATTTAAATCAGTTAAATGATTGTTAGGCTGCATTAACACTGCAGGTCTGCAGGAACAGGGAACACTTCCCTTAACACCTGATGTACTTGTTACATCATAAAAAGAATGGCATTATGCTAATGTTAGTTTCTTTGTTTATCCTGAGGTTTACTGTAGTCTGCCGGATCCAGATCAGCTGGTGGACATGCGCCTAGACATGACCCCAACACAACCCTGAAGTGTCGACAGAGACTATTTACTAGACTCTCCCCTGTGAAGGCCTCCTTCCCTTCCCCGCTGTACAGATAAAAACACAAATGCACACATGCATATTCAAAAGCGCTTGTCTACGCTAAACAAGTAATAATTTCATGGTTTTCGTTCTCAGGCCACCAGGTGCTTTTGCCGTGCAAATGGGCGTCCGGAACGCATTGGGGGTTCTCTGTTTTAGCTGACGATGGTGTTGTTTAAGTGGCACCAAAGTAAATAACTAACTAGTTTATACAACACAAATTAATCAATCAAAAACTTGAACTTTTCTTCTAAAGCTAAATTAATTTGTTCTATTATCACTGTAAAGCTACTTTGAAGCAATCTGTGTTGTAAAGTGCTATGTAAGTGAAGGTGACCACACACACACACTTACCCATTCGCTGGGTGTTGTTAACGATGTGAGGAACCTGAGTGGAGGCCTGGCGGACTGTGCTGATGGTAGTGGAGGGCCTGCGTGGCACCGCTTGCCTCACAAACTGAGCTGTAAATGGAGCTAGAGCAGCCAATAAGAGAAATTAACTTTAACAGAAATTAACAAAAAAGCAGACCAAGTAGTAAAAAAAAAAAGTATGTAGTGACGCCTAGTATGTAGTGAATATTTGTAATTTATAGTAATATTTCAAGTATTCTCAGAAGTCTAGTTTTAAGTGTAATTATTTTGACGTCATGGTGCTTTATGTAACGTTATCTAGTATAAGTTACCAATTTGTAGCAGTTAATGAAGAGGTGTCCTATCAAAAGTTCAATAGGAGTACCACAAGGCTCAGTACTTAGACTGTTACTTTTCATCCTATACATGCTATCCTTGGGAGATATCATTAGGAAGCATGGCTTCAAGGCTGCTTGTTAGGCTGCAAAAGTTAGGTCAACTGGAACCGGGAACACTTCCTACAACACCAATGTACTAGTTACATCGTAAGAAGAATGATATCTATGCTAATATTAGCCCGTCTCATCCTTATCCCGGGGTTACCGTAGCCGAATCCTGTCCATATCTAGATCAGATGGTGGACCTGCACATAGCCATGACCAAAACACAGCCCTGAATGTCAGCAAAGACCGTGTCTACTAGACAATCTCTTGTGAAGGTCTGATTGTAGAAGATCTGTGCCGATTGCAGTCTTGTCCGAGACCACGAGAACTCTGTCCTCTGACAGATCCGGCCAGCTCCACACCGGCATGATGAATCGAGCAAAAGGAACTGGATGAATATTTGAATGCTACCGATCACAATCTGAATTCAGTCTTGTGATGCAGCCTGAATCATAATGACACAGTATTCATTTGTTGGCCAGAAGAACTGGCCCCCCAGACTGAGCCTGGTTTCTCCCAAGGTTATTTTCCCCCTCAATTCTGATGGAGCTTAGGTTCATGCCACTGTTGCCTCTAGCTTGCATAGTTGGGGACATTTAATATTCAACATTATTATTGATCTGACGCTGTATGAGAACTACAAACCTGATTCCCAAAAAAGGTACAAATTGTAAATAAAAAGGAATGCAATAATTTACAAATCTCAAACTTATATTTTATTCATAATATAAAACAGATTACATCAAATGTTGAAAGAGACATTTTTAAAAGCCATGCCAATTATTGGTTCATTTTGGATTTCATGAGAGCTACACATTCCAAAAAAGTTGGGACAAGTAGCAATAAGAGGCCGGAAAAGTTAAATGTACATATAAGGAACAGCTGGAGGACCAATTTGCAATTTATTAGTTCAATTGGCAACATGACTGGAGTTTGAAGTTATCATCTACAGTGCATAATATCATCCAAATATTCAGAGAATCTGGAACAATCTCTGTGCGTAAGGGTCAAGGCGGGAAAACCATACTGGATGCCCGTGATCTTCGGGCCCTTAGATGGCATTGCATCACATACAGGAATGCTACTGTAACAACAACAACAACAACAACAACAAAAAACCACAACATGGCCTCTGGAATACTTCCAAAAAACATTGTCGGTGAACCCAATACACAGTGCCATTCGCCGTAGCCGGCTAAAACTCTTTGGGGCCAAAAAAGAAGCCATATCTAAACATGACCCAGAAGTGCAGGTGTTTTCTACTGTTGGTAATACACTAAGACGTTATGCCATGGCACGGACGGTTCCCCTGCTTAAACCAGCACATGTCCAGGCCCGTTTTAAGTTTGCCAATGACCATTTGGATGATCTAGAGGAGTCATGGGAGAAAGTCATGTGGTCAGACGAGACCAAAATATAACTTTTTGGTCATAATTCCACTACACGTGCTTGGAGGAAGAAGAATGATGAGTACCATCCCAAGAACACCATCCCTACTGTGAAGGATGGGGGTGGTAGCATTATGCTTTGGGGGTGTTTTTCTGCACATGGGACAGGGCGAATGCACTGTATTAAAGATAGGATAACCGGGGCCATGTATTGCGAGATTTTGGGGAACAACCTCCTTCCCTCAGTTAGAGCATTGAAGATGGGTTGAGGCTGGGTCTTCCAAAATGACAATGACCTGAAGCACACAGCCAGGATAACCAAGAAGTGGCTGTAATTGTAATTGCAAACAAAGGCTACTGTACCAAATATTAACATTGATTCTCTAAGGTGTTCAAATACTTATTTGCAGCTGTATCATACAAATAAATAGTAAAATTGTGATACACATTGTTCATACATTGTGATATCTGGATTATTTTTTTTAGATTATGTCTCTCACAGTAGACATGCACCTACGATGACAATTTCAGACTCCTCCATGATTTCTAAGTGGGAGAACTTGCAAAATATCAGGGTGTTCAAATACTTGTTTTCCTCACTGTATATAGTATTTCATCCTTCATATGTCTGAAAATTCTTGTAAATGGGGAAAACTGGTTATTTCAAAAAGCTGATATTTGTGAGTTATCAGCTTACTGGTGTGCATGTAAACGTGCTCAATGTGTCGGATTCGGTAGACAGCGTAAGCAGGAGACAGCCAGTCAGGAAACAACTTCTACATGATTTAACATTTTTCAATACTGTATCCTAAATTGTGGATAATTAAGCTATATATCATATGCTGAGGTAAATTTCTGGATTGTTAACAATTAAAAGAAAAAACCCTAACAAGAACCGTACAGAACCGAAAACCGTGATACGAACCGAACCGTGGGTTTATTGAACCGTGCCACCCCTCTTTTTTTTTTAAAATGAAGACAGCGTTTGGAGTGCATGCAAAACAATGTTCCCTGAGTCCATGGCCTTTGTTGTTATTGTGAGTGTACACAAATAAAAGTAGACAGTTTATAGTTTATAATTATGTCCTGCACTTATCTGTAAGGATAAAAATGATGGAGTATTGCGAGTCGTTTCCGAGCTCAAATCCTTATATGAGAAATGATTTGTGAAGGATCATGTGACACTGAAGACTGGAGTAATGATGATAAATTCAGCTTTGGTCACAGGAATAAATTACACTTTAAAATATATTCAAATAGAAAAAAGTTAAAGTTGTAAAAATATTTCACTATTGTTTTTGCTGTATTTAGGATCAAATTAATGCAGCCTTGGTGAGCAGAAGAGACTTCTTACAAAAACAATCAAAATGGTATGCTACGGTTTCCAAATTTTAACTGGTATATACCCAGACGTTTATCCAAACGCAAGTTAACCACACAATCCACACATAAGATATCCAGGCGTTTATCCACACATGCGTTATTCAGACACAAATAAAAAAAGATATACTTTCTCACATACGTCGCCGTCGTGCACTTTGTGCGCAGCTCCGACACGTGACCGTGACGTCTAACGACTCGTATCTTAAATCTAACGCCTGAATACTATGGGATTTTGGCCAGACGGCTGCGAGAGTATACACGTTAGTTCTGCTCTCTATTTGCTTAGTAAATCACCACATTTTGTATAATCCACTCAATTTTTTGGAATACTTCTTTATTGCACAATGCACATTTCTTAAATTAAATTAAAACTCATTTTAGGCTTACTATTATTATTAAGGATAGCATGCATCTCTCAGGGCTCTACGCTAACTTTTTTCTTGAGGAGCACTTGTGCTCCTAATAAAAAAAAAAATTAGGAGCACTTTCTGATCAATAACACACATTCCAATTATAACGTTCCCATTACAGGACAATATTTGTCCTATAAATTAATGTCCAGGTGCATTTACACCATTATAAGAGTAATGTTTTCTAATCTTAAATGTATGCGTCATCAGTCAGTTTCTTCAATTAAAACAGAAAAGTTGTTTTTAAAATGTTAATTTAAACAATACATTCAGTTAGAACAATTAGATACAATCAGACTGTTACCAATTAAAGGAGATCATCAAAAGATCTGTCTTTGTACTGCAGAAGTGGCACAGAAGCTCTTTCTGAAGTGGGACTGTTTAATGCAGCTCATGGGTAAATACTGTTGTGTGAATGTTTTAAATATAAGTTTAATAATGGTATAATTGCACTGTGTGTTGCTCTCTTGTATCAGTCTGTTCTAATCAGCTATAAAACACAGATCTGAGGCAGGTGGACGCGCGGTTGTGGCTGGCGCGACGCTTTGATGACGGGACGCACGCTCGATTACAAACACAAATAGTGGAATAAAATATAAGTTAAAGCGATTAATAATGGTATGATTGCACTGTGTGTTGCTCTCCTGTATCTGTCTGGTCTAATCAGCTGTAAAACACTGATCTTGAGGCAGGCGCAAAGCGATTGGTTAGTGGTGAATATTGACCTAATATGCATACCGTAGTGGCTCGCGCATACTGTAGTTTGTGTAAAAAGCGGAACAGCGTTGTCGTATCGTTCACATGCATCTACCGGACTGGCAGCTGCCTCCAGCACTGGCAGGTTTTAGAGGATCTGTCTTAACCAGTGACGGGTTCTGTGGCAGCTGCCTTAAAGGTAACACTGTGTAACTTTTTTAGTTTAATCTTAGCTACAAACACTTAGTTCTTTCAAAAATATATGTGCTTACTAATGCATATTTACTTCTTTCAAGTAATAAAGTATTTTCGTAAGTGTATAATATGCCATTGAAAATACATACGGGTGAGGGGTTCAAATGCGCGTCGCCATGTTGCCCCTCCATCGTGAAAGTACATTAGCCAAAGAGGGACATACCTGTGAATTCAAGCTTCGCCTTTCGCATTTTAACACTCGATGGCACTGTGTCGAATGTGAAGAGGGGGATTGCTTGAGACTGATATAGCGTACAATGTAAACTTTGCCTTACGCTACTGATGTCGTACAATATACAGAATAACGATAGCACCGATAAAAGTTACTTTACTAAGATTAGCTTGCATTCGTCTGGGAACCTGATCGCTGATGTTAGCAATGAAATGGTAAAAAATAACGAAAAGGTAAAACTATTATTCATTTTACATAGATGTCATAACATGCATGTTAACTGACAAATTAAATAACTGCAAATTATAATAGTTTTCTAAAGTAACCTCATCACTTGATCAAACTGGAAGCCATATTAATCTTGGACTAAAACAGCCACCGTAGGAGTTAAAACGAAATTGGAATTAAGAGGAACAGAAACTAATATTCACTGGATGGTCATATACCTTTTCACCGCTAGATGGGGGAAAATATCACACAGTGTAGCTTTAAGTCCTGGCAGGTTTCTGTGGCAGCTCCCCCTGCCACGCAAAGATTTTAGTCCTACTGATTTTTTCCCTAAGCCCCAGTTAATTTCTGAACTTGTTTATGATAATCCAAATGTTGTATTTCCAGTTAATTTTGATTTGGCAGCAAATCATCAGCGCGAGGCGTCTGGTAAATGCGCATGGCTGCGTCACACCCGTTTCACCTTGTAAACAATCTTAGTTTGAAGTGTAGTCCATCGCAAACGTTTTTGCACATACTCTGCTGACTGAAGGCATGAAAAGCAGTTGATTACATTAGTAAACGTAGCCTAACAGTTTCTCTGTGTTGATGCACCTTGGGAGTTATTCCGATTGTATTACACATCCATTCATGAGAATCGACCGGGTCACTCGCACTGGTGCGCATAAATATTTTTTCACAGTCGCGCGCAGTCATTTTCAGGCGACAATGCGCCCGAAATGGTCGCTATGTAGAGACCTGTCTCTGTATAATATCAGTCTTTAAATGCCAGATATTTAATACCTAAAGTATACTTGTGCAATACTTAAAGGGTTAAGTTCACCCGAAAATGAAAATTAGCCCATAATTTACTCACCCTCAAGTCATCCTAGGTGTATATGACATTCTTCTTTCAGACGAATACAATCGGAGTTATATTACAAAACTCCAGGCTAATCCAGGCATTAGAATTACAGTTATAGTTGTTCTGTTTTTGAAGTCCATAAAAAGTGCATCTGTCCATCAAATAACATGATCCACACGGCTACGAGGTGTTTATAAAGGCCTTCTGAAGCGAAACGACGCGTTTGTGTAAATTGAACAGGGAAGCGGTCGGCCGAAAGTTTACATGATACAGTTTTAAATATGGATATTTTTCTTACACAACACATCAGTCGGTTTCAAAAGGCCTTTAACACCCCGGAGCCGCGTGGAGCATGTTATTTGATGGGCAGATGCACTTTTTATGGACTTCAAAAACAGAGCAACTATTACTGCAATTCTATTGCTTGGATTACCCTGGAATTTTGTAATTTAACTCCGATTGTATTCATCTGAAAGAAGAATGTCATATACACCTAGGATGACTTGAGGGTGAGTAAATCATGGGCTAATTTTCATTTTTGGGGGAACTATCCCTTTAATTATATTAATACTTTAATTGGACCTCAGCCCTATTTCCAGATTAAGTGCATTAAGTACAAAATTAGCTGTTCCAATTTAGACCAAATATACCAAACACATTATATATAATACTAGTAAAAACATACCAATGATCACATTAATAAAACTTTTTGGCATACCTTAAAAACAACCTGTAGCCCATCTGAATTATATAACAATTAGGCTATCCCATGTAGACTACCAAAATTACAGAAAAAGTGAAATCTGATTGAAATCTGGGTACAGGGGACACTCAAATTATGATCCAAGTTACTCAACTAAATATACAAATAGAATTAATTAATTTGGTCATATATAATTCTATAAACTATCCAAATTAAACTAGCCAAATCAAATTTTGTTGCAATGTTGTCCTGTTTAACACTGTGAAGCTGCTTTGAAACAATTGTCATTGTAAAAGCGCTATATAAATAAAGTTGATTGATTGATTGATTGATTGATACTGCCTTAGGTTTTAAAATAACGTACAGAGCAAGTTTGGTTCCGTCAGCGAGGCATGCAAACATGAGTCATGCGTCTCTTAGATGGTAATCTTTTCTTTGACTGTTTGTTTTTTTGTGCTTGGGATCTTCTAAAATTACACTGTCACACCATATTTTTTGGCACACATTTTACGCATATTTGATGCCACCTATCGCTGCGGGTGTATTATCGACATGTAAGAGTCTAGAGTCACTGATTACAAGACAAACACGTAAAACGTTCTTATATTCTTATACTGCATATCTTATATTTGAAAATAAAAAAATAAAAAAATAAATAAATAGGTAAATCGCTGTGAAATAGGTTTCATTTTTAAAGCATTAAAGTATTCTTATTGATGGTGAATAGACCTCACCTTGTGTCCTAGGAGCATGAGCTGTCCAGCGTGGCACAGGCCGCAGGTTTGGTACAGTGTTGTATATAGAGCGAACCTGATGCTAGAAAAGCAGATATGCAAGTTCACACAGCATAAGTAGTGCAGATATTGCAATCCAAACATCCATATAGTCCCTTCCACCCACTTGCGGCACAGAGGTCATGTAGTAACCAGAGCTCTGCTGGTAGGTGGCGGGTATTGCAGGGCTGGGAATGGCTCGAATGCTGGCTAGTCTCTGCATGTACTGATTGGTAAGGATGGCTTTTCGCTCCTCTTTTCTCTGGGCAAGAGCCACATAAAGTGGTTTAGTGCTAACAATACGGCCATTCATCTCAGTCACTGCCTTTGTGGCCTCTTCGGGAGAGGAAAAACACACAAAGCCAAACCCTCTACTGTGGCCTCCATCTGTCATCACCTATCCCAAATATACAAAACAATAAAAATGTTAAATTCATTTCAATGTAAAAATGAATTAAATTTTTTTTTTAAAGTGAGAGAAAAAGTCCCTTTTTTCTCAGTAAGCACTGCTATTTGCATGTTTATACGATATATTACATATAAATAAACATTCATTGTGATGTAACATACTACTGTAACAGAATGGAGCTAAAACTAATGTGAGTCTGCTAAAATAATGTCTAAATTGCTGTGCAAGAATGCAATTTTAATGGATTAATAAAAAAATTCCAGATGTGTGACCCAAATGATTTAATGATGAAATATAGATTTTTATGATTACTTTAAAGCAGGAAGAACCATTGTGACTTTACAATTGACAATCACACATTGGTAGGACACTAAATCTTCATGATAGATTTGAAGGATTTTATATTATACTCCTACTCAGACTACAAAGTATAGTAAAAATGGTTTACTTACATTTGTTAAAAGTGTGTAAAGACATGTAATTTTGTGTGCTTTGAATTACTTTTGCACTAGTGATGGTTCCATAAGGTGCAAACTCTTTCCTCAACTTCTCATCATCAATGCTGTCATCTAGATTTTTCACATAGAGATTAACCCCCTAAAATGAAAAACAATGCATCAAAACATTCCTAAATATCAACATACAATTGAGCATAAGTAAATCCTTCTCACATGATTAGGATTATATCTAATTCAGGCTGTTTGCAGACTAATAGACGTTACCATGCAGGTAAGCAAGTGGTTGTACCTGGTAGCGTTGTATGCGCTCCTGCTTTATTTGCTCAAACTTGCGTTTGAGTTCTCCCTGCCTCTCCAGTCTTTTCTGAGCTCTACCCACATACAGGACCCTGCCATTCAGCTCTTTGCCATTCATTTCAGTTACTGCCTACCACAAAGAGAAGGAAAGACTTCAGTCACCACATCTCCGGGCTATTAACACGTACCAAATAACAATTTGTTGGATTACCCTCCCGGCATCTGTGTGGTTTTCAAAGTTGACAAATCCAAAGCCACGAGAGCGCCCCCTTTCAGTCATCACGCAGACACTAAGGGTCTTACCTGTGAACCAGAGCCAACTTCAAGTAAGAGATAAAGAATCTATATTCTTTATGAAAAATGCTTGTGGAGCGCAACTGAAAGAAAACAAACCTGTAGGGTTTTTCCCATTTCGTAGAAAGAGAGCATGTAGGAAGATTTAGCAATACTGCTAGATATGCTTATTTCTCGACTCTCTTAGAACAAAAACACATGCAACCATCTACCACAGTATCGCATCAGACAGTGCATTGTAGTGTCACTGAGGAAAAATTCCACTCATTCACTATTATAGGAGAGGAAGAATTGTCTAAAATTGTTAAATCCTCTAAATCAACAACATGTATGCTCGACCCTAAACCGACTAAGCTATTGAAAGAGATGCTTCCAGAGGTCATAGATCCTCTTCTTAATATGATTAATTAATCTGTTATTAGGATATGTACTGAACACTTTTAAGATGGATATTATTAAACATCTTAAAAGGTTCCATTTTTCCTGTGTTTTTGAAGCTTTGATTGTGTTTACAGTGTGCAATATAACGTGTTCATATTTCGAATGTAAAAAAAAAAAAAAAAAAAAAAAAAAAAAGGTACTTATCTGTATACTGTTGTTTTCACGGTCCTAAAAACGGCCTGATGATTTCCTTGTTCTAAGTACCACCTTCAGAAATACGTAACGAGTTCTGATTGTGCCAGCGATTCCCGTGTTGAGATTCGACAGCAGCTTAGCACACGTTGCCCAGAAAGGTCACGCCTCTTACCATAAGGGGGAGATGCATGCACTCAATGTTATTGTAAAAAATTCTATATTACCGTATAAATTTGAGCCGGAATCAGACCCGGAGAATACCGAAGCGGATCGATTACAACCTGTTCAAGAAAGACTTTTGCAGGATGTTTCACAATGGCAAGCTGTTTATTTAGTAGTTGTCATACTTTTACATTTTACTGTTACAAATTGTAATGTTAAATGTTACAAACTGTTATATTAGCTTGTGGTATATGGTTTTGTCCATATGTCGAATTAACGATGGTGTTGTTGAATTTTTAAAATAAGTGCATTGTTTATTCCTACCTTAGATACGCTTGAGCACAAGTTTTGATTAGTAATATATGTTTTATAGGTGTACATGTGGTAACTGAGGTTGAAAATATCTGCTGCAAAGAAATACAAAAAGTACTGTAACACCTCCTAATTAAATAATTGTATAGTTAAATGTATAGTTCTTTTTAAATTGTTTTCATCCAAACAACTTTTTATAAATACACTTTATTTTCACCATGAATATAGCCTTAAAAGCTGCCATGTTGTGTAAAAAATCGTTGCCATGCATTACAATAATTTATTTATTAAAAGTTGAACGTTACGTGACGGCACATTCAATTATTTCTGCCTCTCATCAATGTATAGGTTTGTCGACAAATGATGCAGATTGCAGACCCTCCTACATGTATCACCGAGTTAAACATAAATTGTACCCATTGATTTCTAAGTACAGCACCCCTTGGAAGGCCAAACAAAGGTGATTTGACTCCGGGAAGAAAATAACAGCGTCTCAACGACATGGCAACAAACACACTCTACAAACGCAACACTTCCTCTTCTCCAAGTGGGAGAGCAACAAGACCACGCCCCCTTTTTTGCATATTCTTGTGGGCGGAGGTTAGTCAACAAACTGTTCTATTGACGTCAATTGACGTTAAAGCAGGAAGTACAGGGATGTAGTACAAACCGACAGTTCGCTTTAGGCTTTGAAAGCGAACTTCTGTTAAATAAAATATCTCGCTTGGCATTGAACTTTGAGCTTTATAATTTTACAGGTATTATTTATGCTCTAACAGCAACAATACACACTAACTAAAGTTTGAAAAATGGGATCACGAAGAACAGGACCTTAAAAAAAAACTATAGAATTAATCAATTCCAGGCCAATCTCAAATCTACCCTTTCTGTCAAAAATACTAGAAAAGACAGTATCCTCACAACTGTGCTCCCTTTTTTTTAAAGTTTTTTTTTTTTTAGAAAGAAATTATATCTGTGAGGATTTCCAGTCAGGATTATAGTATCATTGTACTGAGACTTATCTCATTACTTTTACAAATGATTTACTCTTATCAGCCAATCGTGGTTGTATCTCACTATTAGCGAAATAGTTACTGGATCTTAGCACCGCATTCGATACTATCAACCTCAACTTTCTTTTGAATAGACTCAAATTACGTTGGCATTAGTGGAATTACATTGGCATGGTTTAAATCATACTTCTCAGACTGCTATTAGTTTGTAGCAGTAAATTAAAGGGTTACTTCAGCTTTGTATCTGTAGAAACCCAGGAGTATATTCAAATTATCGTACTTTCCCCGCCTCACATGACCCTGAGACGAGAGAATTATGTATTTTATTTCTGGAAAAATCACTTCGATGATATCGTCATTTTGCGTCATCGGAGGAGTTTTTGTCCAGAGGCTAAAGACTACAGCCAGCAGGAGGCGCTATTTCCGCATATTTTTAACATCACACTCACAGCACTCGGATCAGGGAGCTGCGGGGATTCATGTAAACGGAGCGGTGAAGAGCAAAGTGAGTGTTTCAACTTTTCAAATTACAAAGACATGCACCAGACTGTTCACGTGCTGCGAATGCAGCCGCAGCCGCGAATCTCACGATTACCTCAGCTCAGCTCATGCGATGAATGTAATTCGACACCTGCTGCGTTTGTGCCGTGACGGCGATGACACTCAATCGATTCACTCATAATATATTGAACAGACACGTTCAGTTTTTAATTGTAGCGTCTCTAACTAAACTGATTTTATGAAAATGAACGCGGTGGGCAAGTAAACCATGTTGTGCCTAGCGTAGGGCAGCGAAGAGTATTCTGGGAATTGTTGTCTTTCATCCCCATGAGACAAAAATATATTTTCTGTGTTTTCTCAGTGTAGAAGGCACCAAATTCAAAAATAATTTCACATTTCTACTACATTAATGTCCGAGTTTAAATACAGATTCATCTTCCCAGCGCTGAAGTACCCCTTTAAGAGATGTTATATCTATCACAATTTCAGTATGGAGTACTGCAATAAAGCTGATTCGATTGCACCCTATGACATAATTTTCCATCATGAAAGTTTTCCCACCATTTTTAATTAAATGGAAAACATTCTTTTACGAACTCCTAGGCCGTTACTCTGATTTTCACAAAAATTTAACCAGATAATCTTCAGACCGTGCTGACAAAAAGTTATGGAATTGAAGTTGATTCCTCAAATAAAATTTTACATATCAGTTGCGAAAATACACTTAAGGCTATATCTCCGCAACGCTTTATCGTAGTCAAACCAAACTTGGTACATGTCATCACAAGCATGACCTGAGGCAACATGCAGTGTTTCGGCGCAGCACCACCTACTGGTCCGGAGATACAAAAAATGTCTATGTTTGCTTATAACTTCTGAACAGTTTGTCCAAAAATCATAAAAAGGTCTGGTTAGATTCGGGACAACATGCCAAGTCGACTGACATCCAATTTTACCATGTCAGCCATTTTGAATTATGTGCTAAAAAGCTTTATTTTATGAACGCATGAACAGATTGTTATAAACTTATTATAGGTCATCACCACGATGTCCTGAAGTAGCCTGAGAAGTTTGAAACAGCACCACCTAGTGGATAATTCTTTTTCAAACGCTTCTAACTTTTGGTGTGGTTGACATATTTTGATGGGAGTAACATTTTTTGGCTCCTGAATCCTTGCAGAGTCCAACGATACCAGACTTGACAGGTTTCGGCGTATGGTTTTCTGCAGCGCAGTAATTAAGCGCTTATAAAACATTAGCTGATATCTTCGAAACCGCTAGTCTGATCGAGATGAAACCAGCGTCAGAAGATCGGAAACATAGGTCGATAGATAAATGTAAAACCAAATGTCAAAACATTGATAGTAAGGGGTAGTAAAATCCAATCAGTCATTTTATATGTGTTTTTTCATATTAATATCTATAACTCCAAAACGAAATGAGATATTTTCACCAAAATTCACACACATCTATGTGCTCACTTGGAGGACACACAAAAAAATTGGTAGGATTGTGCCTCATGGTGGCGCTATAATTAAACAAAACATGAAATTGGCTTTATACAACTCAAATGTATTCATGTGGGGTTTCAACATTTTTGCTTAAAACGGTCTCAATGCTTTTACTCATTTTTGCAGTTCGTCTGCTGCTAGCTTCCTTGTTTGCTTCTGTTGCGCTTGGCCCCAGTATTGCTGCTTGCAGCTATATTTTTCATTGTTATGCTGATGATACTTAGTTCTATATTTCTTTGCGCCCTAACGAAACTTACCACAAAATTAACGGAAGGCATAGCTGATACAAAAAAAAAAAATTGGATTAGTAATCTCCTACAATTTAATTCTGAAAAAAAAATCAGTTTTAATTATTGGACAAAAAAAAAACAAAAAAATCCTCTGCACGTAGTAACCTAGAATACTGTCTAATACTTGATGGCTGTTCTGTCAAGTCCTCAGTCGTCATCAGTTAGGAACCTGGGTGTGTTCTTTGATACCAATCTTTCATTTGAAAGCCACGTTTCTATCATCTGTAAAACCACATTCCTTCCATCTGAATATGTAAATACATGACTAATAAGTACAATAAATACATGAATAAACATACTGTTTTCCAAATGATTATGCAAGTGACATTAGTAGGATTCTTTCTCGCAAGTTATAGTATTTTGGCAAAAAAGACATTGTAACCAAATTCAACATTATTTTGGCTAGAAGTGGGTTACTCAGATGACTATATCAGGTCTATAGTAAACCAAGAAAACTCGGTCAGAAAAAGGCTTAAGGAAAGTTTGTCTCAAGAACAACAACAAAAAAAGGTATTAAATGAACAGCTATAAAAAACAAATTTAAAAAAAAATTAAGTCAAAAATGTGTAATGTATTTCTACACACACTGTAAACATTTCTCTTTGTGAGCTTTTACATTTCAGCCACCTCAAACTAAAGCTCAAAGATAAATGTTTATCTGACAGTTCTTTTGTGCTGTAAATTACTCAAAAATCTTATAATAGTTTGATAATCTCCATTCAGGTTTCAAACAATATTAGTTGTATTAGTTTTGCATAACATTTCACCATTTAATGCTTTTTCATCTTCAGAAAGGTATTTCTCCCTCCCCATATTGCATGACAACTTCCAGCAAGCAATAGCTATCATTTCATTGTCTCGGGTTATTATAGACCCAATAGAGTCAAATGAGTATCCCACTTCTAGCCAAAATAACCTTGAATTTGGTTTCATGTCTATTTTGCCAAAACAACTTGTGAGATGCATGATATTCCATCATGTAAGAAAAGTCAGTGATTACAAGCTGTTTGGTTTCATTTCTTTGGCATGTTCATGTTCTAGATGACTAGGCTATTCTTGGGCAATGCTTCGATGTCTTAAGTTTTCACTGACAGCTCAAATTTGCCTTGTTTTAACCTAGACATCAGGGCTGTGTTTGGACGGTTAGAAGACGCCTTTTCAACACAAAATTGCTTGTTTAATAATGTGGAATAACTTTTAAGTTTTACCTAAGTAGACCTGGCAAACTATTTAACAAACCTGTCTGAGATTGATACCAGTTATCTAAAAAGACATGGAGAAATAAAACAAATACTTTCTTTGAAAAATTATCATCTGAATGTTTATTGTATTGAAATCGTACTGATGTCACTTGCATAATACTTTGGAACATGCATATTTTGATGGTTTAAGGCTTTAAGCAAACTTATAGGGTCATTAAAAACAAATATCCCCTCCGAATGTCACTTTTGGACACTACTGTATGTAGCGTTGTTTGTGCCACAACAGTGCTATTTAGGACCGTGCTTACTGTTAACTGATGGGCCTAATCATACACTGGTGCACTGCTGCATTTTTCCATTTGCCAAAAATGCTTATATTAATAAAACATTTTCCACTTCTGCAGTTAAAGCATTGATCTGTAGAAGAGGGAGAATTAAGTTATTAATTTCTTAGGTTAGGCACAAACAAATATTTTGACAAAACAAGCTTGTATGGTTTCATCAAATCCCTGTCATCATATAACGCCAATATATTATCTTTTTCTGAGACCTTCACACATAGGAACCTTAAAGAAATCATTCTTAGAATTTTGGAACTTAAATTTTACTCCGCTTTATACATATGGCCCCTGAAGTTAGATTAAAAATCCCTTTATAAAATTGCTTACCAAATTCAGTGAAGATGCTCTTCAGTTTCTCACTGTCAATATCGTCACCAAAGTTCTTTATGTACACATTGGTGAACTCCATGGCTTTAACTCCCAACTCTGCCTCACGCTCCTTACGAGACTTAAAATGCCCCACAAACCTGTAAATGCAGGTTATTTTTTATTGGCAAACATATTTATCCACTTGAAATAAAAGTATATTAATTTAAACTCTGATGTTGAAGCATAAACTGAAAACATGGATAGCTGGCAAGGACAACTCAAAGCACAAATGAAGAGGAGGGAGGGGATATTAGGGTCCAAAAATGAGTTTTTTCAATTTTTACTCATAGTAAGCAATTACCCAGCAATTAGGTTGTTTTAACCCAGCGATTGGGTTGTCTTAAGCAAACATTTAACCCTACCACAGGATTAAAACAACCCAACTGCTGGATTAGTCCATATTTGACCCAACATTGGGTTAAAACAACCTACCATTTTTTAGAGTGTAACAAAAAAATGCAGCATATCCCACATATGCTAAGGTATTCTGGGATTCCAGAAGTAATTATGAAGAGCTAGATCTTATAAATAAAAATCTAACCTTTCATTGAAGTAAAACAAAAGAAAGTATATTGTTAAATGCAATGAAATCAAGAATCTGTAATCTTTGAAAGATGGCTTCTGAAATCCACTACCGCTTCAATATAATTATGTATATAATTGTATTCATTCAATTCTTTAGGGTTTCAGTTATCTGGCTATAAATTATATTTTAATATATTGCCAGATAACAAACCCTAAAGAATTGTATGAATACCATTGTACTGTTTTCTGTACTCCTGGCTGAGAGAAAAGTTTTGGTGAAGTGCTTTGTTGATATGTATTTAAGACTCTCCAATCTTGGGAGAGCTGTGATGCTAGGGAGCTTTTGTGTGTGTGCGTTGCATGATCTGTGCAGGCCCAATATTGAAGATGGACATTTTCTGCACGTTTCCAGACTTGAAGACGCCTTTCTGCAACCTGTGAGGTCAACAATGATCTAATTAAAGTGATGGGGCGACAACTAGTCTTCCTAGTTTAGTGATATGCTCTGCTATCTATCCTTGTGCGGAAATTTACAGTGACTGCATTTTCTCTGCCAATCAGAATCATTCCACAAGGCAGTAATGATGACTAGGGCTGTCACTTTACGTTAAGAAATCGATTGCACAATCGATCGGACCAACCAACACAAGTTTCAAAAACGAAAATAGGGAATCGATTTTAACCAAATAAGTACACTACTATTTTTAAATGAATTAAACAAATAAAAAATATATTAACAGGTAGGCCTATTAGTACTTATCTGTTGAATTATGTTTTTAAAACTTACATTAGGTCATATTGTGACGATTGCTGTGTGCATAGAAAGAATGAGCAGAACTAGGCCTACGGCTATTTCCTCCAGAATGGAGAGCGCCTTTCTGAATATTCCGTTAATTTCTGAAGCTCATACCGCTCAGCGCCGCACGCTCATGCTCTTTGTGACATGCTGAATCAATTATAGGTCTATCTGAAATAAATGGCTATAGGGCTGCCCCAACTAAAGCTTTTTTTCTAGTAGCTGTTCATTTAAGCCGTTTTCACTCCGCGCCAGTGCCTCCATGTCATTGTATTCTATATTTTCTTATTAATTATTAAATCAATGCAATTATTCGATAAAACAATTGATTAAAATTAAAATACAATTTATATAAAATGAAATTCACTTTAAATAAATACTTTAAGTGGTCAAAATAATTTCTGACCCCCAAATTACCCATCTTATTTGTCCTGTTCAATTTTCATATTCAAGGTAGGCTAAATTAAATTTAAAAATAACATTATAATATTTAATATTTTTTATGAATTAAATATATTTATTAGAGGTGGGCATAGATTAATTTTTTTAATCTAGATTAATCTAGATTAATTTTGGAATGAATCTAGATTAAAATGGCTCATTTGAATTCTGCCGAAAGCATTAATAGGTCAAAATAGGTCTACTCAAATAATGACTGGTGCTTTCACACTTGGTTCGATTGCTCCCCCCTGATGGACCGTGTTCATATTATATTATTTGGGTCTGAACCGGGGTGCGTTTGCGTCATCAGAGCAGCAGCTGTTTACCCCGTTGCTTGGCAACAAAGGCGAGCGAGGTGGTGGCAAAATTAATAGCGTTGTTCACCTAACTTTTCATATTTTAGTTTTTGAACCGTTGGTTTTGTTACCAAAGCTTAAGTATATGGCACTTGAGTCTATCTGCCGCGAATGTACTGCAAATACTCTAAAGAACGCTGAAGATGAGCAGAAATGAGATGTACAGCTCTCTGCTTACGTACACGCTTGTCAGGACTCGAGTACGGTTCGCGGGTGCGCTCCTGAGTTCGGAAGAGCGCGTTCACGCTAGAGGTGTGCGATACCGCTAGATTTGGTATCGATCCGATACCAAGTAATTACAGGGCCAGTATCGCCGATACCGATACTTTTTAATAATTAAGGTGGATGCGTCTTCAACCTAAATCTAAATGAATTTTCATGACTTTTAATTTGTTTTTGTGATTTGCATTTTGGGTTATTAATCAGTACTACAAAAGCTTTTGTTCAGAAACAACTTTTGGTAGGGGGATTTTTCTCCTCCTCTCTCCGTTTCTGCAGCTCTGCATTTTCTGGTCAGTGATTTTTCATATGTTTGTACAAATGAGTTGTATTGCCACTGTATTTTAAAGACTTTCTACAAATGGTACAAGTCGCTGTTGTCTCATTTTCGGCCTGAAAATACAGCCATACAACGCTCCTCTTTCTCTCTGCTGCCATTCTCTGCCTTTGACTGACTGCTGTTAGAAAAGCGCAGCTGAGCGGCGCGCGCGCCTGACTGCTGAGCTCGATCTCACGAAAATGCGTATCAATAGTACGAGTGTGCAATCTCGTAGAATGCATACGCCAAAACTCATTTTGGCGTGCATATGGTACGCCGTTTTTGGCGTGCATATGATACGCACTTTATGGCGTATTATATGTACGAACCCCCCACACCCCCACTCTCACCCTACCCAAAAGCGTGTCATATACACGCCATAAAGTGCGTACCATATGCACGTAAAAACTCATTTTGGCGTATACATTCTACGAGATTGCACACTTGTACTATTTATACGCATTGTCATGAGATCGTGTTGGACTGCTGGTGGTAGCGCTAGTGGTGAGTCACGTGACGGTACAAAACAGGAGAAGGGGAGGAGAGCAGTGTCGAGCACGAGAAGCACTCTTGAGCTTCCTCTGCTCTGTGACAGCAGCAGCATTTTGACAAACACGGCCAGGTCGCAAAACTCAGGTCGAGAGAAACTGAAACTTAAGTATCGATATTTTCACGTTGGTATCGATCAATACCGATACCAACGTTGGTATCGATATTAGTATCGATCTGCCCACCTCTAGTTCACGCTTGATGTGGTAATTTCACAGCATACACACAGGTTTGAAGACTCGTTCTCGCTCCCTACAGTGCAATTCGGCTAGGTAGCTACACATCCGCATTAAAATAATCACTGTTAAAGTCATCATAGCTTGCGTAGTATAGACCCAGCTCCCAACCCAATTTTGAGAATAGATTAACGGCGATATTTTTTTATCGCCCGATAAGAGAGTCTCACGTTAACGCAGCACGTTAACGTCGAAAACGGCCCACCACTAATATTTATATTTAACATACAACTAAATAGTTCCTGTCAGAGCGGGATTTGAGCGGCGCCCGTTTTACCGTGAGCGGTTCATGAGTGGAGCTCCGCACATGCTCTGGTGGGGTAGGCGTTTTTTTTATAGTTAATTTTATTTCCTGTTGCTGTGCAGGCTCTTATCGTAGGCTACAGGACTGTTTAAACGCTCAATAACCCTTTTATTTAAAGGTTTAATGTAGGCCAAAGCAGGGGTGCGGCAAGATGTTTTTGGTTGGGGTGCTGTTTTTTTTTTTGTGGGGTGTCACCAAATTTGAATAAGAAACAATTTGTTCCAGTCACACAACAAGCATATTCGTGAGACCACTCATTTAAGTAGCATATACACACAGAGACTGTACATAACATTTTTGACATTGTTTCTCCTTCTTGCAATTGTAATGCAATGGACTACATTAAACCTTTAAATAAAAGGATTAATGAGCTATTTACACTGTCATATAGCCTACAATTAAACAGCCTGCACAGCGACAGGACATACAAATGAACGCAAAAAAAATCTGCCTACCTTAGTGTGTGAGCAAAGCAGAGCTCCACTTATGAATCGCTCACCGGTAAAACGGAGCTCAAATCCCGCTCCGACATGAAATGTCTCTGTACTGCCGCCTACTACACTTGTTTTAGCCATTAAAACATGTATTTAGTTTCATATGTTTAAATATTATAATGTTATTTTTTTATTTAATTTACGATGATTATGAAAAGTGAACAGGACACATAAGATGCGCAATATGTCAGAAATTTTTTGACCACTTGAACTTCGTTAAGTTTTGTTGAAAGCCTTAATTTCATTTTGTTTTTAAATAGTATCTTAATTTTAATAAATGTTTTATTAACCAGTTAGCAATAATATATTGCTACATTGCTTTATTAGCAAAAAATATATAGCAGACAATGACATGGAGGCGGCGCCGCTGCGTCAACAACGGCTAAACTACTAGAAAAAAACTTAAGTTGGGGCAGCCCTAATCAGGGGCGGAGCCAGCCGATTTTGCCGGGGCTTCAGCCCCGGATGTTTTGAGTGTAGCCCCGATTCCCAAACGAAAAAAAAAAAAAAATCCCCCTTTTTTTTTTTTAAGCCTATGTAAACCCGCGAAATCATAAGTTGTCCTATTTGCGCTTTGGCTTTGCACGTACTGCATAGTGCATACAGCCTGTAAAAATAGACCTTAAAAATAATCTAGCCTAGAGTATAGGCTACATTTCTTTGCTGTCGTTTCTTCCTGTTGAATATGCAGCAGGTAGGGGAGGAGCTAGCAGCAAAGTCAAGTGTCTGAGAGAGTGTTAATAACGACAGACAGCGGGCAGGAAAAATGAAGCAAACGAGACTTTGGGGATTTTTTGGAAAGAAGTCAGTGGGTAAAAATTCAGTTTTTTTTATCCTTTAAATCTAAAGATCATCATCTGGCTGTCTTCTTTCACTGTATGTCTATTTGTTTAACTAGCTATTAGGGTACTAGCATCACTTGTATGTTACTAGCATCTGATAGAAGTTAGTAATACTAGCAAGTGATAGAAGATTGCTCAATCCATGCTCAATCAAATATAAAATAATGTGATCATCATCAATTATTAAACAGTGTGTAAATCAAAAGTAAAAAATAAATAAAACGCTTAATATTACCAGATGAAATGAAGGGTAAGTTAACCCACAAATAGCCTAGAAAACTACTGTCTGTGAAGGTTTGGACTTTGGACTCGATCTACTCCATCTGTGTTTTTATTATTATTCTGAATCCGTTCTGAATCTGATCAAGGTGTAGTCTTCAACTTTTTTTGTTTAAAATGTTGCCTTTCTTTATGAAACTTACCAACAATCAAGTGTTGATAAAAAATGCAACATGAAGCTAATGACATGTTTTTAAAATTAAGGTACAGTTAAAGTTTTTTTATTTTTATAAAAAAAAATATCTACATTTAAACACAATAGTATACTGTGCAAGTGCAAACATAATACAACAATAGTGAACTATAAGTAAAGGCTATGTTGACTTAAAGAAAACTTGCAAGTATACTTGCAGTATACACTACTAAACTAATAGTTTACTGAGAGTACACTTCAGTGTGTACTTTCATAAACAAAAAATACTACTTGTATTAAAATAGTGAACTACTACTTAAGAGTTAACTTGTAGTACAGATGCATTAAAAATGAGACACCTACCTAGCCTAGTTTACTACTCTTACACTTATAACTTAAACATATACTTTTATATACTAAAAGTGGGCCAATTTAGTCCCAAGCTGTATTGAAATAGTACACATTGATATTGGTATACTTAAATATACTTCAACATTACTTTAGTATACTTCTTCATAAAATTAACTTGAAGTATACTTCTTTTTCATAAGGGTAGCTTACGAAAAAGTTTTATCCCTAGTTTTATCCCACTTTACTGAATACTTTCCTTGTTCATCAGATGTTGTTTTCTCTAAGGATATAACCAATAAGCGTTAACATAACACATAAGTCACACATACATTTTATCTCAAGTGATGAGAAAGACTAGCTAGTGGATGAGAGACTACAGCAAGTGATGAGAAAGACTAGCAAGTGGATGAGAGACTACAGCAGGTGATGAGAAAGACTACAGCAAGTGATGAAAGACTACAGCAGGTGATGAGAGAGAAATATAACTAATATAGAAGGACATACCAGATAGACAGCAAGAGGTGAATAGTGTATGTTGTATGTTGACTCTGTGTATATGTATTGAGCATAATGTTAAAGATGTATAATGTTATCATGCTCAGTTGAGCAATGGTTATGCTCTTCATATCCAAAAAAAAGGTTGTGCTCAGTTGAGCACTGAGAGGATGTTATTGCCTGCCTTGAAGATAATGTTAAAGATGTTTTTTGGCTGAAAGTAAAGTGTTACTGACTGCAATAAAAAAAAAAAAACCTCTTCGAGTGATCCCTGTATTTGCATTAAATGTTCTGGGTTAAGCCCCGGATGTCCTTCAATGCTGGAAACGCCCCTGGCCCTAATTATTTCAGATAGGCCTATATTCGAACCAGCATGTCCGAAAGGACGTTCTGGGTTGAGTGCATGGTGCTCATGAAAGGAATCTTAGAAAGGCGCTCCGGAGGAGTTAACTTACCTCTATTACGCATCTACGCACACCGCAACGGTCACAATATGACCTCATGTATGTTTTAACAACATAATTAAACATATAATACGTTTTAATGGGCCACTTAGTGTTCATTAGAAATAAATTACTAAATGCTTAAAATATAAATTAACAAAAATTTGCATTGCATGTGCAATCCTGTGAAACCAGTCCTGTTTGTCATTGTGCATGAAACTTCACGCCAATAACTCAGAAATATAGCTGACTTGTGCGCCTCAAGTGCCCTCTTTACTTACATCCTAATACCCGTTAGTTGTCTGTGGATTGGCGTATATTTAGTGTTGAAAATGAAAACGTTATTTAAAAATCGATTTTAGAATCGATTCAATGAACACTTATGTCTCAAAAATCAAACAGGACTTTTTTACAAAAGTGACAGCCCTAGTAATGACGTGGTTAGACCTTGAAAACAGTATAACTGTTCGGAAATTGTACATATGATAGGTGGAGGCGGGGAGACTGTAAAAGGGACCTTGTGAGACATGAAGCTGGCTTCTGCTGATGAAACCACAAACTATTCTTCAGTAAATTTTTCTTTAATTAATCTAACTCCTTACTCTTTGTCTTTATTTTGCACTACTGGTCCTGGGTCATAAGCTGTTACCCCAACATCTTCTAAAATCTTTAACTGATTTTGACTCCTACAACACACTCCAAAAATGTTGCGACAGAGGCAGATTTACCACCCTTTCTTCTAATTGCCCTTTTTAAATCATTTGGTAATTGAAGATACTAATTTTGCAACTGGACTTTTTGCTCAAACTCACCTGATTCAAGACAGCTGCTTAAAGGAGTAGTTCACTTTAAAATGAAAATTACTCCATGATTTCCTCAAGCCATTCTGGGTGTATATGACTCTTCTTTCTGATTAACAGAATCGGAGTTATATTAATAAATATCCTGATGCTTCAAACTAAATGGACTCCGCCATTATAAAGCTTGGAAGCTCAAAAAAGGGCATCCATACTTCATAAACGTACGCCACATGACTATGGGCGGTTAATAAAGACCTTCTGAAGCGAATTGATTGGGTTTTGTAAGAAGTGTAAGAAATATTACACTTTCTCGGAAGTTGAATACGGAAGGCGGCCTGTTGAAAAGCTAGATTGAGTCATCACCCAAGTTTGCTGGCAAAGACAGAGCCTTTGGTGGATGTTCCTTTTATACCCAATCACACGATACCCTCACCTATTACAAATTCACCTGCTAAGTATGGATTTCAGAACAGTTTAACTTATAACGGTTTAAAAAAAAAAAGTTAATACTGAAAGAGTAAATTCTGGAATTCACTGCTGCTTCAATATATCTGTAAATATCATAAAGCCTTAAAGGGTTACTTCAGCGATTAGCATTAAGCTTTGTATCAGTAGAAACCCGGGAGTATATTCAAATTATCGTACTTTCCCCCATCATATCACCCTGAGATGAGAGAATTATGTATTTTATTTCTGAGAGAATTACGTATTTTATTATGTATTTTATTGTGCCGTGACACTCAGGCTCACTCACATTATGTTGAACAGAAAAGTTCAGTTTTCAATTGTAGTGTCTCTAACTGAACTGATTTTATGAAAACGAATGCGGTGGGCAAGTGATCCAGCCAGTAGCCATGCCTAGAGTAGGAGGGCAGCAAAGTGTATTCTGGGAATTGTTGTCTTTCATCCCCATGAGACAAATACATTTTCTGTGTTTTCTCAGTCTAGAAGGCACCAAATTCAAAAATAATTTCACGTTTCTACTTGACCCAGTTTAAATACAGATTCATCTTCCCAGCGCTGAAGTGCCCCTTTATTTAATATTCATCCTCCTATAGTATTATGATGATTTCTGATGATTCATTCCAGTTATGATTTTACTTGATCAATAGAACCACTGATTGTTCTACCTTTATATTTTTAAAGTTTGTATTTGGTCTTTGAGTGGTGACCGAGGGTCTGGCCTAGTGATGTGTGATGCGTCACTAAACACTTGATAGATACATGTTGTGTGTTTGGATTTTTGAGGTATCACACACCCCTAACATGCTGGGAGTGCAGTAACAGTGTTTGCTCACTTAGCACTTATTTGTCTTTCATTTTTATTATATTTTATTTTTCCTTTTACTGAAACACTAAAGAATCAATATGACTATTGCCTGTACTACCGTCTGTACCTCTCACTGAGAGAAAGCATGTTATCTGTATGTTTTGAGAACATTTTGGATTGGAGCTTAATCAGCTCCAATCTTGGAGAGACAGTGTATTCGTGTATGTGTGCAATATTCTGTGTTACAGATCAGTATTGGAGGTGGACAATGGACATCCTAAGAGATGGCTGGATTTGTTTTCCTGGACAAGCGGGCGCCTGCTCCAGAACTGGAAGGTCACTACGTGCTTAATTCCGAGGTGAAAGCATCAACAGGTGATGTGTATGGACACGCGCATCTGATTAACTGACAATGTGTGGAAATTTACTATGACTGTTCATTTTCTCTGAGCCAATCAGAATCATTCACCTTGCAATAATGAAGTGGTTAGACCTTGAAAACAGTATAACTGTTGGTACAATTGTATGTACAATACAAGGAGAATGGTAGAGAGGGAGTGTGGCCTATGAACTCCTTGTGAGACTTGAAGCTGGCTTCTTTTGATGAAACTGCAAACTATTCTTCAGTAAAATTTCTTAATTAATTGCACTCCTGACTCTTGGTCTTCATTCTTCACTACTGGTCTCTGGGTCTAAACTGTTAACCCCTATCAATACTTACAAAAACAATTAATTTGACTAGTGAAAACAGACTTTTGTCAGTTAAATAAATGTTAAATTTTTTAATATAAATTTCTTGATTTTATTGCATTTTACAAAATGTTTTCCGGAATTTAAGTTCTACTTTTAAAGTCATCCTAGCTGAGAATCACTGCTGTAAAAAAAATTACCACAAATCGCATTGTCAATACTTACACTTTGCGATCATTCAAAAGCATGCCGTTCATTGTCTCAATGGCTCTGTTGGCAGCTTCTTGGGTCTCAAAGTGCACAAACCCGTAACCCTTTGAGCCGTTCTCATCACAAACCACCTAGAATTAAAAATAACTGTAAAGGCCTGTTCACAAGGACAATAACTACAATAATGATAAAGACAGTTCTAAAAATCATTCTAAAATGTAAAAATACCAGTCCACACCACAACTATAAAGATAACGGCATAAAAAAATCATTCTGAAAGTGATTCCAACTATATTGTTTTAACCAGTTGATGAACATTAAAAACATTGACAGCCAATCAGGATCCATACTACTTTAAAGAGCTTGAGCATCTAAAAGCAATGACAAACTGCAGTGCACACTTAAAGTCATCCCCTGGTGTGGATGCCAATAAAGTTATATATATAGATTTTGTTCTTGGTGTGAATGTGCCTTTTACTGTGGGGGAAATTTGGTGCCTTAGTTGCAATAAACACAGTGATGGAAAAGGATGTACCTTACATGACAAGATGTTACCAAAAGCAGAAAAGGTGTCATAGAGAGCCTTGTTGTCAATAGACTCATCCATGTTCTTGATGAAGATGTTTCCCACACCAGACTTTCTCAGACCTGGATCTCGCTGTGACCACATTATCCTGATTGGACGACCCTTGATGACTTCATAGTTCATTGTGTCAAGGGCACATTCCGCTTAAATATATATAATATAAAGTGAGATTCACTATTTAAAGAAGTGCTCTAATCACTTAAACTGTAGGCATAGTTTATGGAATTAATTATTATTAAAAAGCATACTTTTCATGCTCCTTGAATTCTACTTAATTCAAATATTCTTGCTCGCTAAATTCCAGAACCAAATTGCAAAAAAAATTATTCTTAATTAAATTCTAAATGGTGCAAAACCCTGGTAAAAGTTTCCTCACCATCAGCAGGCTGCTGGAAGTTGATGTACGCATATCCAAGTGATCGCCGTGTAATGACATCACGGCACACACGGATGGACATGATCTGACCAGCAGGAGAAAACTTCTGGTACAGCATGGCCTCAGTTACATCAGGATGGAGGTCACCCACATACAGCGAGGCTAAAGGGTATGCTGGTCCACTGCTATTCATCCTTCAAAAGCTCTCTGCAAAAAGTGTGCTTTATTAGAGAAACTTTACTTTTTACATTATTTTGGCCCTATTGCTAACAAATTTTAACATTATGCAGACGATTAAATGGTAAACTTGCTAGTTTGTCTGTGTCGTTTCTCACCTGTTAGATACAGTAACAAGCCAAAGGGGGGTTTCAAAATTCAGGGGTCCATTCTTTGTACCTCGGTTAATACATCTGAGATGATTTGACAGATCCCAGATCTTTTAATCGTGAGAACTGATCTCTGGCTAATTTGGTTCTTCAAACGAATTTGCAGATTGTATTGAAATATTGTCTCAGATTACTGCGCATTCCTGTGTTCCCTGAAGAGGTCATATGCAACGATACTCAAACTACGATCAGCAATGTAATGATCATATAATAAAAAAAGCCACCTGACAAAAACTTAAAAAAAAAAAAAAACACGGATTTCTGGACCTTTATAAGAAAACAGCAAAGCGACCAAAACATAGGTTATAATAAATAAATAAAATGTGCACTGTTTATTTTAAACATGATTCCCAATTATTTATATTAACAATTTTATAGTATGTGTTCACCCTTTACATTTTCAGTTCAAATATGTAATTAGCAATTCATTAAATTCTTCATTCAATTTGAAACAGAGGTTTCATTATTAAAAAGTTTAAGGGTCAAGATCAAGTTATCTGCATCTCTTGTGCTGTGTCACGCCACTCCCATAATCTGTCATCACTCAAATGAATGCAGGCTCAGATTAACTGTGCAATGTGTAAACCTCCAATAAAATGATAAAGTAATTAGTCCATCACAAATAAATCTCTCAATCAAGTGGCAGTGTCTATAGTATTATACATTATTATTATTATTATTATTATTATTGCCCCTGATTCAGTAATGAACTCTTAATAAAGTAGCAGTGGCTGGGACAGATTTTAAGTACCACCTCAAAATGCAATCAATTCTGTTTGCATGAAATAAGCCTGCACCAGAGCAGGTTTAAGTTTATGGACAGGATGAGTGTCGAAGAACCAAACAATCCAAGATCATGCCAAATCATCAACAATCAAGTTGAGTGACGTACGAAGAAAGGACCACAGATCTCATTAAAATAACCCTAATCAAACTATTAAATATTATTATTACTAGCTCCACTCTCTAATTATCTCAATTCTCCATTTCAGTTTGCCACATCCAGCTGTTCATGCACTATTACATAGCAAGAGGCCTCTTTGAAGATGCTACCTACAGGACTATCACTGCAACGACTAAAGATTGCTTTTTAAATAATCTTCCTAATTAGTATCATCTCCTCAGCATTCCAGATAGCTTAGAGGAACTCAATGTTGCAACAGAAACTATTGACTCTCTCTTTTCCAGTACTTTAGACACAGTTGCTCCCCTGCTCTTAAAGAAGATTAAAGAAAATAGTCCAATGCCGTGGTACGACGAGCACACCCGGGCCCTTAAAACAGCAGCCAGAAAAATGGAGCCCAGCTGGAAGAAAACTCTTTCATAATTTGTGGAAAGAACGTATGATCGCATACAGAAAGGCCGTAAAAACTGCTAGATCTGCTTATTTCTCGACTCTCTTAGAAGAAAACAAACACAAACCTAGGTATTTATTCGATACAGTGGCTAAATTAACGAAGAATAAAGCTTCAACTTCTGATGTTTGTAAACAGCACAGCAGTAATGACTTTTGAACTTCTTTACATGTAAGATTGACAATATTATGAAGAAAATTATAACCATGCAGCTGTCTACTACAGTATCAAATCAGACAGAGCATCGTAGTGTCACTGAGGAAAAATTACACTCATTCACTGCTATAGGAGAGGAAGAATTGGCTAAACTCTTAAATTCATCTAAATCAACAACATGTATGCTTGACCCTATACCGACTAGGCTATTAAAAGAGATGCTACCAGAGGTCATGGATCCTCTTCTTAATATCATTAATTCATCTTTGTCATTAGGATATGTGCCGAAAACTTTTAAGTTGGCTATTATTAAACCACTTATTAAAAAAACGCAACTTGATACTACAGAATTAGTCAATTACAGGCCAATCTCAAATCTACCCTTTACTTCAAAAATACTTGAAAAGGCAGTGTCTTCACAATTATGTTCCTTTTTAGAAAGAAATGGTATCTGTGGATTTTCAGTCAGGATTTAGACCATATCATAGTACTGAGATTGCTCATCAGAGTTACAAATGATTTACTCTTATCATCCGATCGTGGTTGTATTTCTTTGTTAGTGTTACTCGATCTTAGCGCTGCATTCGACGCTATCGACCACAACATTCTTTTGAATAGACTCAAAAATTATATAGGCATTAGTGGACATGCATTGGCATGGTTTAAATCATACCTATCTGACCATTATCAATTTGTAGCAGTAAATGAAGAGACGTCACACCGATCACAAGTTCAGTATGGAGGACCGCAGGGCTCAGTGCTAGGGCCATTGCTCTTCACCCTGTACATGCTACCACTGGGAGATATTATTAGGAAGCATGGCATTAGATTTCATTGTTATGCTGATGATACTCAGCTCTATATTTCTTCACACCCTGAAGAAACTAACCAATTCACAAGATTAACGGAATGTATAGATGATATTGCTTATTGTTAATGATATGATTATGGATCATAACCTAGATGTGCTGTGTTTGACAGAAACCTGGCTAAAACCTGACGACTACATTACTTTAAATGAGTCCACTCCCCAAGATTATTGTTATAAACACGAGCCACGTCTGAAAGGAAAAGGGGGAGGTGTTGCTGTAATTTATAATGATATCTTCAATATTACTCAGAAGTCTAGTTTCAAATATAATTCCTTTGAAGTTTTGGTGCTTTATGTAACGTTGTGTAGTGTAAATGATAAATCCCGTTTGACATTTGTGTTGGCTACTGTATACAGGCCACCAGGGCATAATACAGACTTTATCAAAGAATTTGCTGGTTTTCTATCAGAGTTAGTACTGGCTGCAGATAAATTACTAATTGTTGGTGATTTTAATATCCATGTTGACAATGAAAAAAACGCAATGGGATTGGCATTTAAAGACATTCTAAACTCTATTGGAGTTAGACAACACGTATCGGGACCCACTCATCGCCTTAATCATACTTTAGATCTAATACTGTCACATGGACTAAATGTTGATACCATTAAAATTCTGCAGCAGAGCGATGACATCTCAGATCATTACCTAATATCATGTATACTTAATTTAGCTAAAGCTGCAAAGCCATCCCCTCGCTTCAAATATGGCAGGACTATAACCGCTGCGACTAAAGATTGCTTTATACATAATTTTCCTCATCAGTTCCATCTCCTCAGCGTTACAGATAGCCAAGAGGAACTTGATGTTGCAACAGAAACTACTGACTCTCTCTTTACTAGCACTTTAGACATAGTTGCTCCCCGGCGCTTAAAGAAGATTAAAGCAAATAATCCAACGCCGTGGTACAACGAGCACACTCGGGCCCTTAAAACAGCAGCCAGAAAAATGGAGCGCAGCTGGAAGAAAACAAAACTGGAGGTTTTTCGCAATTTGTGGAAAGAGAGCATGATTGCATACAGAAAGGCCATAAAAACTGCTAGATCTGCTTATTTCTCAACTCTTTTAGAAGAAAACAAACACAACCCTAGGTATTTATTCGATACAGTGGCTAAATTAACAAAGGATAATGCTTCAACTTCTGACGTTTGTAAACAACACAGCAGTAATGACTTTATGAACTTCTTTACTAGTAAGATTGATAACATTAGGAATAAAATTATAACCATGCAGCCGTCTACTACAGTATCACTTCAGACAGAACATTGTAGTGTCACTGAGGAAAAATTACACTCATCACTGCTATAGGAGGAGAAGAATTGGCTAAACTTGTTAAATCATCAAAATCAACAACATGTATGCTTGACCCTATACCGACTAGGCTATTAAAGAGATGCTTCCAGAGGTCATAGATCCTCTGCTTAATATTATTAATTCATCCTTGACATTAGGATATGTACCAAAAACTTTTAAGTTGGCTGTAATTAAACCACTTATTAAAAAACCGCAACTTGATCCTAAAGAATTAGTCAATTACAGACCAATCTCGAATCTACCGTTTCTATCAAAAATATTAGAAAAGGCCGTGTCTTCACAATTATGTTCCTTTTTAGAAAGAAATTGCATCTGTGAGGATTTCCAGTCAGGATTTAGACCGTATCATAGTACTGAGACTGCTCTAATTAGAGTTACAAATGATTTATTCTTATCATCTGATCGTGGTTGTATCTCTCTATTAGTGTTACTTGATCTTAGCGCTGCATTCGATACTATCGATCACAATATTCTTTTGAATAGACTCAAAAATTATGTTGGCATTAGTGGAACTGCATTGGCATGGTTTAAATCTTACTTATCTGACCGTTATCAGTTTGTAGCAGTAATTGAAGAGACGTCACACCGATCACAAGTTCAGTATGGAGTACCGCAAGGCTCAGTGTTAGGACCGTTGCTTTTCACCCTGTATATGCTACCACTGGGAGATATAATTAGGAAGCATGGCGTTTTCATTGTTATGCTGATGATTCTCAGCTCTATATTTCTTCACGCCCTGACGAAACTTACCAATTCACAAGATTAACAGAATGCATAGCTGATATTAAAAATTGGATGAATAGTAATTTCCTGCAACTTAATTCAGATAAAACTGAATTTTTAATTATTGGACAGAAAAGCTCCACAAGTAGTGCCCTAGAATACTGTCTAACCCTCGATGACTGCTCTGTCAAGCCCTCGTCGTCAGTGAGGAACCTGGGTGTGCTCTTTGATACCAATCTTTCGTTTGAAAGCCACGTTTCTAGCATCTGTAAAACTGCATTCTACCATCTTAAAAATATATCTAAATTACGTCACATGCTCTCAATACAAAATGCTGAACAGTTAATACATGCGTTCATGAGCTCAAGGCTAGATTATTGTAATGCTCTACTGGGTGGATGCCCTGCTCGCCTAATAAATAAACTCCAGCTGGTCCAAAACGCAGCAGCTCGAGTTCTTACTAGAACCAGGAAGTACGATCATATTAGTCCAGTTCTGTCAACACTGCACTGGCTCCCTATTAAACATTGCATACATTTTAAAATCTTGCTTATTACTTATAAAGCAATAAATGGTTTAGCTCCCCAGTACTTAAGCGAGCTCTTAACGCATTATACTCCATCACGTCTATTGCGGTCTCTAGATATTCTAGGTATTTTCAACTGGCCAGAGTTTAAATCAACTGCAGGCGGTAGATCCTTTTCCTATTTAGCACCTAAACTCTGGAACAGTCTTCCTAGCATTGTTCGGGAAGCAGACACACTCGAAACACATCTCTTTACTATGGCATACACATAGAACATTTTTAACTTTCTTTATTCAAATCAAATGACTGATTGTTAGGCTGCATTAACTAGGTCAGCCGGAACCGGGAACACTTCCCATAACACCTGATGTACTCGTTACATCATAAAAAGAGTGGCATCCACACTAATGTTAGTCTCTCTGTTTATCCCGAGGTTTACTGCAGTCGGCCGGATCCAGGCCGTGTCCGGATCGGATGGTGGACCTGCATCTGGACATGACCAGCTCATCCTGGAGTGTCTGCTGAGACCGTGTCCATTAGTGTCTCCTCTGAATTTGCCTCACCGGCACGTCATCCTCAATTAACCCGTCTCGGGCGCAATAACTCCGATCTTTCAAGTATTCATATTCTTGTAATCGACGCCATCCTAAATGAACCCGTCTCGTGCGTGTTACCCAAAATTTTGAATATTCCTATCTAATATCATTTATGACCTGCAAGGTTGCCAGAGTAATAATTATACACTGTTAATAATAGGCCAGAGGAGAACTGGCACCCCGACTGAGTCTGGTTTCTCCCAAGGTTTATTTTTCTCCATCATGCCCTGATGGAGTTTTGGTTCCTTGCCACTGTTGCCTTTGGCTTGGCTTGCTCAGTTGGGGACACTCAAATTATGATCCAAGTTACTCAACTAAATATACAAATAGAATTTATTAATTTGGTCATATATAATTCTATAAACTATCCAAATTAAACTAGCCAAATCAAATTTTGTTGCAATGTTGTCCTGTTTAACACTGTGAAGCTGCTTTGAAACAATCGTCATTGTAAAAGCGCTATATAAATAAAGTTGATTGATTGATTGATATAAAAAAATGGATGATCAGTAATTTCCTGCAACTTAATTCAGAAAAAACAGAATTTTTAATCATTGGACAAAAAAGAACCACAAGTAGTAAACTAGAATACTGTCTAACCCTCGATGGCTGCTCTGTCAAGTCCTCGTCGAAAGTTAGGAACCTGGGGGTGCTCTTTGATACCAATCTTTCGTTTGAAAGCCATGTTTCTAGTATCTGTAAAACTGCATTCTACCATCTTAAAAATATATCTAAATTACGGCACATGCTCTCAATGCAAAATGCTGAACAGTTAATACATGCATTCATGAGCTCAAGGCTAGATTATTGTAATGCTCTACTGGGTGGTTGCCCTGCTCGCTTAATAAACAAACTCCAGCTGGTCCAAAACGCAGCAGCTAGAGTTCTTACTAGAACCAGGAAGTATGAACACATTAGGCCGGTTCTGTCAACACTGCACTGTCTCCCTATTAAACATCGCATTCATTTTAAAATCTTGCTTATTACTTACAAAGCACTTAATGGTTTAGCTCCCCAGTACTTGAGTGAGCTCTTAACACATTATACTACATCACGTCTACTGCGGTCTCTAAACTCTGACCAGCTGATAATACCTAGAATATCAAAATCAACTGCAGGTGGTCAATCCTTTTCCTATTTAGCACCTAAACTCTGGAACAGTCTTCATAGCATTGTTCGGGAAGCAGACACACTCTGTCAGTTTAAATCTAGACTAAAAACACATCTCTTTTCTATGGCATACACATAAAACACTTTTCAATTAAATGATTATTAGGCTGCATTATCTAAGTCACCCGGAACCGGGAACACTTCCCATAACACCTGATGTACTCGTTACATCATCAGAAGAATGGCATCTACGCTAATGTTAGTGTCTGTTTTATCCCGAGGTCTACTGCAGTCAGCCGGATCCAGGCTGTATCCAGATCAGACAGTGGACCTGCACCCAGATGTGACCAACACGACCCTGAAGTGTCTGCAGAGACAGTGTCATTTAGACTCCCCGTTAAGCTGCCTCATCGGCATCCTCAATAAACCTGTCTCCGGCGTGATGACTCGGGTTGTTTTGTGGATGTCATATTGATTTTAAGAATCATTAATTAGGACTATTCAAACAATCAGTCTCCAGCGTGTTGCCGCAGATCTTTCGAATATTACACTTTAGTAATTGTTTAATCAATACGGCATCCTCAATAAAAACCTGTCTCCGGCGTAATGACTCCAATATTTCAAATTATTTATTTTTAATAATTATTTAATCGATACATCATCCTCATTAAACCCGTATCCGGTGTGTTGCCTCAGATCTTTCGAATATTCAGATCGATTATGACCTCTGACCTTTAAAACTGCCAGAATAATAATAATAATAATAATAATAATAAAAATAATACGCTGTTTGTTAATTGGCCTGGCTTCTCCCAAGGTTTATTTTTCTCAATTAAGTCTCCTGATGGGGTTTTGGTTTCCTTGCCACTGTCACCTCTGGCTTGGCTTGCTCAGTTGGGGAAAAACTATTTTTCAAATATATTTCAAAATAAATCTAATTATTAAACTAAATTAACCATATAGACCAAATTACTGATCTAATTACTGATCTAAAGCCCACATTGTTACTGTATGATAATCGAAATATATTCTGTTGCATTATTTTTCTGTTTAACACTGTTAAGCTGCTTTGAAACAATCTGCATTGTTAAAAGCGCTATATAAATAAAGTTGACTTGACTACCTGTGAGTGGCTCCAAAAAAAAATAAAAATCTCGTCTTTTTTAAAAATGTGAGACCATAAACAAAAAAATCATTGATTTCTCAGTTTTGTTCCAGTGTTTGTGATGTGACCCAAAAGGATAATTCAAAAAGCTTCCTAAATAAATACATTTACTTTTACTCTATTTTTCACTATTTATTAGGGCCCGAACACCGATGGTGTGGGGACCCTATTGTAATTGCTCAGTCTATTATTATTATTCTCCGAAATGAATCGCATTGAGGGCCTAAACATGCTCAAACTCATGAAACTTGATGGACACAGCATCAGAAGGTGAAAATTTATGTCTGATATGGGTTTCAGAATTCGGCGTAGCAAAATAGCTCAATAGTGCCACCTACAAAATTGAAATTAAAGGGGTACTTCAGCGCTGGGAAGATGAATCTGTATTTAAACTCGGTCATTAATGTAGTAGAAATGTGAAATTATTTTTGAATTTGGTGCCTTCTAGACTGAGAAAACACAGAAAATGTGTTGTCTCATGGGGATGAAAGACATGAAACGGATAGGAATTCATAGGAATTCATTTGAAAAGTTGAAACACTCACTTTGCTCTCCACCGCACCGTTTACATGAATCTCCGCAGCTCCCGAGCCGAGTGCTGGGAGTGCGATGTTGAAAACATGTGGAAATAGTGCCTCCTGCTGGCTGTAGTCTTTAGCCTCTGGACAAAAAATGACGATATTTTTCCAGAAATAAAATGCATAATTCTATCTTCAAAGGGTCATATGAGGGGGAGTCGATAATTCGAATATACTCCTGGATTTCTACTGATACAAAGCTTAATGCTAATCACTGAAGTAACCCTTTAAGAAACATTTGCAATATGTTTCCTGTACAAGTATGACATTTGGTAGAAACCTGTAACAGCCCAATACCTAAAAAAAAGCAACAAAAAAAAAAAACAACAAACAGGAAGAGATATTTTCTCTGCAAAATATTTGCCACTTCCAGATGTTGTACTTTAACGCAGGGGTTTTCAAACTTTATGATGCCAAGGACCCCCAAATATGATGAACATTTTATGAGGGACCCCTTTCTAAAATCAATCTGTAGATAAATAGTAAGAGTGACATTATAAATCCAGGGGGGTACAGTTTGAAAACCCCTGCTTTAACGAATGCCTCCTAAAGATTTAATCAGATCAAAATCGTATTTGGTCAGTCTAATCTAAGGCCTTGGCGAAGTTAAACTGTGAATTGACAAAGTTCAATGTTTGGCCATGAAACAGGAAGCTTGGGCATACAATGCCTGATCTGCCCCAAACTTCACGTTTTATTAGAGTCCAGCCCTGAACACATCTACATGCCAATATTCAGTTAGTCATAGATGGTAACAGGAAATGGCATGCTTTACACTGTAATTCACACACAGAAACACATTTAAATATGCCATGAAGTACCAAACATGATAGAAACACGTTAAATCATGTGGCTAAGTGCTAGTGTCTGTGAACGCCAAGAAACAGGAAGTTGCTGTAACTAAGGCATAAAATGTTTGATCTGCCCCAGACATCACACATTTGAGAAGAGTCCTGCCCTGAACACATCTACATTACAATATTCAGTTGGTAGGATATTGGCAACAGGAAGTGACATGTTTAACACTGTGATGCACTACTAGTAACATACTAAAATATGCAATTAAGTACTAAACATGCTAAAACATTACCAACACTTAGCTAAATGCTAAAGCATGCTACTATTGTCATGAAACAGGAAGATGTTGTAACATGTCCAATCTGCCTCAAACTTTATGTTTGATAAGTGCCCTGGGGGGTTCTTCGTACCTCGCTTAATACATCAGAGACGATTTGACAGATCCCCGATCTTTTAATCTTGATAACTGATAACTGGTTCGTCAAACATATTTGCAGATTGGATTAAAATATCTGGATTAAATTATTAAGATTATTGAACATTCTTGTGTTACTGAAGAGGGCAGATGCAGCTTTACTCGACACCACAATCAGCAATGCAGTGATTGCCTGGCGGCAAGACACCAACGTAATGACATATTAAAAAAAGCCACCTGGCAAAAAACTTGATAAATTACTGCATTCGGGCTGGGCCGATAAACGATATATCGAATTCATTTTGATAACGATGATAAGATCTGGACATTTTTACTCGATATGGATTAATGTAAGAACCCTCCCACGACAGAAATTGAAAGTAGAACGTAGAAAACTGAAAGTTAAACTACCCTTTCGAAGATTACGAAGTTGTCAATAAAAGGTAGCACGAATTCAGTTACTGATTTGAACTGCCACACAGACTATATTTATCCGCTCGGGTCAAAGTCCAAACGGCAGCAGCGTGAGCTCACTGGAGCAGATCCGTTTACTCTGATCGGTCTCGGTCACACGACACTGAACAATGCTGTGAGATCCAGTGAAAATCTCATGAATTCAGCCAAAAACAAGTGTCTCTGTGATTTAAACTACTTTAAAGCCAGACAACACAGCGTTGACAAACACTAAACACTGTGTGTGCGCAATGATACAGTCAGAAGGATTTTCGATATATACAAATCTCCATAAATTACCATGGATATACTGTGGTGACACTAACTGCACCATCTGTGGCAGAAATGTGGGATATTCATATAGAATTGTATTATATTATTAATGTAGACATGTATTAAAGGAGTAATGGAATATTACAGTAGCCTATTTTTTATTTATATAGAATTTGTGCATTTATAGCCTACTAAATGTTTTTAGGCTACAGTTTTTCATACAAATACCATATAAACCATAAACATTTGACAATGGTAGTGAAGAGCTATATGCATGGTTTAAACTGTGGTTATTATCATGATCTAAACATATGATACTATGGAATTTTTACAGATGTCCATGTTTTTGTTAATGACCATACATTTAAATCTGTATCCTCCTAACTCAAGCCACTACTACTGTCAACTCACTGTCAAATGTTCATTTATAAGAAAAAACGTAATATTAATACTGCAGGCTGCACTGCAAACTGTGCCGAAGATATATCAGGCAACACAAACATGTTTCATGACTAAAAAACAATATCACCCGTACGCACATGCAGAAACTAAAACATTATTTTTTTCTATTAAGATATTTAATTTAAGGAAAAATGACTGGAAAATGACTTAAAACCACAATTAACAGTCTGATTTCTACAACTTTCACTTGGGACCAAAAACCTGCCTTTAAATTTGAAAGAAATATTTTACATTTATCGAAATCGATATCGACTGAAATGAGCATTTTTTATCAAGATCACTTTTTTGCCATATCACCCAGTCCTATGTGTAATACTCCAATAAGATTATAAAGTAATTATTCCATCACAAAAAAAATCTCTCAATCAAGTGGCTGTGTCTATATAATAAACAACATAATATTTTCAAAAACATTTTGATATAGGGCTGGGCGATATATCGAATATTAGCGATACTATCGCAATAATTTTGACGACAATGTAAAATTTGAAAATATCTTGAATATCGAATATTTCAAATTCAACATGCAAACTTCTCAAATAACATTACCAGATAACACACAGGTCTGCTTCCACCATTCATTAAACATCGGAAGCAGAAGAGTTAAATATATACGCACAGCGTATGACAAAGAAAGCAACAGAAACATGCGCGCATGAGAGAAATAATAGCGCAGCGCGGAACGTACACGCCTTTCAGACAACATACGATCGGGATTCAGTTCTTTCATGGATTATTGGGTTTCAGTGGTCAAACAAATGTAAAAATGCACGTGCTGGAAAGTATTCAGGTAAACACAGAAGTGTACGTACCACTGATCTATATAATTTATATAGATCAGTGGAACGTACACAGAGTTGAGTGAGTAATCGTGTGTTACAGTGAATTTGGTCCGTGGAGATCTTAAAGGGCCGGACCTCATATTCTGTGTGATTTAATGTTAAACTCCCAGTAAAGTCAAAATCAAACATGTGTTCTGAGTTTCTCACACCACAGATAAATGTGTTATTAACCAACTAGCCAAATTTGAATCATAAAAACATCCGCTAAGTACATAAAATATCTTATCGAAATCTTGAAAAATAAGCAGCATTTTCTGCTCTCAAACGCTGGGGGCGTGTCCACTGTCGGCGCCGAAACCACACCCACTCGCGGGAAAGCGGCCATAAACACACAAGACAACAACACGAACACTCACGCAACGTTTCAGCTCACGAGTCACGACGTCACCAGATGTCGGCGGGATGGGAGGGAGATAGTCGGTTCGGCCCCATTCTGCAGCGGATTATCAGTGAATCCCAGTTGTTGCCGGTGAAAGTTTGTAAAACTATCCGGTGTAAAGACACTGCAGAGGCAGGTGTTGGTGGTGATCGTCAGCACTCCATCAAGGTACCTGTTCACAAAATTAATCCACCTCTTCTTGAGATCGTCTTTTGTTTTGTTTTGTAGGCAGTTTTGTAAGTTGTAGGCTGTAGTAACTAACGGTACTGACAGTAACTCGCAATCTAGCGGGTGAACTGATGCGAAATTGCGAATGTAGTATAGTTATGGGGGAGGGGCCACATGCCAAGCGGCTCCAGTGCCTCATCGAGCCACCGTTTTAACCCCGCCCAAAAAATTCAGAACACAGCAATGGTGAAAAACTTCTTAACGGTCTAACTTCTGAATTCAGTACTACATAGTTCACAGTCTTTGTAATGTGTTTCAACAATACATTTCTAACATTTCTAATGTGTTTAGAAACAAATCTCAGAATTGCCTTTACAGGGACTTTAATCAAACAACAACAAAAATTAGAAAACCACCCCATGCTTGGCTAAACAACTTTTAATATATTTATTAAGAATCAATGTAGCCTATAGTTAATTTATAGAGTGAAGACTTTCATATATATTTGATTTTTTTATTTATTTCTTGACTTGCAGCTGTTAAATAGACCCACTGTAGCTGAAAATAAAGCACTGTTTTTGTCATATTGTTTATAATTTGCATGTTTTACTTGTTTTTTTGTGTTTTTTTTTTAAAGATCAAATTAAAAATCTATATTGTAATTAGAAAAGTATATTTTAAAAAATATTAAAATACTTAAATCTCGTATCATGATTTAAGATTTTGGTCATCCCAACCTGTTCAGTAAACGTAAACATTTTGTATTTAATTTGGTTCTATCTAATTAGTTTTTGTTGTTTTAAATGGGGGCAAAAGAAAATCTTTTTTTAAATTTAAAAGCAATTGCAAACATATCGAGATATATATCGAATATCAAAAAAATTGACAATATCGATATATATATATTTTTTTTTTTTGGATATCGCCCAGCCCTATTTTGATATTTAAATTATTTTAAATTATTATTGCCTGCCTGGTTCAGTAAGGAACTCTTGTAATAAAGTAGCAGTGGCTGGGACATTTTAAGTATCAACGCTGCTTAAAAAGATGCAATCTAATCCTGTTTACATTAAATAAGCCTGTTCCCGAGCAGGTTTAAGCTTTCGGACCTGTTGCTATGACAGCAAGTCCAGGATGAGCTTTGAAGAACCAAACAATCCAAGATCATACCAAAACGTCAACAATCAAATCCAGCTAACGGAGTTAGCGACATACGAAAAACAGACCCCTGGTCTGAAGACATCTACACACCAAAATTTAGTCAAAGCACCACCAGCTGGCAGCAGGAAGTGTGGCAAATACAAATGACTGACAAAGTCCTAATTTTTTTATATCCTTAGATGCATTTTGCCCACCGTGCTTGGTTTTCCTATAGCACCAGGTGGTGGTGGCACAGGTTGTCAGCTTGAAGCTTTAATGTATAGTATCTTTTCCACATTTATTTTCTAATTTATTTTTACAGCTATTTATTTCCACAGCCATTTATTTCCACATTTCTCTGTCTGTATGGCAATATATATATGGTATTGCAATGCATGCACATACATATACACTGTTCTGTTATAGAGATTGCTAATGTGTCGTCATCATGACGTATTCCCAGTGGTGAACGCAAAGCAGTCACGGGCACAAACGGGCACAAACGGGCGCCAGACTTCTTTGCACGGAGGGAAGAACATAGTGTTCAAGATGCTGTCTACCTGCTGTGTTATAAACTGCAGTAGTCGTTCTCACGATAGAAGTGGCATAAAGTTGTAGGTTAGAGCTTGACAAAATCACAATGTTGTGTTTTATTGTGAGTGGACACAAATATAAGTAAACACTTTGCATTTTCAATGATGTCCTGTATGAAAAAAATTACGGATTATGTTTTTATGTTTCCACTGTTCGATTGCGCCCGCGCCTCTCTCACACGCTGAAGACGGGGACTTTGACTGGCATACACTGTGCGATTTCTGTGCTATTTCAGAAGGGTTACCTACTCACACTGTATGAGTAGATGTAAAGACAAAGCTCACGGTTTGCATGCTCACACTGGGCGGCCCGATTGTCGAGCGCGACTTAACTGCTCACACTGTACGAGTGTATATGCGCGATAAACCTCCGTGTTGCAATGACAGACCATTGGCTATTATAGATAGCCTATCAAATGCATCAGCTAACTATCAAGAGGATTTAGCGTTTCCAATGTACAGGTCCTTCTAAAAAAAATTAGCATTTTGTGATAAGTTCATTATTTTCCATAATGTAATGATACAATTAAAATCTCATATTTTAGATTCATTGCACACCAAATGAAATATTTCAGGTCTTTTATTGTTTTAATACTGATGATTTTTGCATACAGCTCATGAAAACCCAAAATTCCCATCTCAAAAAATTTGCATATTTCATCCGACCAATAAAAGAAAAGTGTTTTTAATACAAAAAAGTCAACCTTCAAAAGTGGCTTGACCTGAGGAATGCGGCACCTGTAGCCCATTTCCTGCACACGTCTGTGCACGGTGGCTCTGGATGTTTCTACTCAAGACTCAGTCCACTGCTTCTGCAGGTCCCCCAAGGTCTGGAATCGGTCCTTTTTCACAATCTTCCCCAGGGTCCGGTCCAGTCTTCTCATTGTGCAGCGTTTTTTGCCACAATTTTTCCTTCCCGCAGACTTCCCACTGAGGTGCCTTGATACAGCACTCTGGGAACAGCCTATTCATTCAGAAATTTCTTTCTGTGTCTTACCCTCTCGCTTGAGGGTGTCAATGATGGCCTTCTGGACAGCAGTCAGGTCGGCAGTCTTACCCATGATTGCGGTTTTGAGTAATGAACCAGGCTGGGAGTTTTTAAAAAAGCCTTAGGAATCTTTTGCAGGTGTTTAGAGTTAATTAGTTGATTCAGATGATTAGGTTAATAGCTCGTTTAGAGAACCTTTTCATGATATGCACATTTTTTGAGATTGGAATTTTGGGTTTTCATGAGCTGTATGCCAAAATCATCAGTATTAAAACAATAAAAAACCTGAAATATTTCAGTTGGTGTGCAAAGAATCTAAAATATATGACATTTTATTTATATCATTACATTATGGAAAATAATAAACTTATATCACAATATGCTAATTTATTGAGAAGGACCTGTATGTAAAAAAATATGAATTAAAATGCAATATCTATTTAATAATAAAAGTAGGCCTACTTTTTTATTAAATTGATATTACATTTAATTTGCTCCAGCAACAATTTCATAACGCATTGATGCATTGCCGACACGCTGCATAGTAAAATGATAGATTATTTTAGGCCTACTCCTCATTATTTAAAAACATTTAGTCCAATTAAACAAGGAATTATGGGTTATTTATAGATAATACCAGTCTCAATGAAAAGTAAGAGCAATTCCAAAACAACTACCACAAAATAAATATTAAGAAAATAAATTAAGACAGGCTACGATGTCATCAGCATTTGTTAAAGTAGCCATTATCTCTCATTGTCTCTGTGATATGCACTGAAAGCTCGTCAGATTTTACTTTCACTTTCTGTAGTGAATATTTGGGTTTGAGACGTCACCGACTTTCGTGCACATTGCGTTTGCACATTTAAGTTTTCACATTGCGTGATATCCACTGACTCCTTCATGATTTAAAAGGGGAAGAAAAAAAAAATGTGACATGACATTTTGTGTCAAATGATGGAAACGGTTCACATGTCCTGCGATCATAAAATTAAATAAATATTAAATAATGGTAGTAAATAAATAAATAAATAAATAGTGAAAGTAAAACAAGTAAATTAATGATCAAGTTGCTGATTAATTAAAAGGAGTACGCTAGATAGGGTACGGTGGTTTGCAAGACTTGGATTATCCATTTTACAACACAAACTGGTGGAGCAGTTTGCTAAATTTCTGATGTTTGATAGCTGCCTACAGAACTTAAAGATCTCCCTCTTTTCATTTTCTTTCTTGCTGCATTACAGATGAAATGGTTCAACTTCTGCTTTCGCGCAGGCGCAGTGAGGGGAAATAGGGCAACAGTTCGTAGCACTGCTTCAGCTGTGCGAGATCCTCACGAGGGGCAATCAGAATTTCTGACATGCCAGATATTAATCGAACCATCCGATTACCCCCTGTAGACTGCACGAACACCTCACGACAAATGACGCACGATAACAAGTATATGTCTCTGCAGGGTATTAATAAGAGTTACCTCATCAGTGGGTGTGGCCATAAACAGAGGGACAGTTTCAACTGGGTTACCCGATTTGCCCACGTCACAGTGTGGGTAGGGTTTAGGGGTGGGGTCAGGTCGGGTGAAGGGGATCATTTTCATTGTGTGATTTATAAACACCCATCAGTTTGAAAACACCCACTAATATAGAAACACCCACTCTTGTTCCGCAGAGACCTCATGACGTTACTGGTACCCAGATTTTTTCCCTGACATTTTCAGTCAGTTTTACTTCCACTGTTGTAACATTACTTCTAACTTCATCTACTTACTGTTCTCGGAGCAGCCTCAACTATGACTGGTTCTGATTATTAGCTGGCTGGGGTTTGCCGTGGATTGTGACATATCTCGTCTTTGCATGAGGATTTAGTTTTAGGCGTTTTGGTCACACAATGTTTTCTTCAGCCCGCTGCATTTTGTAGGAATAAATTCAGTTTTTCTCTCTAATTTTTAATTATTTTCATGCCAGATCACTAGCCTGCTATGCCAGGCCATGTAAACGGGCCAAACATACCCATAATTCTTTACATTATTATGACGTTGCCGCACAGTTGGTCACATGTCTTTACGATCTTATAGCTTTTGGATCAAGGGTGCTGCCATCTTGCAATACCATTGAGTGTGATATCACAGAGTTTGTTTGCTCCATTGGCCATTTAAGAAACATAAGCATCTTTACTTTTTGAACAAGCTTTTTTAAAAAAAACAACTGGAGGCAGACAAACTTAAAAGGACTGCTGAGTTTATAATAAGTAATTGCTTATGCACATCTCTTAAAGATGTCTGAGCGGAAACATTTGTATGAAGCGTTGTTTGTTTACATCACATTGAGCCTTGAGTTATGAAAACAATGTTTGGGATACCACGATCAAAACTTCGTCATCCAAATTATAACAAGATGCTCCAATGTTTCCTCTCGGACATTTCCTCTCGGCATTGCCATGCAGTACATGGTCGAGATCACCCTCCCGAAGGCAGATGACTCTTAAGGTGTGCATTAAAGTACACCATCCACACTTACACCAAGTAGTGTTTCTGACCCACTCTCCACTAGTGATGGGAAATTCGGTTCTTTTCTGCGAACCGGTTCTTTCGGACAGTTCGTTTCAAAGAACCGGATCAAAAAAAGGTTCACCGGTTCTTTTACACTCAAACGTAATTTCGCTATGACGTAATGACGTCAAGTCTATCGTGGGTTGGATAAACAAACACTTTACACATTAAAATAAATAAAGTCAGTAATCATCAGAGGTGGAAAGTAACGAATTACATTTACTTGCGTTCCTGTAATTGAGTAGTTTTTCTGTGTACTTCTACTTTTTTAAGTAGTTTTAAAAAGCTGTAATTTTACTTTTACTTAAGTACATTTTGATTGAAGAATTGTACTTCGCTACATTTTAAACCACATCAGTTACTGAGTAAAAATAAATCATTAATGCAAAGGGGAGGGAAAAAACGCGATCCGGAAACGACTATATTGAATAGAGGCGCGGGACGCGAAGAGAACAAGCGCGCAAATATCAGATGGAGACGAACAAGACAGTAGTCAGTGACGCAGCTGAAAGCAAAACGCCGTCGTGAGCCCCTGGCCAGTATGGAAATACTTTGGATATTGAAAAAAATAACGTGGTGTTGCCTTGGAGGATATCAAATGTGTACAAAATGTGTACAAAATGTGGATGCAAATGAAAAAACACATAGAACATGTTCGGGCACACATCCCTCTGTGCAGATAAAGGTATGTTTATAACTTAAGGCGAATGATTTCTGTGACGCAGAGGAATCCGGTATCCAGTCATGAACATTACCTTTACATTATAACGTAGGATTCACGTCATATACACAAACTGATGGATGAACGAATAACTCGAAAGAATAAATCAAATCGCGACATGGTCTGTAAATATTAAAGCATAAAACATTGCTATATGAAAATATGATCTGCTTGTTCTGTCTCTGTGAATGAGCTGCTCCGTGTACTACATACAGGACTCTATTATTCTTAAACATTTTAATGAATTAATTATAAAATTAAGTTGTTAATCTAATTCATAATCATTTATTGAATTTAGTTTATTATACATGTTTTATTGAATTTTTAATAAACAAAACAAACAAATGGTCTTAAGTTTATGATAAAGCATTTGTTCAACCCAAAAAAAAAAGACCAATCATCTTCATTCGTTTAACATCATTTTAGCTAACCATAATTTAATAATAGGTAGTTTTTTTATTAAATAATTGTTTAATACCATGATGTTTTCTGAGATAGTTGTCATATTGTGAAAATCTCATTCTATCACAACCCTACAGGGTAGAGAGTCCCCCACCCCCACTGTTAAAAAAAAGTAACTAAGTAACTTTTACTCTGAGTACATTTTAAATGAGCTACTTTTTACTTTTACTTGAGTACATTTTTAGACCAGTAATTTTACTTGTACTTAAGTAAAATTTAATTGAAGTAACAGTACTTTTACTTGAGTAGAATATTTTGTTACTCTTTCCACCTCTGGTAATCATAATATCAATCAGATAAAATAGCATCATAATCTGTTAAGTTTATTACAATCAAGTTTTACATCCAAAGCATCCAAACACTTACAGGCATTGATGTGCAAACGAGGATGTTTTACAGTTATAAAATCAATGAATTAGTCTTCATCAGTGCAGAAACCATGATCCACTTACTATGTTTTATAATTAAATAAATACGGTTCGCCAGATTTTCCCCACATTCATGTCCTCAGAGTCGTTTCACAGACGCGCGCTCATATCAGTTGATGTTCGTTCGGTTCAGAGAGATGCGTGCAGTCAGTCGTTTGACGCATGGCATGCTCAGTCAGTATCAGCTCATCGGTTCTCCAATCGGAAACGCATCATTTTCACAAAAACTCACATATATTGGTGCTCCATAGGGCCTAGCCTAAATATTTTTTTTCACTCAATTATGTTGTAACATCTTTTTTTCTTTCTTTTTTTCGTAATAACGAGATGTTATGTCGTAAAAACAGCATATTTTTCTTGTTAAAACGACATATATTCTCTCATAATAATAAGGAAATATGTTGTATAGTGATATAAAAATAAGCCTTTATCCACATTAAAAATAAAAAATATAAAAGTAGGCCCTCAATATATCAGTCTGGCGACTAAAACAAACAAAAAATTATGTTTGTGTAGAAGGTTGTGCTCACGTTTCATAATCAGCATATGAAATTTAAAAAATAATATTAAAGGCTAATAGTTAAACATAACTAACTACGAAACAATATAGGCTATACGTTTTCTATAACCCTCTGTCTGACGAAAGTGCGTTCTCATGGATTTTTTCCTTTATGACAGAGGAAACAACACAGAATGCTCCTTGTTTTTAGCCATACAGATAAGTGCAAAACATAATTATAAACTCTAAACTGTCTAGTTTTATTTGTGTAGACCTGGACTCACAATAACAAGGGCTGTGGATTAAGGCTGCAGTTCCCAACCACGTTCCTGGAGGCCCCCTAACAGTGCACATTTTGCATGTCTCCTTTGTCTGACACACCCACATCAGGTCTTCGAGTCGCTACTAATGAGCTGATGACCTAAATCAAGTGTGTTTGATTGAGGAGACATGCAAAATGTGCACTGTTGGGGGGCCTCCAGGAACGTGGTTGGGAACCACTTGATTAAGGGAATGGATTTTGCCAAACGCCGTCTTCATTTCAAAAATGTATTTTGTTTATTAAACGAAAGTTTTTCATATAAAACGCATTTCTAAATTCAGATGATATTTTCAACAAACGAAAATAACGGAAATATTAATAATAATAAAAATAAAAAAACTTCAGTTACCACCATGCAAATTCACAAATTAGTTATTTTAATTAATGCTTGATTAACACGCCTATGTCTCCTTCAATTAAATAATGGATATAGCGGTGACTGCGATATAAATATAAACCTACCAACTTGTGTGTGTCATAATTTTTTGAATGACTTGAATGAAAAAAAAAAAAAAAAAAAAATTGGTTAATGGAAACGCGATCATGTCGCAATAGTTTTGAGCAAATATGTAATGGAAACGCAATTAAGTGCATTTCCAAGTCTGAACTCAGTCCCTAAGTAAATTCTGTTATTAAATAAATAGCAAAACGAGTTGTGCGGTGTCCCCACCACTTTTCAAAGCAGAGTTACGCCACTTTAACTACATTAGTTAACATTAACTAATAATGAACTGGACTTATAAAGCATTTATTTATCTTTGTTAATGTTAATTTCAACATTTTTTAATACACTATTAAAAACTTGCCCTTTTGTTAATAAAAAAAACAAACCAAAAACACAAACCACAAACTGAGGGTTCCCTGTTTTAAAGGGGAACTTCCAAATATATTTATTTGTTATAATGCGGGTAGCCAGTTTGTCGTCCGTCTTATTCGTTTTTTTAACAAAAGTTTAATATAAGCGAGTTTTTTTATTGTACTATTTTATTGTTGTTGTATTTTCCTTAAAAATAGGCTAATAACAAAAAACATTCGTTTGAAAGTAATTAAACAAGAATTTGAGTGAAGCAATATTACACGAACAAGAGTGAGTATATCGGAGTATATCAGCACGATTGCAAAATGCGATGTTAATTTTACATAAACAATAAGTCTTGACCATTTTTGTTGTCATATATACACTCACCTAAAGGATTATTAGGAACACCTGTATAATTTCTCATTAATGCAATTATCTAATCACATGGCAGTTGCTTCAATGGATTTAGGAGTGTGGTCCTGGTCAAGACAATCTCCTGAACTCCACCTTTCTTTCCCATTCCGACATTCAGTTTGATTTAAGCAATTTTGAGCGTGGCATGGTTGTTGGTGCCAGACGGGCCGGTCTGTGTATTTCACAATCGGCTCAGTTACTCGGATTTTCACGCACAACCATTTCTAGGGTTTACAAAGAATGATGTGAAAAGGGAAAAACATCCAGTATGCGGCAGTCCTGTGGGCGAAAGTGTCTTGTTGACGCTAGAGGTCAGAGGAGAATGGGCCGACTGATTCAAGCTGATAGAAGAGCAACTTTGATTGAAATAACCACTCGTTACAACCGAGGTATGCATCAAAGCATTTGTGAAGCCACAACACGCTCAACCTTGAGGCGGGATGGGCTACAAAAGCAGAAGACTCCACCGGGTACCACTCATCTCCACTACAAATAGGAAAAAGAGGCTACAATTTGCACAAGCTCACCAAAATTGGACAGTTGAAGACTGGAAAAATGTTGCCTGGTCTGATGAGTCTCGATTTCTGTAGAGACATTCAGATGGTAGAGTCAGAATATGGCATAAACAGAATAAGAACATGAATCCATCATGCCTTGTTACCACTGTGCAGGCTACTGGTGGTGGTGTAATGGTGTGGGGGATGTTTTCTTGGCACACTTTAGGCCTTTAAATGCCACGGCCTACCTGACCATTGTTACTGACCATGTCCATCCCTTTATGACCACCATGTACCCATCCTCTGATGGCTACTTCCAGCAGGATACTGCACCATGTCAAAGCTCGAATCATTTCAAATTGGTTTCTTGAACATGACAGTGAATTCACTGTAATAAAATGTCACCAGATCTCAACCCAATAGAGCATATTTGGGATGTGGTGGAATGGGAGCTTTGTGCCCTGAATGTGCAACCCACAAATCTCCATCAACTGCAAGAGGCTATCCTATCAATATGGGCCAACATTTCTAAAGAATGCTTTCAGCACCTTGTTGAATAAATGCTAGGTAGAATTAAGGCAGTTCTGAAGGCGAAAGGGGGTCAAACATTAGTATAGTGTTCCTAAAAATCCTTTAGGGTGAGTGTATGTGTAATTATATATTGATTATACTGATTGGAGTTGATTAGGAAAGCCACACACCTGTCTGTATATGACCTTACAGCTCACAGTGTATGTCTGAGCTCTTCAGGCATGACCTCATGATTCTCATTTGCTCTGAGACATAATTGTGGCAAGGCTCAGATCTGGCCAAGGTCACAAAAACATATCTGCTGCACTTAAGGTTCCTAAGAGCACAGTGGCTTCCATAATCCTTAAATGGAAGACGTTTGGGATGACCAGAACCCTTAGAGCTGGCCGTCCGGCCAAACTGAGCTATTGGGGGAGAAGAGCTTTGGTGAGAGAGGTAAAGAAGAACCCAAAGATCACTGTGGCTGAGCTCCAGAGATGCAGTTATGAGATGGGAGAAAGTTGTAGAAAGTCAACCATCACTGCAGCCCTCCACCAGTCGGGGCTTTATGGCAGAGTGGCCCGACGGAAGCCTCTCCTCAGTGTAAGACACATGAAAGCCCACATGGAGTTTGCTAAAAAAAAACACCTAAGATGGACTAAGTTGGTGAGAAATAAGATTATCTGGCCTTAATTCTAAGCGGTATGTGTGGAAAAAACCAGGCACTGCTCATCACCTGTCCAATACAGTCCCAACAGTGAAGCACAGTGGTGGCAGCATCATATTGTGGGGGTGTTTTTCAACTGCAGGGACAGGACTACTGGTTGCAATTGAGGGAAAGATGAATGCGGCCAAGTACAGGGATATCCTGGACGAAAACCTTCTCCAGAGTGCTCAAGACCTCAGACTGGGCCAAAGGTCTCCCAACAAGACAATGACCCTAAGCACACAGCTAAAATAACGAAGGAGTGGCTTCACAACAACTCTGTGACTGTTCTTGAATGGCCCAGCCAGAGCCCTGACTTAAACCCAATTGAGCATCTCTGGAGAGACCTGAAAATGGCTGTCCACCAACGTTTACCATCTAACCTGACAGAACTGGAAAGGATCTGCAAGGAGGAATGGCAGATGATACCCAAATCCAGGTGTGAAAAACTTGATGCATCTTTCCCAAAAAGACTCATGGCTGTATTAGATCAAAAGGGTGCTTCTACTAAATACTGAGCAAAGGGTCTGAATACTTAGGGACCATGTGATATTTCAGTTTTTATTTTTTAATAAATCTGCAAAAATGTCAACAATTCTGTGTTCTTCTGTCAAAATGGGGTTCTGTGTGTACATTAATGAGAAAAAAAAGAACTTAAATGATTTTAGCAAATGGCTGAAATATAACAGCGTGAACAATTAAACGGGGTCTGAATACTTTCCATACCCACTGTTTGTGTGTGTATATATATATATATATATATATATATATATATATATATATATATATATATATATATATATATATATATATATATATATATATATATATATATATATATATATATATATATATATATATATATATATATATATATATATATATATATATATATATATATATATATATATATATATATATTTATATATATATATATATATATATATTTATTTATTTATTTATTTATTTATTTGTGTGTGTTTGTGTATGTATGTGTTTTTTTTCCAGTTTTTGCTCTATTTAAAAAAAACAAAAACAAAGATTCAACCAAAGCAAGAAAGTTAGATCTCTAAGCAATGTTTCGTTCTCGAATAATACACAGTTATTGAACAGTCGGTTTGAAAGAATTTGCCGCCAACTACTGGCAGCTTTAGAGTTTCATATATTCCTGGAATAATTAAAACATTTTCCAAAATTTTATATTTCTATAATTCAAATATTATATTTAGAACATGAATCTAAAAATCTCATTAAATTATTTAGGCAATTGTAATTACAGTGTAAGTTGATTTTGATAAATGATCAGATGGATTTTGTTGATACTGATTTCATTGAATTCTTATAATAGCCATAGTGTATCATGGTAAGATACACTATGGCTGTTATGATACACAATGTTATGATACTATATAACGTGCAGCACTGATACACTGTTATGGTAGCTACACTATACTCATAGATGCACTTTGGTAATTGATAGATTTTGTGTTGATCTCAGCATAGAGTAAAAAATGGACATAGGTATTTGTTGTTCTCTGTGAGGCTGCAGTCCAACATATGGTTTTCAGTATGGAAGCACCCCCACCTAGGGCAACAGGTTCTGCTGGGATTGGATGGAGAAAAGGTCCCTGGTTTTTCTGTCAAACGTATGAAGAAGTCTTGCAGGGCCTCTAGGTCAAATGGATAGCTGACCAGATGGCAACCATATTAGCCTTGTTATTGTAAAGATCTCACATTCCTTTACCATGAGCTAGATGATGTATTCTCTCTGTGATTGGTTAAAACTCTTCTACCCCCTTTACATCCTATGTATATATTCTGCATCACTGGCCTTAAAAAAATGAGACTCTTTGAGATTCTATGAGATTCTTTGAGATACTCTCCCTCAGCACTGAGACTTGTTTATTCAACTGCCAATTCAGGATTGGGATGAGGCATTATACAAAGGACTAAGAACCTTTCAATCTGTTGGCTCGTTCGGGATTTCTCCAGATAGGTAGGAATTAAAATGCTTAAATGCATCTTACTGTCTGTTGAGAAATTTATACTTGTATTTGCGTGCTGAACTTTTTTCATATTTGTTAAAAGTGGATATCCTCGTATTTTTGTGATAAATGCGGGAAGAGTGAAGAGGGACTGATCACCCTTTCATTTTTGGTGTTATCCTCACAGATTTTTATTTGTGGGAAGGGAATGGATGAGTTTGAGTTAAAAAAAAATCTTTTTTCTCATAAGCCTATTTCAGTGGTATCCTCAGTTCTCTTTGGCGGTTGAGTAAATAATAATTTTAATTGGCAATTCTCTAAAATTGTAAAACTTGCATGAAAGCAGAGATCTTTGTTGGCTGTTTCAAATGGGTGACACAATTAGTCGACCATTAATGGGAGAAACTCCCAGGGATTTTATGAATCGCAATAATAAAGTGTTGTACACAGAGCCATATCTATCTAATCTCGCGGGACGGTCAGAAGGAAAAATACAATTAGATCCGTTTCCCCGCGATGGTTCTTTCAAAAAGGAAAAAATGCGTGCTGCAAAAGATATGATTTTTAATCTTTGGGGTGATCCAGAATGGTCAAGCTACATGAAAGACGCATACAAAGTCTGGAAAAATAATTAAAAAAAATAAAATAATAATAAATAAAATAAAAAATGAAAACCTATTGGGACAAGGGTCCAGATTTGACAAAACAAGATAGCTCTAGCTCTCTGACTGAGCTGAAAGGTGAATGCTCTAGCTCTCTACCAGAGCTGAAATCTGATATCTCTCTTCCTCTCGCTTTATTTTGACTAAAACACTGCCTGCTGATATCACGGAGGAAGAAATGATTGAAGGAATTCATTACTTAAATCCTGTATATGATACCTCACCCGTTCGTCGTGTTGACACTCAGAAAACTCCTTCGAAAACCCTTGATTTTTCTAAACACTCAATATTTGTTGATTCCGATGACGAGGAGGATGACGAGTGGGTATGGGCCAGTTCAGGTAAACTCAGAGTTTTTCAAGCAATTGACTGCCTTTTTGCTAAAAGTGTCTTCTGCTAAACAAGATATATCACATGCAGCAAACACTAAACAGAAAACTGGTGAAAGCCCTGTTGCATTTTTTTAAAGATTTAAACATGCTTGGGTTGATGAATCTGCGATTCCAATTGAGCAAAATTGTCTGTTGTTCTTGAATTCGTTCCTAAATAACATGAATAAGGACACAGCACAGTTAATTCGCATAACTACTCTAAATATCACCACAATTTCTGTTGATGTATTGGGACGACGCTTGCGTGAGCTTTCCTCTGCGGGAGCTTTTGATGCCTCCATGGGGAAAACTCCAGCAATGCTACAAATTAACTCTGCGATAAATCCACGCTCATCTGTAAATGTGAGATGTTGCTTTTATTGTGGAAAACCTGGACATTTTGAACGAGACTGTAGGAAGAAAACATGGGATTTAAGGAAGAGGTCAGAAAAGCAGATGACAAGGAACTTTGGTGGCTCTCAGCGAAAGCCCCCAATTGCGCCCTCTCCTGCTTAGACTGGGAGACACAATCCTGCCTATCCCACATCATGGCCACAATGACTGAGCTCCAGTTCAGATAAGCCCTCTTTTGATAATTTTTCATTGATTTCTTTGAATTATCCGAATGTGTCAACTGTTTTGCCATTTATTGAATTAAATGTTGACCATAAACCTTGTTTTTCTAATTGATAGTGGTGCCACCATCTCATCAGTATCTTCTCTTGTTTATGAAGGCCCGATTACAGGAAAGCATGTGAATTCTGTGGGAATCAACGGTGTTCCTATAAAATGTGAAATGACGCCAAGCTTGACGGTTACTTCTAATGATATCCCTTCATTGTTTAAAATGAATGCTTTTGTAATATTACCCGATTCTCCATTCTGCCTTTTGGGTAGAGATTTGATGCATAAATTGGGTATTCAAATTCACTTTGATGCTGATTCTCTGCAAATTATGTTTCCTGCAGCCTACTCTCTCACTGTTGATACAGGAAGTGTGGTCCTTGAGGACGAGACTGCAACTGAGCTCAAACAGGAAATTGAAGGCGTAAACCCCAAGTTGTGGGCGGCCCATAAGGATGATGCAGGATTCATCGAAGTACAGCCCTATGTCGCTAAGATAATAACAGACAAGCCCGTTTATCAAAAACAATAACCCCTCTCAAATGAGAATAGGTGGATGGTATTAACCCTGTTATTGATAGGTTACTGGCTCAAGGCATTCTGGTGCACACTCATTCACCTTATAATACACCAATTAATCCAATTAAGAAAGCAATTGGTTCTTGGCGTTTAACTCAAGATTTGAGAAAAGTTAATGAGTTAGTGACTCCTTTGTCTCCAATTGTACCTGATGTGCAAACTGTAATTAATTCTATACCTTTTGAACATTCATTTAATACTGTTGTAGATATTTCTAGTGCCTTCTTCAGCATTCCTGTTGATCGCCGGACTCAGCCATTGTTTGCTTTTACCCTAGAAAACTCACAGCTAACATGGACACGAATTCCACAAGGGTTCAGGGATTCTCCGGCTGTTTTCTCTGCTGTAGTGCACGCAACGCTGAAAGATGCCAAGCTTCCTCCAAACACCTGTCTGCTTCAATATGCAGATGACATCCTCATCACAGGTGCATCTGAGGACATGTGTGCTGCTGCCTCTAGAATTGTCTGTGACATTTTGGCAGAGGCTGGTTTCAAGGCATGCAGAGAGAAACTGCAATGGGTTCAGAGGAGGGTTGAATACCTTGGACATGAACTGTCACAGGGCAAGGTGCAATTGTCTGCTGACAGAGTGAAACCTATTGCTACCTTCAAACACCTAACAACAAGGAAGCAAATGCAAAGCTTCCTGGGACTAACTAATTACTGCAGGTCATGAATGCCCAGCTGTTCTAATCAGGACAAAATCCTGTGCGCTGCTACTCTGAGGGACACAGAGGAAATTACATGGACAGCGGAGATGGACAAAGCATTCAGACCTTTGAAATCCTCCCTCACAAGATCTCCAGCACTCTGCCTCCAGAGTTACATACAAGACTTTCACCTGTACATGCATGAAAGCGGAGGCACAGCCACGGGAATCCTGGCGCAGAACCAGGGAGGTAATTTTCGTCTAAAACTCTTGATTCTGTAGCCAGGGGACTCCCTGCTTGTTTGCGTGCAGTGGCTGCCACAGCGATCATGGTACAGGATGCTGAACGAATTGTGTTATCACATAAATTGATAATGCACACGTCACATCAGGTAGGAGTCATTATGAGCAATACTCAACATATGACTGCTCAAGGCCGTTCTGGCTATGAGGTTATATTGTTAGCTACTGCTAATTTGATTCTGAAACCAACTTCTGTTATTCATGGCCCTACTGAACATTTGCACAGGTTGCTGACGCAAGGTGAATTTGAGAGTGATGACCACGATTGCCTGACCAGAATCCAAATTTCGACTGCCTGCAGGCCAGATGTTTCTACATCTGTCCTGGAGGAGGGACGGGACTGGTACATTGATGGATCCTGTTTCAAGCCGAATGATAACGAATATTTGTGTGGATATGCCATTGTTGAATTACCTGATCGTGTAATTGAGGCATACTCTTTGCCATATAGGTCAGCACAAGTTGCAGAATTAATTGCTTTGACGAGAGCTTGTCAATTGGTAAAAGATCAGTGTGTCAATATATACACTGACTCCAAATATGCATATAGCATAGTCCATGATTTTGCTAAATTATGGGAAGAGAGACATTTTAAAACCTCAGATGGAAAGCCAATTGCTCACCATAGCAATGTAGCTGAGCTCATTAACGCAGCTCAGCAACCATCAAACCATCGCTGTTATCAAAATAGCAGGACATGTGTCAGGAGAAACAGATGAAGCCAAAGGAAACAGATTTGCAGATGAAATAGCAAAATGGGCTGCGAAAGAAGTGATATTAAGTCCTCATGTAAGTGAAAGGGGCAACGATGTGCCTATGATGAATTCATCATTGATTACTGATTTGGACATTAGAATATTACAAGCTAACCCTACGCAAAATGATTTGACTCATTGGTCAGACAATGAGGTAAAACCAGATCAAGCTGGAATTTTACGAGATAAACAAGGTAGACTCGCACTACCTGAATCTACGATCGTTATGCTATGTAGACATTATCATGGTGTATCACATGTGGCAAAAAGGAAGGTGATACAAATGCTGAATCGATCTTACTGCATAGCAAATGTTTGATGAAATACTCTTTTGATTTTGGATGCTTGCCTGGTGTGTGCTCAAACCAACAAGCACAAGGCAATTAAACCTGACTCTTTACCACACCCTGAGCTACCATTCCAACACTTGCAAATTGATTTTACGCACATGCCTCCTTGCGGAAATAAGAAATATTTGCTTGTGATTGTTGACAGATTTTCTGAATGGCCGGAAGCTTTTCCATGTGGAAGAAAAATGCACAGACGGAAGTTAAAGCTCTAGCTAAAGACATCGTACCGCGTTTTGGCATACCATCGGTTATAGATAGTGATAATGGAACTCCGTTCGCTTCTAAAATCACAATTGTTAGCCAAAGAGCTTAATATTACCTGGAAATTTCACATACCATATAATCCGAGATCAAGTAGACAAATTGAAAATCTTAATCGGATTATCAAAGATCGTTTTAATAAAGCATGTCTTGATACAGGCAGAAATTGGGTTGATTTGCTACCTGCCATATTGACAGAAATAAGAATGTCACCATCAGCAACAACAAAGATGTCTCCATTTGAAATCTTAATGGGTAGACCTTTCCCGACCCCATGGGTCAAAGGTCGCGCTGGCAATTTTTCCACAGGTGACACGGAGGTGATCATCACGGATTATGTGGATTCCCTAGTCAAAACTTTGAATAGCATCAATGCTGATGTGTCTCTCTCTCTCCCTCTACCTGCAGAAAAGCCTACTCATCCTTTCATTCCAGGACAGCAGGTGCTGATAAAGTGTCTGAAGCCCACAAAACTAGGAGAACCGAAGTATCTGGGGCCCGCCACGGTGATTGCTGTGACGAGAACAGGAGTGCTGACGGACTTCCAGCCACAGTGGATCCATGCCAGTCGACTGAAAACAGCTCCATCCCAGGGGAATGTTCTGATCGACGTGGAGGTGGAAACCAGAGTGCCAAGGAAAGATTTGACGGAAGGAGAACCAAGACGTTCAAAAAGGAAAAGAAGAAAGAAAGTGCTAGATATATAGAACCAACAATTATCATTGGAGCTCTCCAGCCATGATTGCTAAAGTTAAATTTTATTTGGTGGTGCTGGTGAATGTACTTATTAATATACAAGCTGCTGTTAGCACTGGTAATGAAACTTGGGTACATCATGACGATGAACCACATGCATTGACAAATAGAATTTTAAAGTGAATGAAGAAGAATTCAGGAAATGTTTGCTGAAATGTTAACGAAGGTAAAGAAAGTGAAGCCACCCCCACCTAGGGCAACAGGTTCTGCTGGGATTGGATGGAGAAAAGGTCCCTGGTTTTTCTGTTAAACGTATGAAGAAGTCTTGCAGGGCCTCTAGGTCAAATGGATAGCTGACCAGATGGCAACCATATTAGCCTTGTTATTGTAAAGATCTCACATTCCTTTACCATGAGCTAGATGATGTATTCTCTCTGTGATTGGTTAAAACTTTTCTACCCCCTTTACATCCTATGTATATATTCTGCATCACTGGCCTTAAAAAAATGAGACTCTTTGAGATTCTATGAGATTCTTTGAGATACTCTCCCTCAGCACTGAGACTTGTTTATTCAACTGCCAATTCAGGATTGGGATGAGGAATTATACAAAGGACTAAGAACCTTTCAGTAATTACTCAAAAAGATGGTCAACAATATGTAACTTTACTTTATAAGCAGTGTGCCCTAAAAAGTGATCATACCATTTTGAGAACACAAACGAAAGAGCACGTTCTTAACGCTCTGGGGTCACGGAAAACGTGCATCCTCGACGCGAGTTTTTTAAATAGTAAATCACGCGTCGAGGACTTGCGCTTTGATATAATAACACGCATCAGAAACGCGCGTTTTCTGTGACCCCAAAGCGCACGTTAAGAACGCGTTTTTGTGGTAAATCACGTGTCGAGGACGTGCGCTTTGAAATAAAAACGCGCGCTTTTGACGTGTCAGCTGCCACTAGCGATGACTGGTCAGGCACATAAAGCAGTGCCAGGTCGAGTGACAGGCACGTAAGCAGTGCCGGTTGAATGTCAGGCACGTAAAACGGTGCCAGGTCGAGTGACAGGCATGTAAAGCGGTGACTGATCGAGTGTCAGGCACGTAAAGCGGTGACAGGTCACGAGGCAGCTGCCACTAGTGGTGACTGGTAGGGTGACAGGTCTCATTGGCAGCTGCCCCTGCCACGGAAAGATTTTACCCATACTGCCTATCGAACCGAAATAAACAGTTCTCGGTTCAGTGTACTGGTGAGCCGAAAACCGCTGCAACCGGTTGCAACCGATTCTTGACTCGAGAACGAAATTGAGATTCGAGAACCGCGAGAGCGATTCAAAAGGAGTCGCAATTGCTTTGCCTTAGCTGTAGTTTGAGGGTACATCATTTTTATATTTATATCACCTTGTTTAGAAATTAAATACACTGATCCTGAAAATAACATGGCTTTATGAAACAAATGTTTAGTTTGGTAGTTGTACAAACTAATGCTTGTTTCCCATGTTTAAAAATAATTAAGTAACAAGCACAACATTTTTACTGTAATGCTTTTTAGACAACATTCATATAGTAAAATATATTTGTACAATAATTTCTGAACATTAGATAGTTTGATCTATGTACACATACAGTGTGTGTAAGTGCACTTTTTATGTGTATTGTGAACACTTTAATATATTTTTATTAAACCATTGTTTATTTAATACAAACCCAATTTGTGAATGTGTCATCATTAACTATAATTACTGTAGGCCTACAGGTATTTCATAATTTATTATGATCCCTATAACACATCCCGATGCCCAACAAAACTTAACATGCTTTTCGTTCTCTCTTGAAAAATTACACGCATGCTCAGTCAGTATCAGATCATCGGTTCTCCAATCGGACATGTCCGAAATAAACAGTTCTCGGTTCAGTGTACTGGTGATCCGATAACCGTTGCAACCGATTCTTGACTCGAGAACGAGAACTGTGACAGGCGTTCGTTCGTGTACGCTGCACGCATGCTCAGTATCATCAGCTTTTGCTCGCTGACGTGCTCAATCTGCGCATCATCAGTTCTCTCTCTTACAGTAGGTTAAGTCAGTGTATTGTTGGAGTAACTGAATAACTCTGGGATGTTGGTTTATTTCAAGTCAGAGGGACAGTCAGACAGGTCAAAAAGTGAGTAACTTTATAAATTTGTGGATTAGTGCTGCGAACTGTTTCGAACGATTCAGTCCGATTTGGTGAACTGGTTCGACCGGTTCACTAAAAAGAACCGGTTCAAGAGAACGATTCGTTCGCGAACCGGACATCACTACTCTCCACCCTATTTTTATACAGTCTATGTCTCCACCCCAAGTGGATTCACGACTTCTTCCAACCATAACGATAGTAATTTAGCATACTGCACGGTCCCCTCACCGCTGTCGGCTCAAATGCAGAAGCAATTGGACTTATTATGGGATCAATCGTCCTTTTAAAGTTCATCTTTATTTCAAAACAAGCGCGAGTTCAAAAAGTAAAAAAAAAAATGCTTACATTACTTCACTGGCCAGCAGAGCAAACAAACCCAATGACGTCACACACTGTTGCTTTTAGAGCAAGATGGCGGTGCCCTTGCTCTAAAAGCAACAAAACATTTTTTCTTTAAAATGGTTACATCAATCGTGTCTAATCAGTTTACTAAATAATGTTTTATTTAAACAACTTAAAAAAAGAACCTTCTGTAGAAACAATGTTACAATTACCTGGTGTAATGTGGAGCAAATAAGCATATCCTTCAGTGTAAGCTGCAAAAGGGCTCCACCCCGTTGTGACTGTTTTAGTGTCAGTTTAATTATTACTGAGGAACACCTGTCATCGGTGAGGCGCTCCACTGTGTATAGGCTACCAATTAATCATATGTGAGAACTTTTTTCCGTCTTGTTCCGCGTGGAGAAATAGTTCTTGTGAGAGCTGCAGTGTCCAATAGTGGAGAAGGGGTTCAGCGATAAATCGGCAGCTGGCAGCAGGAAGTACCTGCCACTAAAATCGCACGTCGGCTGCCGTATACAACCGGAAGTAAGCGTTACCTGCCACTTTTAGCCAGGGGAACCAAGGCAAATAATAACGAGTGATCGTATGAATAATAGCCTAATCCTAATTGTGATTTAGATTTTAAATGATTAAATCGAATCTTACTATAGTAGATAGACTTTTTATATACAAAATGTAGGCTATATCGATCAAGTTCAGTTTTACACTGTAGTTAGTAAAAATATATATATATATATATATATATATATATATATATATATATATATATATATATATATATATATATATATATATATATATATTTTTTTACTAAAAATTGAAGAAAAAAGTGAATTAAAGAGTGGAACTATCAAGACGGAGTAAATAAAAATCATTCCTCCAGCAACTGGCACCAATCACTGCAAAAACCTGGATGGGTGTTTTCAAATCAAATCACTTTTATTGTCACATCAGCAACAACACATGCCTTGGTAAGTTAAAGTCTGAGAGCAGTGCGGAATACAATTAGACATACTTTGCAGATAACAATACACATTATTCACAATAATGTACATATTATACACACAATACATTATTATATGAATGAATGAATGAATGAATGAGGCATTTATATAGCGCTTTAATATACTACTGTATACCCAAAGCGCTTTACAACCATGCCAGGGGTCTCTCCTCAACCGCCACCAGTGTTCAGCATCCTTGGCATCCAATTATACACATTATACAGTTGCAGATGTACATTGGGTTGATAAGTAGGTGATGGCTGAATTGATTATTGTGTTAAAAGTGCAGTGCATAATACATTAGATTCCAGTTTGGTTGAATTTGTGGTGATGGAGCGCAAAGTGCTGTGCATGGCAAAGGATAGAGTGTGCTGTGTAAGGCGCATCAGTTCTGGTCTTCAGCAGCCTGATAGCCTGAGAGAAAAAGCTGTCCCTCAGTCAGCTTGTGTGGGGCTGGGTGCTGCAGAGAGAGCAGTCCGTGGCTCGGATGGCCGCTGATGATCCTCCAGGCTTTCATATACACCGCCTGGAGGGAGGGAAGCTCACCTCCTACAACATGGCTTGTAGATCGCCAGCAAGTACCAAGTGCTCTTGATGCTCTCTGCAGTGCAGGTGCAGAATAATCTGTGGATGTTGGCTCATTCCAAACTTCCTCAGGCACCTGAGGTAAAGAGGTGCTGACGGGCCTTCTTCAGCTCTGCATCTGTGTGAGCAGACCATGTGAGATCTTTAGTGATGTGAACAAAAAGAATCTTAAAGCACAGGTGTCCCGTCAATGGTGAAAGGGTGTGTTCTCTATCCTTTCCCTGAAATCCACCACCAGCTGCTTGGTGTTGTTGATGTTAAGTGAGAGGTTCTCCTGACACCAGTGTGTTTCTTGAAGCATCTCTCTCCATTTTCCTCTTCCAGTGTAGCCTAGAGAATTCATAAGAAAACTGTTACATACACAAGATTTACATTACCTTATTACAGGTCTCCAATTATGTTTGGCACGATACAGACTTTATACTTCACATTGTTACACCTGTAAATAGAAAAATTTGAAATCCATAAAAGTGAAACATAAGAGAGAAATATTCAGACATATGCCATGCCTATACATTTGCCATTTTAACTATTTTTATCAAATAAGTAAAAGAAAATAAATACACACTGTCAAATACAACCAGTGGAAGTGTGCTTTCAAACAGAATGAGTCTGTTCCCACCAGAGTTTCAAATGCAAACATTCAAGACAAGTTTACAAAATCAGGATCCCCCACCTCAATGACCACGAAGCATTTCTCTGGCAACAATGTGGCATACAAAACTAACAAAAATGACTGACATTGTCATTAAACACTATTTTCTAAACAACACGACAACACGTATTCCCTTAATACAGAATGCACATCCTATGGGTGCAGTTGGTACTTGAGAAATACATTTATTCTGTATTTTAATCAGAATACTGTAGATACAGGATGAGAGGGTAACACTTGAAATTAGCTTCTGTCACACTGAATGTGCTGTTACCTCGTCTGTTGTTTCGCCTTCATCGTTCTGCAACAACTGCACGGTCCTAGAATATTTTCATCAGTGATTAGGCTAATAGTCAAAAATTAAAGTAAAAAATTGCTTTAATTCACAGTCTATTCCTTCCCTTCTTTATTTCTGACACCAGCAGATTCACTGACAGGAGCCATGCTGAAGCACAGTAGATACTTTAAAAATGACAGTTAAAACGTCCAAAAATACTTTTGATAAATACATAACATTTTTAGTATGCTTACCTGAGTAAAGTCAAACTCATACTCCAGTGCAATATACAGTATAGTACTGGTTTTTCCCCCACATTTTTATAACAATTATGAATATAAATCAAACTGACAGATTTGACAACACCTAAAAAGACAAAGACAAACAGGAGTGCAACATTCTCGAAAAACAATAAGCAGAGTGGACTGCCATAACAATGCAAAACATTTACTGCAGGCTTCAACACGGCTGTGTTTACGATTAGAAATGTCAACAACAAAAAAAATTCTTGTTAAAACGACATATTTTCTCATAATAAGGACATATGTTGTATAGTGATGTGTAGCCAACAAAATAAGCCTTTATCCACATTAGAGAATTTCTATAACCTATAGCCTACTATGTGCCTTTGTCACACTTCAATGTTTCTATTCTAGATATATTTCAATCTTTCTATACTAGATATATTAGTTTAAAAGTAGGCCTACAATATAAAGTAGCCTATATCAATCTGGCGACTAAACAAAAAAATTACTAGCCAATGGCGATTCTATTGCCAAGGTTTGCGTAGAAGGTTGTGTTCACGTTTCATAATCAACATATGAAATTAAAAAATTAATAATATTATAGGCTAATCATTAAACATAGCCTAACTACGAAACAATAGCCTATAGGCTACGTTTTCTATAACCCTCTATCTGACGAAAGCGCCGGCGTGACGCGTTCTGATGGCTATTTTCCTTTATGACAGCAGAAACCTCTCACAGTACTCCGTCATTTTTAGCCATACAGATGAGTGCAAGATTCATAATTATAAACTACAAACTGTCTTATTTTATTTGTGTAGGCCTAGACTCACAATAACAAGGGCCATGGATAAAGGGGATGGATTATTTTTCATGCGCTGCACTTCAAGTCCAAACGCCGTCTTCATTTCAAACATTTATTTTGTTTATTAAACGCAAAGTTTTTCATTTAAAAATAAATTTCTAAATTCAGTTTATATTTTCAACACACGAAATCAGAGCCGGCCCAAGGCATAAAAGCGAACTAAGCGGCTGCTAACGGCCCCCTTGGCCACCAGAGGGCCCCCAAGAGCACATGAAATTACTTTTTGTTGCTTTATTTTATGATGATTGAAATCGTGCAATGGCCTGGCTTAAACAATTACTAAATAAACTGCAAAATATGAAAATGTCTTAAATGTTAAAACTAATATAGGCACGGGTTGATTCTGCCGGACACGCTTGTTAGCCAGGGTTCAAAGTCCAAAGTGCGTAAAACATTAGTGCTAAAACGTACTCCTCAGTTACCCGCTAACCTTTTTATGAATGGATGGATTTGAGAATGCGCTATGGTTTAGTGCGAATATCTTGTCTGAAGTCTAAATAGCTTCCAGCTTCTCAGTAAATGCTTTTCTGCAAGTGCTATATCGTCCCCTTGGAATTATAATTAGTCTACATTTTGGACGTTTTTTTTTTTTTTTAAGAAAATAAAAGGTTATTTCTACACAGTCAAATGGAATGCAAAAATAAGTATTTCCGCCAAAATAAAAGCTCTGTTTAATGTTCGAAAGAAATCAACATTTCTTGCTTTTAGAAGAAGTCTCTTCTGCTCACCAAAGCTGCATTTATTTCATCAATAAGACAGTAAATATTGTGAAATATTATTATAATTTAAAATAGTCTTCTACGTGAATATATAGTAAAGTGTAATTTATTCCTGTGATCAAAGCTGAATTTATTTATATATATTACTCCAGTCTTCAGTGTCATATGATCCTTCACTAATCATCCTCATATGAGGATTAGAGCTCAAGAAACAATTATGATTATCAGTGTTGAAAACAGCTGTGTACCATGTTTTTAGGATTTTTTGAAAGCTTTCTATTTTAGAGAAATGCTGTTCTTTTGAACCTTCTATTCATCAAAGAATACTTGGGAAAAGTGAGCATATTCTGCATAAGAGACTATTTTAAAAAGTACAGACTCAGACTTCCCCTATGGTTTATCCCTTAGTTTCCCAAATCTTACTTGAACCAAATTCACATTAAAATTCCCAGAATTTTTTAACTTTGTCTCTTACCAGAGTGTCCCGTTGCCACCTCGGGTTCATTTTCTCTTATTCCAGTGGTCGGGCCCTCCAGGACCCCTAGAGCAGCCGGCCCTTCTCCCTTAATCAGTCGGGGTAAGGCTGTGATTCTAAAGTCCAGGATGATCAGTCACCGTCTGCTCTCAGGGTCCAAAAAGGCACATCCAAGGAAACCTCACTTCCTGACACCAATTTCTTGCAAGAAAATTAATCCACAGTTGAAGCAACCATTCTCATGGTGACCACAAGTGTGAACTGACTAGAACAAAGAAAAGTCAGCTCTTATACCCCCAAAGTTTAAGCAACCCCCCTCCAGTATTTTTCCACAGAGTAAAGGCACAAACACAATACTGTATGTAAATTGTCCCTTCACTGTCTTGAAGCTAATATCATTTAAATGATCCGACACCCTAAGACGGGAAAGCTCCCACTTTAGATGTCACACTTTAGATGATACGTTAAGAAGAAAAATGTTATCATAGAAGAAGATTTATGTTTGAGTTCATTCAGAAGTCAATGTCTGTTTGTGAAACACCTTATTCAGCTGTTCAGACACAGCTTCTGCTGAAGCCCAGGGGGTAACGGTGTGACATCTAAAGTGGGAGCTTTCCGTCTTAGGGTGTCGGATAATTTAAATGATATTAGCTTCAAGACAGTGAAGGGACAACTTACATATTGTGTTTGTGCCTTTACTCTGTGGAAAAATACTGTGGGGGTTGCTTAAACATTGGGGGTATAAGAGCTGACTTTTCTTTGTTCTTTTCAGTTCACACTTGTGGTCACCACGAGAATGGTTGCTTCAACTGTGGATTCATTTCTTAAATCTTTAAAGACACAATTGGCTAAGGTTTGTCTCTTATTCAGAAATGCAACGGAGTTAACGTTATTTTGCCGCAACAACATGAAATTGGACACAGTGTAAGGGCCTGAATGCACTTTGATTTTTGGGGTGAGTTTGACTGTACTTTTCTGCAAAACTATACAGTAAAATGACTTGTAAATAAATACATTAATAGTCAGGGTCAATCTGAACTAATATCAAATGACAGAATGAGCAAACCTATGAAGGAAAGATTTTTATGAGTTTTTCAATTTGGGACACGGTGCAAGTGCTTGAATGCACTTTGATATTTTGGGCGGGTTTGACTGTACTTTTCTCCAAAACTATACAGTAAAATGACTTGTAACTAAATACAGTAATATTCAGGGTCACTCTGAACCAAAATCACTTAACAGAATAAGCAAACCTATAAAGGAAAGATTTTTATGAATTTTTGAATATTGGACACAGTGTAAGGGCCTGAATGCACTTTGATATTTTGGGCGGGTTTGACTGTACTTTTCTCCAAAACTATACAGTACAATGACTTGTGTAGAGGGAGGAAAAATTGTATCATAGAAGAAGATTTATGTTTAAGGTTATACAGAAATCAACATCTGTCTCTGTTATTCAAAAACACCTCTTAGCATGGGGTCACGGGACACCTAGATTGGGGACTCTCCCGGGCCTTAGGTGTCACTTATTAACACACACACACACACACACACACACACACACACACACACACACACACACACACACACACACACACACACACACACACACACACACATACATACACACACACACACACACACACACACACACGCACACACACACACACACACACAGTCAAACCTACATCTACCTCATAAAATGTAAATGTAAACCCCCCCATCACCGCTTGAGGCCTTGACACAAACACTGATGGGGGAAGATAGGAGGGGGGAACCACTGTGTCCCTTGCTTTCTTATTTGCTTTTGTTACAGAAGGGTAGAGGGGGAAAGACATTTGTATCACCTTTTCCTCGGTACGGAAAAACACTGAGGAGTATAAAGGTTTGGACCTTCTTTTGTTTCCTCAGTTCACACTTGTGGTCATCATGAGCATGGTTGCTCCAACTGTGGATTCATTCTTGCAAGAATTAAATCTTTAAAGACACAATTGGCTAAGGTTTGTCTCTTATTCAGAAATTAAATGGAGTTAACGTTATTTTTGCCGCAACAATTTGGTGTCAGGAAGTTGGATTCCTTTTATGTGCCTTCCGGAACCCTGGGAGCGGACGGTGACTGATCATCCTGGACGTAGAGTCACAGCCTTACCCCGACTGATTAAGGGAGAAGGGCCGGCTGCTCTAGGGGTTCTGGAGGGTCCGACCACTGGAATAAGAGAAAACGAACCCGAGATGGCAACGGGACACTCTGGTAAGAGACAAATCCAAAATTTTGGGAATTTTAATGTGAATTTGGTTAAATTAAGATTTGGGAAACTAAGGGTTAAACCATAGTGGGAGTCTGGTTCTGTGGTCAACGCGATTAAGATATTCTGGGAGAATTGAGATCATGGAACGTGATTAAGAAATTCTGGGAGGATTGAGATCGGCGAGAGTGATTAAGAAATTCTGGGAGAATTGAGATCGTGGAACGCGATCAAGAAATTCTGTGAGAGTTGAAATCACACAGAGGGTGATTAAGAAATTCTGGGAGAGTTGAGATCGTGGAATGCTATCAAGATATTCTGGGAGAATTGAGATCACAGAGGGCGCTGGAAGCGTCTGCCCGTCTGTCCTGGGTGAAGGATCAGATCTGTACGGAGAGGTTCGACAGATTAATAGCGTGCACGCAAAAGACCACAGAAAGACTGCCACTATGGAAAATCCCAAAGAAGCTAGCAGTATATGATACACCGGTATTTTGTCAAATGAAAAAAAGTATATGGCCAGAGATGTATGGGGGATATAGAGAAATTAATTAAATATCATGATTTCCAAAAGAAAATAAACGCTGTGAGTCAACAGGATGAGAGGGGTGAAATAATCTGTTGAGGAGAGGAGACAAATCTAAGGGCTTTTGTGGGGGATGTGTGTGTGAGAAATGCAAATGAAGATTGTTATAAGAAGCAGATAACAGGGAAAGGAAGATGTTGTCTGATCACACAGAAGCTACAGCTGTTTAAAGATCATTGGTGAGTATGAACTTTGATTATGGATAACAGTTTGTGATAACAAAATTAGAGCTAACAATTTGAGAGACATGATCAGTAACTTGATCAGGCCGGATAAAGTTTTTGAGACGAGAGCTGTAAGCAGCTCTGCTCTGAAACCAGCAATTTAAAGAAATAAGTAGAACTTATTAAGAAAATGGGCAGCAATGTTTTAATTATGTTTAGAAAATTATACGGCAATTTAACTGGCTACAAATTAATTGAGAACAAGAGAAATTCAAATTTCTAGATGTTAGTGCATAATGAATAATGAATAATCATGGGTTGTAAAATGGGTGGAATGCTATTAAACCCTGAAGGAAAGATCCCAGTAACTGTGGGAATCTGATAACATTAAACCCTGAAGGAAAGATCCCAGTAACTGTGGGAATCTGATGTGATTTTTGTTTTGAAAAAGCAGATGAAAGATACCATGAATTGCTGAATGACACAGAGTGTTTTAATTGTGGTCAGCGGGGCCGTGTCCACTCACCCATAAGGTGTCGAAGGTGTGACAAATGCGGCAACCACACTAAACCCAGTAAAAAGAAATGAATACAGAGATGAGATTTAAACTCTGTCTAAGAAAATAATGAAATAACAATAGGGTTATAATAAATATGTTCTTGCTCTTCTCACTTTTGCAAAACTCTGATAATGCTTATTGGACTGAATATTGGGTTGTTGAAATAACTTTAGGTAAGTTAATATGTTGAAAACCCTAGAAGTTGATGCCTTGGTTTCAAAAGATAAGCTTGTGCTGAGCTGTAATAAATGCTGATTTGCTTATCTGAATCTGGCACCACCACGTCATTTCTGGTGCTGTGGCCTAGCTTGAGAACACACACTCAATCTGAGGGTGATTTGAAAGTGTGATTTCAGTCTAAGGATAGAGTTTAAAAGGAAAATGTCTGAAGTTATTTGAAAACAATATTAATTTCTAACCAGATCTCACTAGCTTGTGTAAAGAGTGAAAAGTTGCAGTGCAGATGAAGATGCAGTGTGCCAGCCCTGAAGGCCTCAGAGTCTCTCTCTCTCATTCAAACCCAGCACAAAGCTGTTATCTGAGCATGTGTCATAAGTGATGAGATACTTATGGTTAAGCACAGGGCATCAGTTGAAAATCATAAAGACAATGATTTGATAAAAAGGAAATTTTTGACTAATAGTTAAAGGATTGCCATGGAGGGCAATGATAGATATTTTGATGAAACAAAATGAGATGTTTTTAAAATATAGAACTGAAAATGTTGTGTCTGATCTAAGCCTTCATCATGTACAGGACCGATGGATCGAGACACAAAGGTAGCAGAACATTAAACTGAAAGGACAGTTGTTCTGGCTAAATTCACTGAGTGGTGGATTTTAGTGATTTAGTTGTATTGTGATAATTAACCTGTCTCCATGTTCTACCTTTAGTAAGCAGACCAGATGGCTCTGATGACTCTTGAATGCACTCTATGCAAAGCTCCAAAACACAGCTGATCCTGTTGAGGGTCAAAGATCTCAAGGCGGGCAGTGGGCACGAGTGATTTTCCCAAAGACGGGTAAGATCCCCTTTTAGCCAGCGGGGGGCGACCTAAGACAGGGTAATCACGTAGACACTGAGACTCCGCCCCAAAAGGAGGGTGGAGTCTATGTGAGGTGTGTATGAGTCGAGCAGATGTCTGTGAGGCCAGCAGCATCATTGTGTGGGGGAAGCAGTGTTTTGTAGGGGCCGAGAGTCCAGACAGACACAGCAGTCCGCCCAAAAGCAAGGTTCCTCAATACCGCTCACCAAAAAAAAAAAAAAAAAAACCCTGCATATATTGTGTTTGAATGCCAGGTAATGCCAGGGAGCACCCTGAGGGAAAGTTATGATCGTAGGGGGCATTCAAGAGCCAGCTGAGACCATGCCTTGAATTGTCATAAATTTTATGGAGAACAGAACAAAATGTATTAATTGGTATAAGTAAAACTGTGTGATATTGAACTAATATGTCTCTATCATAGTCTTAAATCCTGCAGGTCATTAGATATGGCATAGGATAATTCGAAGACATGATGATGGCTTTAAGATGAGGACAGCTTTTGAAGTTCAAAAGAGAAGGTCTGGATAACAAAAGTATTTAAACTAAAGATTATAGTTTGTTCTGAGTTAAAGTCTCAGAGGCTGTTGAAAAGATTATCTGTGTAAGAGAGAGAGAGAGAGAAGCTGCTTGTGGAGGCGGGGATGGCACAGTGTCTGTTCTTGGCCATGTTAAAGCGTAGACAAAACCAAAACAACCCAGCTGACTTTTCTAAAGACAACTTAATAGTGAACAGACATGATTTGAAAATGATTAAGAAACCAAGTAGAAGCAAATTTTGAGAATGAGCAGTTCATATTTATGTGTCCCGATTGAGTGTAGTGTTTTATCACTACAGATGGGTTAAGCCAAACGACAGACTTTAAAAGAAGCGTATTATTCTGAGTGATTCTGATAAAAGATGATCCAGAACATGGACGAGCTTTAAGTGGATTGATATCCAGCTTGGTCTGTTACTGGTAATGACTACTTTTGTCATTTATGATGAGGATTTGAATTACTCTCTGGATTAGTTAAAATAGTAAGTGTAAAAATTATAGGTCTTGAGGACAGAGACAAAATGACAAATTGGCTTAAGTCATTATCTAAATTATCCAGAGAATCCATCACAATTATGAAAGAACAGAGGGCGAACAAAGGAATATAAACTTTAAAATGAAAAGTTTTATTTTTGTGTTTCCTCCATTAAATGGAGGCAGGACATTAATTTATCTAGAGAATTACAATTAATGTAAGAGAAAAAAAAAAAAAAAAAACAAAACAAAACAAGAGCCTGTGAGGCTTTCTGTGTGACTAGTATTGAGATGGAGGACAGTAATATTTTGGATTTCTGCAGAGCAGTGGACAGTAGAAAGGTGTGCCGTAGGTGAGACAGAGGACTTCATGGTGAAGGTGAGACTGCATCAAGGATCGGCTCTGAGCCCCTTCTTGTTCGCAGTGGTGATGGACAGGCTGACAGAGGAGGTCAGACAGGAATCTACATGGACTATGATGTTTGAGGATAACATTGTGATCTGTAGTGAGAGCAGGTGGACGAAAGTCTAGAGAGGTGAAGGTTTGCTCAGGAGAGAAGAGGAATGAACTTTAGTCGTTGGAAGACAGAATACATGTGTGTGAATGAGAGGAACCAAGTGGAACAGTGAGGTTCCAGGGAAAAGAGGTGAAGAAGTGTGTGTGTACAGGCAGGTTGGAATGGGTGGAGAAAAGTGTCAGGTCTGTTGTGTGAGGGTTACAGTAAGAATGAAAGGGAAGGTGTGCAGAACAGTAGTGAGAACAGTCATGATGTGCGGTTTGGAGACAGTCACACTGAGGAAAAGACAGGAGGTTTAAGGAAGACCAAAGAGGAGGTTTATGGATGTAGTGAAGGAGGAACATGAAGGTAGGGAAAAAAGGAAAAAGAAGATTCAAGACATTGAAAGGAAAATGTACTTTAAAATTCAAATTAATTGGAAAGATTTTGATAAAGAATTGGGTATTGAATATGATTAAGCATAATGTCACAAGAGATAGATGAGTGAACGAGCTGATTGAATGTAATACGAATAGATAATTATGTCGTTTTGATGAAAAGTTTTCAACATTAACAAATTTAGGTTTATGTTATAAATGGTTAGATATGATGAGTGAAAGTGCAGTTGATGGAAACAGTAATTTTGAACAAAAACATGGTGGTTTGTAAAAGAATTGTGTTGAAACAATGGACTGGAGGAAGTTTGACAAGAATATGATGTTCAGTGAGAAACTGGGAGCATTTAGATCTGAATATAAACATGAAGTTGAGTTAGAGAGGATAATGACAACCAAGACAGATGCACAAAAGAGAATCAGTGCATGTCAAACAAACGGCCTGCATGGGCAGAGGAGTCCTCTGAACTGTGGCCAAAGCACAAACTGAAGGATGTTTATATGGAGATTTAAAGCGCTTTGATGGATTTTTATCTATCTTACTTATTTTTTTTGTCGTTTAGTTTGAGTTGGACAACATTGGGGTCTGTGATGATTTGGAATTATCAAGAGAATCAATGATTGTTTTTCTTCCTTTACACTAATCATGTATTTGGTCTCTGAGGGCTTGTAGCCCTGACTGAAATATGCAAGCTGATGAAAGGTAAAAGTGTAACAATTTGAACAGATTTGCGTTTTGAGTTCGGAGTTGGGCATAATTTTGGGGCATTGTGGAAACACAGGAAAATTGTAATATCGGATGGGCGCCCAATTCTGAATGGTTCAACTGTGTCTGCTTCTCAAGACACAATTTTCTTGACTGGCCAGGTTGATATCTATGAATGCGCAGCGCACATTAATAACAAAGATTTTATTTAAACAGGCAGATGAGATTGCGAAGGCCGAGGCAGAAGCAGTCAAAGGAACCATAATGTCTTTTTGATATTTGAAATAACCACAAACGCTTTCACTTCTTTACAGAGTACGGAGACCTTTGCCACAACAGCTGAGAAACAGCTGTGGAAACTGTGGCTGCACTTTTCAAAATGGTGTGGTGATGGCAAGCCTTGTTTACCCCAAAAATTCTTTGACCATTATGTTTAGATGGCTGCATGGATGATCAGGCAGCCAAAGGGGGAATTAGTTAAATGAAAACTGATGAAAACTGTCTGGGGTACAGTATTTTTATGACATTTTTTTTGAATTAGTTAAATGAAAACTGAAGAAAACTGTCTGGGGTACAGTATTTTTATGAAAAATTTTGTAGAAGGAAAGGCCTAGAGCAAATCTGAGTCTGTTCGAGACTGTTTAATGGAAGGGGTAAACAATAGCTTACATCAATATAATTTGTGAATTATTGCAAAAGAAATGTCCTCTCTGTGTCTAAGATCTGTGTGCAGGTTAAGGGACTCCTTTACATAACATCAGACCAGATGTTTGATGTCGTGATACGGGGCTACAGAAGGAACAGATGGAGAGTGAGAAGGTGACTAGGGCCTTCTGTCGTGCTTCTGATGACAAACACCGCCATCAAGGTAGCTGAGAAAGATCCCACCAGTGATCGGAGAGAAGGAACCGAGAGGAGCTGGAGGCACACGTCTGTGCGGACGGAGGTCACACAAACATCACTTGCCGCTATCATCTCAGGAGCAGAGACGCTGGCACAACGTGGAGCTGAGACAACAAGTTTAGAACCTATTGCAAGCCCACAGAACCAGAGTTGCACAATCTACAGAGAGGTGTGTCCTTTCATTAACAGAGCAGAAAAGACTAATCTTCATAACTCTTTCTGGGCGTACAACTGTGCGATTCATCTTGCCATCTGAAAGACTGGAGCAAAGCAAAGCCGTGGTGCCCTTTTCGATGCTTGGGCTGTGCGACTTGAGAAGAACAACATTCATATATACATTTAAATTTTTTCTTGTGAATTATCAAAGAATGATAAAAGGAGGAATTGTAGAGGAAAAATTGTATCATAGAAGAAGATTTATGTTTAAGGTTATACAGAAATCAACATCTGTCTCTGTTATTCAAAAACACCTCTTAGCATGGGGTCACGGGACACCTAGATTGGAGACTCTCCCGGGCCTTAGGTGTCACTTATTAACACACACACACACACACACACACACACACACACACACACACACACACACACACACACGTTTGTTTTTGTGAAATGTGGGGACATTCCATAGGCGTAATGCATTTTATAATGTACAAACCGTATTATCTCCCTACACTGCCCCTGCCCCTAAACCTACCCATCACAGGAGACTGCGCAGTTTACTTTCTGTGAAAAAAACCTCATCCTGTGTGATTTATAAGCATTTTGAAAAGTGAGGACATGGGGAACGTCCTCATATTTCACCCTCTTTTTGTAATACCTGTGTCATACCCATGTCATTATACACATTTGTGTCCTGATATTTCACAAAAACATGCCCACACACACACACACACACACACACACACACACACACACACACACACACACACACACACACACACACACACACACACACACACACACACACACAGTCAAACCTACATCTACCTCATAAATGTAATAACCCCCATCACCGCTTGAGGCCTTGACACAAACACTGATGGGGAAGATAGGGGACCACTGTGTCCCTTGCTTTCTTATTTGCTTATGTTACAGAAGGGTAGAGGGGGAAAGACATTTGTATCACCTTTTCCTCGGTACGGAAAAACACTGAGACACTGAGGAGTATAAAGGTTTGGACCTTCTTTTGTTTCCTCAGTTCACACTTGTGGTCACCATGAGCATGGTTGCTCCAACTGTGGATTCATTCTTGCAAGAATTAAATCTTTAAATACACAATTGGCTAAGGTTTGTCTCTTATTCAGAAATTAAATGGAGTTAACGTTATTTTTGCCGTAAATAAACTTGTAAATAAATACAGTAATAGTCAGAGTCAATCTGAACTAATATCAAATGACAGAATGAGCAAAGCTATAAAGGAAAGATTTTTATGAGTTTTTTTCAATTTGGGACAGTGCAAGTGCTTGACTGCACTTTGATCTTTGGGGTGAGTTCGACTGTACTTTTCTCCAAAACTATACAGTTGTAGTAACATTAACTAATGGTAGGTTAGCCATTTGTGTCCAGTAACCAAAATGAACTGAACTCATCACCATCCGGCGAGACCTAATCAGATTAACGTAAACAAAGGCCTTTTTGTTTGGCACAGCTCCTATAACTAATTAACGACTTCACGCGCCGGAATGTCTGAATGTCTACTAGAGAGCATTGTCAGCATAATTTGATTACATCCCGGGGCAACTCCACATCAGCACCCCGCTAACCCTCCTTTTTGACTTTTGCTCCCACAAGCACACGCGGACTGTCCCGTGACATACACACACACACACACACACACACACACACACACACACACACACACACACACACACACACACACACACACACACACACACACACACACACACACAGAGTTTCCACATAAGAACCAATTGGACAAATTGCTTCTTACACTATTAAATATATATATTTGATTGATTCGACATCCTTATACGATGTATTAAAATGACTAGATTGTTACTGAATGTAGAATCAAACTCTGTATGCTAGAAACTGTGAAAGTTTATGGAACTTTGTACGTTGAACTCGCAGAATTATAATGCATGGTACCTCCAGAACCACGTCTACCTGACGATACCGAATCTCATCTCCAAATTACAACAAGATGCATTAGGCCTACTACAATATTACCAACTTTCTGAGAATACATTTTCCGAACCCCTCAGTCCTCGTGATGAGACAAGAAGGCGGAGATTGCAACACAAAGGAAACTTTGTGCCTTTTGACCTCTCGGACATGATTAAATCATCTCAAAGGACTCGCCCCTTTCTTCGGTTATAAAAACCAAGAAGGACCATTTGACTGCGCACGCTTCCTGCCAAAGAGAGACAACATTGCGAACGGTCCGCCACGGACCTCCCCACGAGAGCCCCAACATCTGGAGAGAGAGAAGAACTGGAAAACTGGCGCCGTCACCCAAGAACCATCCGTGCCTCGCTGCTCAGAAAGATTCAGCGGACAATTGAACTCAGACACACACACGCAAGAAGCCAGATCAAAGCAAGTATTTTATTGCCAATCAAACTGCGATAAGGTTGTACACTCATTCCTATTTGTGAAATAATTTACTTGAGGTGTCTTGTGAATAACTGCGTGATAAGGCTGTAACTCTCTCTCTCTCTCTCTCTCTCTTTCTCTCTCTCTCTCTCTCTCTCTCTCTCTCTCTCTCTACACCTTCCATTCTCTCTCCTTTATTCGCTCCCTGTTTATATCATTCGTTAAGTTAGATTTTTCCTTGTTTGTACCATATGGTTTGTTTTACTCCCTACATATATATATGCATATTTCCCTTTTGTGAATCGTAGTTCTGTACACTTAGTTGTTTTATTAAAAACCCAATAATTACATGAAATTGAATCTGTCACCTTGCTCACATATATCGAAGTCAATGAGCTGTAAGATCGTAGCTACCTATAAAGCTTGATTTTCGTATTACTATTCAAGTAATACAAATTGTACAAACAAAGGAAATATTATTTGTCTGATCAGCAAATTAATGTTTCTTCTAGTTTGTAAGATTGATATTTGATGAAGTAATCTGAATTTCCACTCGCAGAACGAGAGGAAATTAGAGATCGCTGCAATCAACTTTTATAAAGGTTACTTTTACATGATTAAAGGTTCCGTTATAAGTTAATATTGTTGTGTAGGACAAATGAATAATATTCATAAACACATGAATATTTACCCCATTTGAATTAATTATTCCCCAAGACTCATTGTCGCTACATTTCTGGTGGAGAAAATTTTAGGCACGTTTCAAACTTTGTTTCTGTGAGTAATATTCATATTTATGTATATTTTTGGGTATTAATATTATGCACGCGCGTTTTCGTTTTTCCTTGGAAATTGTGAGATAAAGCAGCATAGGCGAACTCACTCACTGGCTGGGCAACGCCGAGCTCAGTGCAAGCACATAGATGCTAAATTTGCAATATTAAATGTAGCCTACTACAGACGAAATCTCTGTACAGTCCGTACATTCATAATATTGTTTACCCCGCTTTGACTTGAACGACGAAACCTTCTTTCAAGCGGAAGATTGAAATCGGCGAGACTCCTCTTTTCAATAAAATAGGCCTACTAATATTATATCGTTAATATAAACGATAACTCCTGGTTTAATTTTGGCTTAGCTACCCAAGAATCTGAGACCTAAAACATTTGACTCAAAGATGCTGAAAACCGTCAGCCAGTTTGATAAATGTCTATCAGAGTTCTTTTAAATGTGAAGTAAACAGACGTAAATTCCTGTTCCACATTTTTCCTGTGCTAGAACAGAAGGATCCGCTGTGATCTGAAAATTAATTGTGATTGTTGCTAATTCTGTTTTGACCATTATTTGAATTTTGTCCTTAACCACAGGGGAGTGTGTCTGCTAGTCACCAGAGGGTGACTTAAATGCTAAACAGCTCTCGAATCACACATCACCACAGCTTCTTCCCGAGCGGGCGTAACAGCGGCATCGGGTGAGCAACTCTAGTATGGATGGACTCGACTGCGCCATCTCGTGGGTATTTCCGGATAGTTCTACTCTCCGCTATTAAGTTTGTCTGAAACAAACTTAATTTCCTTCCTAATGAGAGCATGTGAATTGTTTATTGATTACTGTAAGGGACGTTTTCAATTACGCAATTTTACTAGCATTAGGAAGCAACTAGGTCTCCTTTCTAACTGATTAAAAACACTTCTTTGAATTTGAGTTTAAAGGGAAAAATGAATTTCCCTAACTGAAATTTTAAATTAAGTTCTTCAAATTACTGACGGTCCACTTGGAAGGAAGGACGCCACCGTGTGGCCGTACCCTGCTAAGTCAGCGTACCGCTAACTCCCTACTTCCTTTCTGATTAATTATTTTTCTTTGATGATACTCCCACTTAGCGATTAATCGTTATAGGATAGTATTTTGATTTGATTCCTTTTATTTGATTCTTCTTACAGGCTTATTTAAATTTAATTTAAACTTGTTTTGAATTAAGCTGAATTAAGCTGGGCTTAAGTTTTTCTTTAAAAAAGTTTTTTTTTTCTCCTTTCCCCCTCTCATTTGGGTTAAGTTAAATTTGTTAATTACAAACAGTATTTAAAAGTGCTTTTGTTTTATCATTATTTGAGAGAAACCTTCGCCTTTTTCTAAATTGCTCTTGATTTGTAATTTTCCACTTCCTTTTCGCCTACAACCCTAAATCCCTTGATCCGGTAAACAAGAGAGTCTTAATTCAGTTTAATTCCACCTGTTTACCCTCTTTGTGTATTTATTGTAGGGCTCGCAAGCATCTATGCTGAATTGAGAATCGTCTCAAACTGGTCTCCACAAGCGGGGTTGCCCGACCGACGTGAACGACACCGGCTGCGTGTGAATCTCGGTTCCTTTTATCTCTGTCCGCCGTTGCGGCCCGCAGTGGCGACATCAGCAATTTGACACTCCAAAGAAGTCAACCAGTCCAGCTCACGCACGTAAGGCAATTTCTGGGACCAGTACCTAAACCGGGGCCTAATAGGGGGCCACTCTTGAAAGAGAGGGTTCTAGGGAACGTACCGATTTTGCTGTGCTGACTGCGGTTGATGGATTGGTGTTGTCAGGTTGTGTTTAAAGTCATAAGCTGTTTGAGTGGGCGTAACGCGACACAGAGTAACGAAGGACCGAGGACACGGCAGTTGGGTGTTTGGAAACGCCCGGAAGGCTGACCACACCGCTGGGTTTTCCACCTGAGCGACCTTAATTCGCCCCGGATGAGCTAAATGGGATAAAAACCCATAGTTTAAGCCGAATTTTAGTATATCCTGAGCATTTGGCCCAACTTTTTCTCTAAGCCGCACCTTCTTCCTAGGTCTCATACCCCGGTATTCACCGTGCTGTAGGCCCTATCAGAAACTCTTACGAAAAGTAACAGGCTTAGGCCTTTAGTTTTCTCTAACACTTCAAGCGCTCGGGCTTATTTTCCTGTCATTACAGACCAATTCATTTTGTGTTTGTTTCCACTGTGCTCTTTCCTATCCTTACTGTTTGGACTGTCGTAATTTTGTTTCTTTCAGTTCACCAAGAGACCCCAAGGAAAACTAAGTAATAGAGTGACAACCAAGCAGCCGGCGTCACCAAGTGACCCACCGGGCTACCGCCTGTCAAAAGTCTCTATTTCAGACTGACCCAAATATTGGCCCGTCTAACTGTCTAACTGTCTACATCAGTTAGCCCAAATTCTTATCGACGGCATAGTCCGTACGATAAGCTTGTTCGCCTTAGAACAAACTTGCATTGGCCTCTTTGTGTGTGTGTGCTGTGTTTCTCTCGCCCACAGTGAACCAGTATGTCCCGCTCATCCAGCCCCGCTGTCCCTTGGGATCGCCTAGCGGTATGGCTGAACGCAATAACGAGCACTGTTCTGTCCGAGGACGCCAGTGATCTGCAGCAGCTGAGCCAGGAGCAACTGGACACTGAGCTAGACAAGCTGATGGCACGTGATCCAACACAGAGTTACCCTCACAAAGAAATGGCCAAGATCCTCGGGAGCCTCGCCCACAACCTTGTTGCCCAGGCACGACTTAGCGAAAAGAGCAACGCCAATCTGGAACAAGAAGCGGCAGCACTAAAGCTCCAAGCCGAGGAGGCCCGGAGAAACCAGGCCATCATCCAGCATCAACTAGAGCAGCAGACTGAAAAAGACCGAAAAAGAGGATAAGACGGACACAGAACAGGAGAAGGAAGTAGAAAGACTCCAAAAGACCCTGGAAAATCTCCGTCTGGACACAGACCGCAGAGAGCAGGCGGAAGAAGACGCCAGAAAAGAACTCAACAAACAGCTCCGGCCAGTGACTCTCTTAGAGAGAGCAAACACTGAACTTAAAGAAAGAGATGCTAAAGCAAAAGCCCGAGCTGAGATCGATGAGCTTGTCCAGCAAAGACGTGGCCTCAAAGATGAACTTGACATTGTTCATAGAGAACTGAAACATTCATATAGACTGCAAAGTGACCAGGAAGGGGGAACACACAACACAGAGTTTCCCCAGACCAGCAAGTCCGCACCTTTTAGCCAAGAACCCAGAGCTAAAAAGGGGGGCGACAGCCCACTGTTAAGAATGTCACCTGCCAGCCTCCACGAATCCCCGTCAGCAGCGGAGGAAAAGGAGCCCTTCCATGAAGTCAGGGTCAACAGCCATAGCCACAGCCACGTAGCTCCCAAAGACCTTGACAAGCTGGCCCGAAATATCCCTACGTTCAGCCCAGACCCTGCAGGAGGACACAACGTTCATGCCTACTTGCAAGACATAGACTTTCACCTGCAGACTGTCGCTAACGCAAACACTTGGGACAGATTGTACCTACTCAGAATCACGTCTAACCGTGAGGTACGTAGCTTTCTAGACCGTTGTAGCAATTGTGGCCGCAACAGACACAAATTAATCTTACAGATGATTCATTCAAACATGAGTCCACACAAAATTAACTCAACATTCCAGGGCCAGTTACGGCCTGGACCTCTCTCTCTCCACAACAAGCGGACAAAGATTTACGACACCTGTGGTACCAAGCCAGGAAGTAAGGGACTTCTCATTGGTCCACAGGCAGTTTCTTCCCTTCCCCCATCGACAAAGTAACTTCTAAGTCCGGCTCTGTGACACCAAAAATTCCTTAGAGATTCCAGCACTCAGTAGAAAATCAAGGAAACCCACAGAAACCTTGATACGTATAAACTGCATCAAATCACTAAACCAGTGATTGCCGAACGGACGGTAACCCAGCCATCTGTCGAATGCCCAAAGACACTTTACACCCACACGACACATGTGGTGACCTCTGAATCATCCCCACAGTCCCAAGACATGCGGACTGTCTCTTTACACCCACATGAACACATATATGGATCAATCGTTTTTATACGATGTATTAAAATGTCTAGGGTGTGTACTTTATGTAAATCAAACTATGTATTCTAGTTACTGTGGAATTCTTGTATCTCTGTACTCTCAACTCTTAATATTATAGTGTTTAGTACCGTCTCAGTCAGAAAAACTCAATAGTACCGAATCTTGTAAAATAATTTACAGGAAAAGTTTTATTATTTGAATACCAGCTTTGTACGGATAAACTGCTCCATCTGGACGCAGCCAGGAGGCGTAACTGAACTGAACAAAGAACTTTTGCGCGCCAAAAAACTGACAGACACGATTGGGTCAACCCGAAAGTGGGCGGCGCTCGAATCTTATCTATAAGAGCAGAGACCCCCTTTCTGCCCAAGCTGATGTAACCCTGAAAGAGCCTGAAGAAAAGCCTGATGTAGAGCCGGCTGTTCGCCTGTTCGTCCTTCCTGCTGTTCCTGATTTTGCAGTCCACCTCGAAGAAGGAGTTGGAGAACTCCAAAGGTGGCAGACCAGAATGGGTTGAATTTCATTCAAGCCATCTAGAACTCTCACTTATCTTTCTTTTACTTAAGTTTATTTTCTTTCCGCGAGTCTCGTGTTCTAAGTTAAGTTTCGCCGCAAAGCTTCTCAATGAATCTCCAGCGGCGCTTCAACTTCAAACAGCCACGAGACCCCCTCATCCAGCAGCCAACACACCACGTGGTTGGCTCCCCAAGATTCCCAAGACGCCTACCAGAGAAACGACGAGACCTTCCGCGAATCACAAAGAACCGGGAAACCCCTTTCCAACCAGGATCGAGAGGGAATCCCCGTTCAATGATGACACGCGCGACAAACGCAAGTAACCTCCAGATTCTAAACTGAACTGGTGCATTGATATCAAATTGAATAATCCCGCCTAAGCAACGATAGGAGGGTTTAAGTCAAAACCGGTGGTTCATTCAGGTCATGTGTTATAAATGCAGATACTGCTAGAAACTTGGGACTTCATCTCTCTCTCTCTCTCTCTTAAAACTCACTCTTTACTTCCCTCCTTTCTGCAACGCGTGAATGTGTGTATGTTTGTTTTGTTAGATTCTAGTTTTACGTGTTAGAGTAATCAATAAAGCTGTGTTTATAAATTAAAGATAGGTGTTCTTGTGTTATGTGCTTACGAATTTTAATGTCTTGAACTGCCGATCTAAATTACCTGGCTATTAAATAGTGTTTCACTATTCTGTGGATATTAATATCCGCTGCAGAGTTGATAGTTACGGCCCGTTCAAATGAACGCTAGACGAGTCATTTGCTCGGTCGTAAAATAGACTCCTGCAAAATTCCGTATGAATTAATTAATTCATTACTTTGAGCTAAATAGACCTGTTCCCTTATACAGAGTCCCCTTGTTACATATCATATATGTAATACATGTTACAAATGGTGGAGAATGCGGGGCAGATCAACCTAAAATTGTAAGCATATATCAAGTTATTTATCTTTTAATTGTGCATGTGAGCTGAAAACTGAATGTTGGGTAATGTGCAGAAATTAATGTAACCTAATGTTGTGTAGGAAAGGTATACATTTCAATTATCATTCAAGTTTCAACATACCATATTAATATGCAATGGATTATCAAAATTAAAACAAAGATTAATTTTCAGGAAATCATGTAAAGAATTAATTTTCTTCATTTGTTTCAAGAATTAGTTTTCATATCTACATAAATTCACTAAATATACATCCAGAGATGTGTAAATCTTTCAAATGTGTCAATGTGTGTAATATATAACAAAAGGTGTAAAAGAAATACACACTCTGTGTGTGCTTGTGTGTGTGTAGAACTGTATATTGTGTAGAACATTATGTAGACTGTTACTTTAAGCATTAGTTTATGTACATAAATGTTTCTTTGTATGTGACTATTAGGAATCAGTCAAAAGACAGTGGATGAACATGAAATAAAGAATAAGAAGGATGTTCCCCCTTCTTGACCTAAAAAAGGAACCAAATATTGTTTTTCTATGTTAATTTGCTGAGACAAAGTGTTGGCAGATTGTCTCTTTGTCAAGTAGGTCAAGTTTGTCTTTGTGTATGTGACAAACTGCCACACTGTTAAGTCGACACTGTGACATGGTACTTCTGAGCCAGGTTTTCAGCCTTCTCAGGGCACTGAAACTTCTTACACTACTGTTTCTCTCTCTCTGCTGGTCTGTGCTACTGTCTCTCTCTCTCTCTCTCTCTCTCTCTCTCTCTCTCTCTCTCTCTCGCTAGGCATTTCTTTGCTGTTCTTTTCACTTTTGTTTTGTCCATGAACTGTTTTTCATCATTGCTCTGAGAGTTCAAAAAACAGAAATATTAGCCTACTCTTAATGTTGAACCATGTAGCATGTTATGATCTATGACGTTATGATCAATGAATGTAACTATACACTGTAATACCAGTTATTAACACTAATACAATCATAGTATTATTGTAGCCCAGAAATATTCAGGGGGTGAACAATTTATTGATGGTAAATAATTGTTGTAAAAGTGTGGTTAAAAAAAAAAAAAACTTCTGCTACATTATGCAACAAGCAATTCACATTATCACTTTTAATTACATTATTACTTTTAATTACAAAATTGGGTGTGCTTATTTCTGATAACTGACATATAACTGACTGGACACAGGAAGCTCGCAGCCAAGAATGGGAGCAAACGGAGAAAACTTTCCTTACGAAGGTAGAATAATTAACTTAGCTGTGAGTTACGCAATGTTAATAGCATTACTTTACCTTCGTCACTTCTGAGAATTAAATAACACCTGTTTCACCAGACTCAATTGTCAGTTTTAACCTACAGTTGTTTTAAACGTTAAGTTATCAAGACTGTATTTGTATAGATACATAAATCAATAAGGTAAAACGTAGCCTATATAAGTGATGTAAATAAAACGTGCAGACTTTCCACAATTCGACTTGTTTAGTCAGTTAAAGGGGTACTTCAGCGCTGGGAAGATGAATCTGTATTTAAACTGGGTCATTAATGTAGTAGAAATTTGAAATTATTTTTGAATTTGGTGTCTTCTAGACCGAGAAAACACATGAAAGACAACAATTCCCAGAATGCACTGCTTCACTGCCCTACTCTAGACACGACATGGTTTACTTGCCCACCGCATTCATTTTCATAAAATCAGTTCAGTTAGAGACACTACAATTAAAAACTGAACGTGTCTGTTCAATATATTATGAGTGAGCCGATTTAGTGTCACGGCACAAACGCAGCAGGAGTCGGATTACATTCATCACATGAGCGGAGGTAATAGTGGGCGCATTCACAGCGCGTGTTCAGTCTGGCGTGTGTTCAGTTCATGTCTTTGGAAGCTTTCATAGGAATTCATTTGAAAAGTTGAAACACTCACTTTGCTCTCAGCCGCTCCGTTTACATGAATCTCCGCAGCTCCCGAGCCGAGTGCTGTGAGTGTGATGTTGAAAACATGTGGAAATAGCGCTTCCTGCTGGCTGTAGTTTTCAGCCTCTGGACAAAAACTCCTCCAATGACGCAAAATGACGATATTTGCATCTGAGGAATTTTTCCAGAAAAAAATACATAATTCTCTCATCTCAGGGTCATATGAGGGGGGAAAGTACGAGTATATTAGTGTCACATGCCTGTCCTGTCTTGTGTGCACATGTGGGTTTTGTTAGTGTGGCCATGTGCCTCTGTCATTGTCAGATCCCACCCCCTTGTTATCTCATTATTGGTTTAATTTGCCCCACCTGTGTTTGCTTGATTTCTCCCCTTTATAAGTTCCTGTGTGTTTGCAGTCCTGGTCGGATCGTTGTCTTGTCTACGTCTCCCAGTTCCTCGTGTCGGTATGTTCTTGTCTTTTCTAGTTTATGTATTTTTCCCCCTCGTGGGTTTTGTTTTGTATTTTGTTTGTTTTATTTTTATAATAAAATTCATTTCTGCACTTGAGTCCTCGCACCTGTTTGTCCCTTGTTTAAACGTAACAGAACGATCCGACGATCTGAGGACTCAGCAGAATGGGAATCTTCCTATTCCCATCTCCCTGCCCTTCCGCTGCATCAGGAGAGGAACAACTAAGCAAACTCCTTTCCCTTAAGCAGGAGAAGAACAGCATTAAGCTGCTATGCAGCAGTTCTTTCTTAGTTTCTCCTATGCAGGGTTTTCTTTTAACAGTTTTAAATTTCAGTGTGAATAATGTTTCATACCGCTCCATTCTCCTTATATGCAAAATCATAGACCTTTATCTACTGAAGCACAAAAATAAGTAAAAGACCTATTTCTGTTGGAGGTGATTGCGTGCAGCTTTTTGCAAGGTTTTAAATACGAGCAAATTATAAACTTTCTTAAAGATTCAGCACTGTCCGTTCCATCGACTGTCACGACCGTCTTGCACATGCTCGGAGGTAATTTAAATATATCAATATAACAAGTGTGTTGTAACCTCTCATTTACAAACAGATGATGTAAAAATCACGTTTTTGTCGACTCTCAAAGCAAAAGCATAGCATTAAGTAAAGTGCGGGTGACTTTCAAAAAGTGGGGGGGACATGTCCCCCCTGTCCCCCCCGGGAATTGCGCCAGTGCTCTAAGCAGCTAAACGCTTGCCGTTCGCATTAACACTGCGTGTTCCAGTGTTATTAAAAATGGAGTGATTTAAGCTGACATTGAAAGAATCAACAGCAAATAAACCCTGTTGTTGTATATGCACAGAAAGACGATCCGCCGAGATCGCTGTTCTATCTACAGCACAAAGCTGTAGCTTGTTAAATTAATCTCACTCTTAACAAACTGAGTGATAAGCCCCACTGCGTAAAACCAGCTACGAGTGGTGTTCCTATTGTTATTTCCAGTGTTGAAATTCGCCGACTTGTCACGTAATAGGCTCGATTACACGTGCAAATACGTTATGTGTACAGTTTGAAAAGTGCCAACATTCTCATGTAACTTCCCTAACTGTATCCAAGCTGTTTGCAATTCACGTGTGTGCCACTAGCGTGTATTTGGTCGCCATAGTAACGACTAGGGACCGGAAGTCCTAACCAGCGCTTCCGGGTGAACTCTGAACTGGCATCCAGAGTGTAAACAAACCTCCGGGTAGCTATCGGCTAAGCTAATCAAAGCAGTTGTTTACATTTGAAGCCCATTTGCTAAAGCTTTAGCATTAGGTTCAGGCATCAGCAGTAATAGCATACAGTGTCTGTTTAAACACCGTTAAAGTGATTTAACCATTTGAACAGTACACCTGTTGGTCTTTATAACTTTTCACTTATCCTACTCACTAATTACTTTATATTTTACTTGAAAGGGAAAATATCAGTACACAATTATTAATTACTTTACCTGCATGTACTTGAAAAGGGAAATGCTGGTTTGCAATTATTAATTGTCAAGTTTGACTTTAATGACAGGAAAAACATTTGATTGAAAATTATTTCTCAAAGTCATTTTAAATGATTTTAAAATCATTTTCACTATTTTGAAATTTCCTAATTTTCTGAATTTCTAAATTCCTCATTTAGGTCTAATTACTTTAGGTATAAATCACCAACATTTTGCCTATAACCAAAATAATTTAGACTCACACTGATTCATTATTTTATTGCGTTACCTTTCCTCCTTCTTGGGAACCACACAGCTGAGCCTCCATAGGAGACAGTGCTATCTCACTACGAGTTTCAAAATAAATCAGAGACAAGCCTCTTTGACTCGATTTTTATTTTTGGGTGTATAGTTGTCCATCAACTATCAATTCTAGACTCGTAGTCAGACATAAAGGTGTGGGCCCGATCTCCTTCCTTTCCTCTTCTTCCTCACGTCTTCCCTGTTCTGTCCTGCTTTATTCCAGCTTATTCTTCACATGTGTAGGAACAAGCCTGGATGAACCATTGATTGTTTCTAAACAAAAGAGAAAGAAAAATCTCTCCCAGAGAAACAAACCATTAGGCATTTGATTGGTAATCAAACCCTCCTTGTTCCCCATACTCTCCCTGCATGTGCAAACGCAATTCAAAATTTTGACCTTGTATCCAAGTTTATTTAACAGAGACAAGTGTTGAGCAACCGTCGCCTTCAAAGCATCCCTGCAGAAAGCGGTCAGCCTGTAAGGTGTGTGGTGTCAATCCTGTCAGATTAAGAAAAGGTATCAGCATTATTATTGTATTTTCCTTTCAAAGATAAACAATACTATTGTCTACCTTTTGGAAACAGATTTTCGTTGATTGGAAATATTTATTAGGAAAACATATTTCTCCCTTTGAAGAATTATTATTCTTTTTGTAATTGGTTTTTAACCTTTTCTGTTTTCTCTCTCTTTCCCTTACCTTGTTGAGTGAAAGTAGTCGCATCACTAGCCTACCTGTCTATACTGAGACCAACACTTAACCATCGCCACACTTCACAATTGGTGTATGTAATATATGTCCTTGTAAGTAAGGAGGAAGAAGGCAGGGTCGGCGTGTTTGGAACTCGTGGCTTTATTTGATCACTCTTTTAACACAACATAAACGTGTGCTCACCGCGCTACTATAACTCAGTCTTAGATAACTTGTACACCACAATCTTGTCACTCTCTTGCTCCAGTCCGCCACGAGTTCCCAGTGCATCTCTCTCTCCCCCGTGCTTGTTCTCTGCTGGCTTAAATGCCGTCTCTCCACGCCAATCACTGCAATCAGACACAGGTGTTCATCGTTATGCACTTGACCTACTTACTCACCGGCACCCTCCTGGCTCCCTCTCTCCGTGCAGACCTCGCTAAACCACGCCCCCTCTGCCACAGTGTACAATCGCTGAAACGACACTTAGCTGTTCCACCACACATAGGCTTATACCCCACACAGATCTGTGTCAGTAACTTCTCCCGGCATACCAACATGTCACGGACGACATCCACCACTACCCAAGGGGAAGATGTGGATGCCTGGCTCAGAGGCATTACAGACTGCCTCATGCCAAAGACAATAGAACTGTTATTATTTTTAATAATAATCATGATTCTGAGAAGGTTCCTGACACAAGATTCAAGCCAGAACAACAACCACGTGGAACTAGCTAAGATCACCTGTTTTCTAAGCAATGCCTTCACAGCCCAGCTGAAACTAAGCGACAAGCACATCACCCACCTTCAAGAGGAGCTGACACGTGCCCAAAACCGCATAGACAAGCTGGAAGTGAAAGTCCAGGACGACTTCAAGCGTCAGACCACTGAGTTCCTGAGAGAGCTGATGCACACTCAACGCTGCACAGACCAGCTCAAAGCGAAAGCTCAAGACAAACTCAAAGCGCTAGACGAAGTGGAGCACGAAACAAAGAAACAAGTTGAGAAGCTCCAAGAAGCCCTTGTAGTCGCTGAACGTGACAAACAAGAACTAGAGACTGCACATAAACACCTGGTAAACCAACTCCAGTCTGCTGAACATCGACTAGAGAAAGCCAACGCTGATATTAAAGACAAGAACTTTGAAATCAATGCTCTGCAAGAGCACCTTAAAAGGTGCAGCACTGAGATGGACCATCTGATCCAACAGCGAGACGACGCCAACGACGAGCGCTACGTGGTCAGAGGTGAACTCAAGCCTGCTTCCAAACAGCAACCAGAGCCAAGAAGGGAGAGAACTCCCTCTGCATCACTACTGCTGAGGAGAGCAAAGTCCCCTTTTCAAGAACTGTCATACGACGGAAGAAGTGAATGGCCACCGCCCAGAACGTCACCGGCCATCACCACAGAACTCTTCCCTGCCAACCAAAGAGAGCTCATCCAAGCAGACTCTGAAGCTGCACAGAAGATGACTGTTAAAGACCTTGACAAGCTCGCTAAGAACTTCACACAGTTCAATCAACATTCCATGGAGGGCCACAACATCCAGGGCTACCTTCAAGATATTGACTTCTACCTAGAGGCGAGACCTCATGTGACCGACCGAGACAGGTTCTACCTCCTCAGAGCCACATCCAGTCACGAGGTACGACGCTTTCTAGACTGGCAACATGTTCACGTAAAGAACAACTACCAGATCCTACGTGAGACATTGATTAAAGAATTTACAGGCCCAGAGTCTGAACACGGACTGGTTATCGCCTTGGAAACCAAACAAGGTCGACAAGAGACTTCACAAGCCTACTACAGCCGTTTTCGACAAGCCTACTTTGGTGCACATAATGAACCTCAACATGAAGAGGATGTGAACTTCAAAACCCTCTTCCTGAGAAACCTGCACCCGGGAGTAAGTCGTCATCTAGGCATCATGGCCTGCCCAGAAACGATGACAATCCAACAGCTACGTGACCTGACACACAAGGCCTACCTCAAACAAAAGATGGCCACAAAGAAAGGTTTGGGAACATCCACAGTTCCAACCTCTGTCAGTCAAGACCCAAGCCGTGCACTGGATGACACCCAGTGGCATGACCACACCACAGTCCATCATAAAGAGCACAGAGAACGTGACTTCCATGACAGCTACCACACCAACCGCTGGGAAAAGCCATGGAACCAGCCACGCTTCTCAAGAAACCCTAAAGATACCATAGGCCATCATCCTCCAACAAAGTCAAGAGCATCTAACGTGGGTAATCGTCAACGAAACCCACCTGGGCACCACTCAGTTAAACACAACACTGAGCACGCCCAAGAACAAGACAGTTTCCCCTTTAGAAGCCATGGGAGATCTAATGAGGCAAATTAAAGTCTTCATGGAAAGCAGGGAAAACATGGATGACCACAGAGATGAGTCATGCTCACTGACTAGCGATGACATGGAAGGCCATTGGTCATCCAGGACACCTCCACAATGAAGATGACGACCACCTTTTCTACAACAACACAGAACAAAAGGGTCTCTCACAGTCAACTACAGATGACAACATAGAGGTACCAGAAAACACCGTTCTGGGTACCCATCACTTACCAAGAAACCATCCAACAAGCTCATGAACCATGTTAGCGTAAGAGCAAACACAGTAAGCACGGATGGTCAGCAAGTCTGTCACAATCAGAAGGCATCACAAGAGGAATGCAACGTAGGAGATGAAGTTTTGCATCACAGCTCAGCACAGCCATGCCAAACTACCTCCCACCGTGGGCCAAAGAACTTCCTGCCTTACTGAACTGACTCCCATCAGGTCACAGAAAATCCCTTTTCAAGGCAAAGATGCAACAAACCAATCTTCATCTAAGCCCAGGAAAACTAAGCCAATAGCCATGAGGGCAAGCCTTTGAGAAAAGGGGGGAGCAAAACAGACTGAAACAGATCTGACCATGCATACACTACACGACTTACATACTCGCTAACTTACAGGACCAGTTATCCATGTCTACCATGAAAAACATCCAGCAAACATGTTCTTCCCACAGGTAGAAACTGGCCTCATAAACTAGCTCAACCTCAATTTAGCTACACTCATCATAGTAAACATGTCACAATCTACCCCACAAGCAAAACACCTCCCATCACTTTGTGGTACATGACACGTTAGCTGCAACGGTAGTTGTAGCCCAGACTTAGAAAGACCTAACTGCTTTGTTTTGTTTCACCTCTTCCTTTACTTTCCTTCTTCGTTTATTAGGTAATATGCCTGCCTAACCCCATAAGGGTCAAGGGCATGATAGCAGGATTGACGCACCACGCCTCAAATCTGTAAGCCACCGAAAAACGAGTGTGAGCTAGAGAGCTCTGTAATTGATGGGTCACATAATTTGACCACAAATGATGTCACCAGATCATGATGAAAGGTAAAACGAACTCAACCTAACACAAGTTAGAGAAAAAAAAAAGAGGAAACAAACAAAACAAATTTAAATCACAAAATTTGGTCAACGAGGCACCGCACCTGACCAAAGTAAAGTAACAATTCCAAAATTGTACTACGCTACGCTAACGTGCTAACCATATTGAGTAAATTTAAAACTAAAACTTCTAAACATGAAAACTGTTAGTACTCAATCTAATGCCCTGCACCAGGTGTTGTCTTGTTGTTTGTTGTGTATGTGTCTGCTTCTTCTGCCTGTGTTTCTCCAGCGTTCGCCGATGTCTTCATCCCGACACATCGCCTAACGAAGGGGGGATGTGTAGCAATTGTGGCCGCAACAGACACAAATTAATCTTACAGATGATTCATTCAAACATGAGTCCACACAAAATTAACTCAACATTCCAGGGCCAGTTACGGCCTGGACCTCTCTCTCTCCACAACAAGCGGACAAAGATTTACGACACCTGTGGTACCAAGCCAGGAAGTAAGGGACTTCTCATTGGTCCACAGGCAGTTTCTTCCCTTCCCCCATCGACAAAGTAACTTCTAAGTCCGGCTCTGTGACACCATAAATTCCTTAGAGATTCCAGCACTCAGTAGAAAATCAAGGAAACCCACAGAAACCTTGATACGTATAAACTGCATCAAATCACTAAACCAGTGATTGCCGAACGGACGTTAACCCAGCCATCTGTCGAATGCCCAAAGACACTTTACACCCACACGACACATGTGGTGACCTCTGAATCATCCCCACAGTCCCAAGACATGCGGACTGTCTCTTTACACCCACATGAACACATATATGGATCAATCGTTTTTATACGATGTATTAAAATGTCTAGGGTGTGTACTTTATGTAAATCAAACTATGTATTCTAGTTACTGTGGAATTCTTGTATCTCTGTACTCTCAACTCTTAATATTATAGTGTTTAGTACCGTCTCAGTCAGAAAAACTCAATAGTACCGAATCTTGTAAAATAATTTACAGGAAAAGTTTTATTATTTGAATACCAGCTTTGTACGGATAAACTGCTCCATCTGGACGCAGCCAGGAGGCGTAACTGAACTGAACAAAGAACTTTTGCGCCAAAAACTGACAGACACGATTGGGTCAACCCGAAAGTGGGCGGCGCTCGAATCTTATCTATAAGAGCAGAGACCCCCTTTCTGCCCAAGCTGATGTAACCCTGAAAGAGCCTGATGAAAAGCCTGATGTAGAGCCGGCTGTTCGCCTGTTTGTCCTTCCTGCTGTTCCTGATTTTGCAGTCCACCTTGAAGAAGGAGTTGGAGAACTCCAAAGGTGGCAGACCAGAATGGGTTGAATTTCATTCAAGCCATCTAGAACTCTCACTTTCCTTTCTTTTACTTAAGTTTATTTTCTTTCCGCGAGTCTCGTGTTCTAAGTTAAGTTTCGCCGCAAAGCTTCTCAACGAATCTCCAGCGAGCGCGCTTCAACTTCAAAAAGCCACGAGACCCCCTCATCCAGCAGCCAACACGCCATGTGGTTGGCTCCCCAAGATTCCCAAGACGCCCACCAGAGACACGACGAGACCTTCCGCGAATCACAAAGAACCGGGAAACCCCTTTCCAGCCAGGATCGAGAGGGAATCCCCCGTTCAATGATGACACGCGCGACAAACGCAAGTAACCTCCAGATTCTAAACTGAACTGGTGCATTGATATCAAATTGAATAATCCCGCCTAAGCAACGATAGGAGGGTTTAAGTCCAAACCAGTGGTTCATTCAGGTCATGTGTTATAAATGCAGATACTGCTAGAAACTTGGGACTTCATCTCTCTCTCTCTCTCTCTTAAAACTCACTCTTTACTTCCCTCCTTTCTGCAACGCGTGAATGTGTGTATGTTTGTTTTTGTTAGATTCTAGTTTTACGTGTTAGAGTAATCAATAAAGCTGTGTTTATAAATTAAAGATAGGTGTTCTTGTGTTATGTGCTTACGAATTTTAATGTCTTGAACTGCCGATCTAAATTACCTGGCTATTAAATAGTGTTTCACTATTCTGTGGATATTAATATCCGCTGCAGAGTTGATAGTTACGGCCCGTTCAAATGAACGCTAGACGAGTCATTTGCTCGGTCATAAAATAGACTCCTGCAAAATTCCCTATGAATTAATTAATTCATTACTTTGAGCTAAATAGACCTGTTCCCTTATACAGAGTCCCCTTGTTACATATCATATATGTAATACATGTTATACCGTCAACCAGAGACCGTCAAAGCGGATTACTGGCAGCTACGACGAGCTCTAATTCGCGAATTCTCTGATCCAGAATCAGACCAGGGGCTCATCACTGCTATGGACCTCAGGCAAGGTCGACTTGAGACCCCACAGAACTTTTATAACCGACTACAACATGCCTACTTCGGAGCACGAAACGAACCAGGCATGGAGGAAGACGTCAACTTCAGAACCCTGTTCCTCCGAAACCTGCACCCCACAATTAGTCACCATTTGGGAGTTCTGTCTTGCCCACGCAGCATGACCACCCAACAGTTAAGAGACTTAGCCCACAAGGCTTACACCAAACAAAAGACTATTTCTGAAAAGACTGTGAAACACCCAACCGTGTGCCTTGTCTCTGAGCATCGTCCAGAGCTGACCCTAGAGGGCGCACAACAGAATCACAGCCACAGACCCGTCAACAGAGAGTCTAAACCGTCCCAAGCCAGCAGGGGGCAGCGTGGTCGTGATGGTGCCCATCCGAGGTACCAGAACGATCGCTCTAATGGATCCTGGGACCGGCCTCGCCCTTCCACAACCAAAAGGGGGCAGAAGGAAGCCGGCCGGCAACCCAGAAGGAGCCGAACCCAGTCTCCCAGAACGCCAAGCCCAGAAAGGCGACACAGGGGCCACTCTCGACGTGACACTGATAAACTCGGACCGGAGCCCACGTCTAACAAGACAAGTGCAGCCAATTCCGAAGCTTCAGAACTGCTGAAGGCATTGAAAGAGTTTCTCCAGAAGAAACCTCACAAGAAAGACAAGAAGGATGAACCAGACACCGCATGACTAAACTGGACGTCTGAAGTCACTCTTCCCAACCTTCCTGCAACTGAACCAAACACCCAGAACACTGTCTCCCAAACACAGACTAGTGAACCAGTTGTTGTTGCATCCCACGTCAGCAGCACCCACTCACTCCAGCTGACGGCAACACCTCCAGACCAAGACAGCATCTCTCCGCACATCAACGTACATGAAAGTGCTGTTTTGGTTATCTGCACTCACAATGAGACACACGAGACATATCCCGACTGCTTACCGATCAACACACAAGCCCCAACACCCAGACTCTTGGGGAACCTGATCGAGAAGGGAATGGCTCGAAAACTCTACCTAACCATCACCTTGGAAAAGGAACTGAGGCTCGAAGCCCTCGTTGACACCGGCTCCGACCTCACGTTGATATCTGCCCAACTATTTGAAAAACTCAGATTTGAAGCACAGAGACAAAATCGCACTCTTAACCTTCAAACTTGCAAGCTAAATGTGCAGTCGTATAGCCGAAACGACATCCAGCTCAAGCACATAGCTCCCATTCACCTGACGATTGGACCTATGAGCCTTGTACACCCCGTCTATGTCTCCCCGATGAACACGTATCCGTTTCTCATCGGAAAAGACCTGCTGGACCGCTTCAAACCCTTACTGGACTTCAAACAGCTGAAATTCTGGGCTCAAGTGCGCGACCCTCTGCCCCTTCAGACACACACATCGTCTGAGCAAGACTGTCAAGTCACCGAGGTCACGGAAACTCCCACAGAGCCAGACTGCCAGGTCACAAAGGTCACGGGACCTCCTGCAGCACACTGTGAAAACCCAGCATCCCAGAAGTCTGCACCTTAGTCAACGAACAGGGAACTGTGATACCAGCATACACCAAAGGGGTCGCTGTTCGGCTCAACATGCGACGTGGTCAAACCTTAAACCACACTCTAGGTTTCTTCCAACCCTCACCCGAATGTGTGGAGTTCGGACTCACACTTGAAGCCACACCCCTCACTGAAGTGTCATCTCGTGTAGTTTACATCCTGTTCAACAACTGCACAGCAACTGACATCAACATTCCCAAAGCCTACCGGCTAGGATGGCTAGTGAGCCATGACTTTCACGACTTTGAACTTATACTACCCATCATCAGGCCCATTCCGCCCGCCCTGATACCCGAAGGGAGTACAGACAACACACTGTTCACCGTACCCTTCAAATTCATTGCCATCACATCTGTCATGCCGGTGACCAAAGACCAGGTCTGCCGAACGGAGCTGACAGAGGACAGTCACCTCGCAATATACTCCCATCAGCCTGTCATGGAGACGGATGAACCTGCTTCACTTCTCCATACCAACCTGGCTGATGACACCCAGACGGAGGAACCGTACCCAGGTTTTGAGTCTCAAGTGCAGCAAATTCTACGAGACGCTGAAGCGCTCCAGAGCGAGACAGAACGTCAGGGACTCAGACGAGTCCTCTATAAGTTCAAAGAATCCTTTGCCAAAGACTCTTTAGACTGCGGTCTCACCAACCTCCACACGGTGCGCATCCCAACGCACCCTGATGCGCCTCCCACTTTTGTCAAGCAGTACAAGATTCCCATCGCCTCATACGAACCAGTGCAGGAGATTATCGAATCCATGCTTGAAAAAGGTGTCATTCGTCCATGTAACAGCACCTACTCCGCCCCAATTTGGCCCGTGCTCAAACCCAGCGGGAATTGGCGCCCAACCATAGACTATCGGAGATTGAATCAACAGGTGCCGCTGTCAAGATGGCCTATGACCCAGCTAGAACAAGAAATACCCCGAATCAGGGGAGCCACAATCTTCTCTACACTTGATGTGGCCTCTGGATTCTGGACCATTCCGGTGCACCCAAAAGACCAACACAAGCTAGCATTCACATTTGGCAACCGACAATTCACCTTCAACAGGTGTCCGTTCGGCTATGCCAACTCATCAGCTGAGTTCAACATCTTCCTGAACAAAGCCTGCCCAGATGCCAGAGTAAGAGGCAACCTGATCTATGTAGACGACATTCTCATGAAGAGCACAACGGTGGCCGACCACCTGAAAGAAATAGACTTTGTTTTGAACCAACTATCCACAGCCGGTGCAAAGATTGCCCTCCACAAGGGACAATGGTGCTGGACCAAGGTCAACTACGGCAATCAAACCGTATTCATGCCATTCAAAACATTAAGCCTCCTACTAACGTCTCTGAGCTGCGCAGCTTTCTAGGGGTATGTAATTACTCCTGACAGTTCATTGAAAACTACTCAGACATTGCTAAACCTTTAACAGCCCTGTTAAAGAAAGACTCCCCTTTCGTCTGGTCAGAAGCTCAAGAATACGCCATGACGGCACTAAAAAGACATTTATGCACAGCTCCATGCCTTGCTTACCCCGATCCACAGAAGGAATTCTACCTGGAAGCCGGGTTTTCCGACCAATGTCTCAGTGCTGGCCTATATCAACGACATGACCAAGACAAGAAGGTGGTTGCATATGCCAGCAAAACGCTTCTCCCACCAGAGTGCAAATTCTCGGACTGTGAAAAAGCTCTGTTCTGCACAGTGTGGGCCATTCAGCGATTCTCCAACTACATTGGGGCACAGAAAGTTATCATAGAGACTTGCCACCAGCCCGTAATGTTCCTCAACAGCCAACGCATCCGAGACGGCGTGGTCACTAATTCACGTATAGCCACGTGGTTAATGGCCCTCCAGGGACGCAATGTTGAGGCACGGTATGCACAGAATCACAAATCTGCGCTGGGCAATGGCCTGGCTGCCTGCCAAAACTGCTCTGATAACACGCCTGCTGCTGCAGCGGATGCACAAGAACCCCAACGACAACAACTGACCTGTCACAGGTACTTTGAACCGAATGCGTGCCAAGGCATGCCAGCGGCCTACGTCGATGGATGCTCCTACAACCACGACGGCATCCTCAAGGCAGGTGCAGGAGTGCTGTGGGTGAACGATCAGCCGTGCCCACCACAACACTTCAAGTTGGGACCCCAGTCATCGCAATATGCAGAGATAGCAGCCATTCTCATTGCCCTACAGATCGCATCAGCCCATGACATCAAAGAACTGCTCATCTGCTCAGACTCTAACTATGCCAGACTCAGTTTTGTGTGCCACCTTCCAAGCTGGAAACAAAATGGTTTCAAGACCGCTAACAACAAGCCAGTCAAACACCAACAACTGTTCCAGGAATGTGACAACATCACGAGTACACATGACCTAACAGTGTACTGGAAGAAGGTCAAAGCCCACTCGAAGCTACCAGGTCTCGACAAAGACTTAAATGACCAAACTGATGCCCTCGCGAAGACGGGCGCACTACACGGTGACATGTGGGTACCCCCAAATCCCACATCCAGCCCCAGCGTTGCAGTGCTAACCCGCAGTAAGCGACCGGCTCCGGCTACAATGCCCGCCTCGCAGCCGCTATCGCTAACGCCGCAGATTTCCAACAACGACATTGCGGATATGCAAGCCTCTGACACTGCAATAAAGACAATTTTTGACCACCTCTCTGACCCCTCCAACCACCTTATCACTGACTCTGAGCTCTCTGATGACTCAAGCCTCAGGCATCTACATAACTCCAAACACATGATGCGTATACAGGACGGCATTCTGTGGTTTGCACCCGATGACAGCACAACGCCACGGCTTGTGGTGCCACGGTCGCAAAGGGGGGTGATGCTAATGTACGCCCATGACACACCATGTGCGGGACACCACGGCACCAGAGCCACGAATGAAACACTGAAACAGGTGGCATATTGGCCCGGCATGCAACAAGATGTGGCGGAGTATGTCAGAGAATGTCTGGTTTGCTGCCAGTTCCAACCAGCAAACCCGAACCACAGGCCCCACTGCAACACAGAGGATCACGTTCCGTGGTCAGACCTACAAATCGACTGGGTAGGACCCCTGCCCAGGTCCACAGAGGCAACAAGTACTTTCTCACGGTGGTGTGCCAGTTTACCAAGTGGGTAGAGTGTCTACCAGCACCCACGACACTGCCCAGACCACGGCATACCTCCTGTTAAACCCACATTTTCTCGGTTCGGACTGCCGCTGAAGTCAACTCAGACAGAGGCACCCACTTCACTGCCGAGATTATGCAACAGATCTGGAAATGCCTAGAGTGCAGGCTAAACTTCACATCAGCCACCATCCAATCTCGTCCGGCCAGGTCGAGATCAAATAAGCGGTGGTCGCCATGCTGTAGAAGTATGTGTCTGCTAACCAGAAAGACTGGGATGTGAAACTCCCCTCGTTCTGATGGCTCTCAAAGCTACCCCCGCGGGAATGCGACACGGTGTCCCCTTTCGAACTCATGACAGAGCGGCAGATGACTCTGCCACTTCACTTGCTGTACCAACCGGAGCGCCAACCTTGTCACCGCTTACACGTTCCAGTATCTTGATGAGCTCCACAGACATTTAAAGGCAACCTTCGCTTTTGCCCAGCAACACCTGCAAAAAAGCGCTGAAGGGCAGAAAGCATACTACGACCGGAAAGCATCACACCAGGAACTGGATGTAGGCGACAAGGTCTTGTATTACAGCTTCAACCATGCCACCTTCGACAGGCCCCCCCAGCGGCTGTCAAAGAAATTCCTGCCCCACTGGACAGGACCTCATGAGATTGTGAACAAACTCTCCCCAGTGGCGTACCAAATCCAGCTAAACCGGGGACCCAGAGAACCAGTTCTCAAATGGGTCACGGAACCAGATAAGAGACATATGGCCACTAGCAGAGAAAGACAGGAGAGGCCCAATGCAAGCTAAACTCAACCGCCCTCACCGAAGTGAAAAGACTGTCCCATCAATCTGGGACAAACCTCACTGACCTGTTCCCTCTCTCTTTCCCTGCTCCTTCCTACCTCTCTTGCCTGTCATAGGATGTGGCTGTGGATCATCCTCCTGTGCCTCCAATCAACCAGAGGCCAGCCACCACTGAACATCATCACACCAGGACCAGCCTCGGGCATTGTATTGAGAAAACCGGGACTCCTGATTACCAATTGCGGACGCACACCCAGAAAGTATCGTTCGGACTTGGCCCTGCGCGTCTACAGAGCACACTACCCCCGCAGTAGCCCAGTACAGCTGGGCGGTGCCCGGTGGACAGAGGACTCTCTCCGCCATGCTGAAGCCGATGTCAAGCATGCTCAACCAACTGGAAGATGACAGTCACCCAGCGGAGTTAGGCGGACACAACGCGCTCAAGCCAGTTCCTGGGGCGCTGCTCCGGGCACGCCCGCCGCCGTCGAACTCTGTTTAACATTGGCATGTCAGTGTCAAGCGCAGTAAACATAGCCACGATAAGGCGGCATGTGGCGAAATTCAGACTGAACTTCCCCAACTAAAGAGCAACTCACCACACAGGTGCAGCGCTACAAACCGTCGGCAAGACATTGAGAGGAGCGGTGGTAATCCTAAACACCCACAGTGTCCTGTTGAACCAGACCGTGAACTCCATGAAACAGCTGTTCACAGTCTTCCAGAATGACTTTGCTCAAGCGCGGCTGGTCACAGCCTTGATGACCCGACATGCTACGGGAAGTAAGTTCCTCCGTCGACAGCTTAGCCATGGGTAGAATCCCACCATGCTTGATACCTTTAAGCCTGGTGCAAAATGTGTTGGCATCCGCTATCAACACACCCACCGACCCTCTGCAAATACACCTTGCCTACTCTCTGGGTAGCGCCATTCCCCTTTATGGACCCGAGCAGAAGGAGATGGGTTTCCTTCTTAACTTACCCATCATCGAGTCGAGCCGAATCTACCGACTCAAAGACATTGTCAATGTGGGCTTTTGGAAGGGTAACACACACCTTAAAGTGCGCACTCCTGAGGTGGTCGCGTGCCACGACAGCGATACACAGCTGTACCTAGCCCCGAACCTGCACATGTGTACCCTGACTAAAGATATTCATTATCTCTGTCCTAGCAAGCCTTTCCTCAGAGACAACACCGAGGAATCTGTGGGTTGCAACCCTTGATTGCGACACCGCTGCCCTACGCAGCCACGCCTCGTGCCCAAGTCACCGAGGCGCGGGCGGGATCGTGGGTGACGGGTGGCTTGTCAACACTCCAGTGCGTGCCACGCTGATCTCGACCAGCATGACACACGCCACCCGGTATCAACCTACTGGACCAGAGCATGTGGATCCAAGTACCACGAGGGCCATTCTCCACCTGGAGCGACTTGGCTGTACCATCTTCCGAGTGAAGAGTATCAGTCAGGCTAGAAATCCTTCCTTTTTCAAAGACCGCAACCTCACCTAGATCCAGAGTTAGAGCGGTGGATTGAAAAGCTCAGCTCATTGACATTGCTCCTCGACACAGCCCTCCAAGCTTTGTCGATTGCCAACCCTGAGCGTCTTGCCTGTTGTCCAAACCTGGACGTGTGAGTCATCTGTCTGTTTCAGATAACGAGTGGAGGAACCGCCTGTCAGTCATCAGGCGTCAGCTGCTGGCGTCAGGATTGACCAGCCAATCATCGATCCGGAGGCTCGTTATGAATGGCGACAACTTCAATGGAGTGACTCACGCTGACTCTGGGAGAGTGTGCGCTCTGTGACAGCGGTCTCGTTCGAGAGGTCCAGTCTGAGAGAGAGTTCTTTGGAGCTCACTGCTGTAAGGGCAGTTTGACCAGATATGAGTTTGTTCGCGTGCTATCGCCGTTTACCAGAAATGAGTTTGTTTGTGTGCTATCGTCTGACGTTAGTACTATGCCTGATCACTGATGTGTGCTCGCTGTTCTCTGATATACCATCGTAAAGTTGCCATCTAGTGCTGTATAACATATACCGGGTAGAGAGGTTGTGAGACAGGTAAGCAGGTCGCGACCTACATTTTTCCACATGTAGAGATTCCATGTATTAGACACACTAGGCTTAGGAGTGGTGCTTCTTGTATGTTTTCTTTTTGGTTAGTTAGGAAGTTTAGTTATGGCTTTATGCCGAAGATGTTTCTTTTCACATCTTTTGTTGTTAGTTAGTTTATCTTTCTTAAATTATTAGTTATCTGGGTTTTGGTTTTGTTTTGTTCTTTGATTTAAGCACCACCTGTTTGCTCCTTCCTCTCCCCTGGTTGGTTTGTTTATTGTTGCTCAATTCTAATTCCTTTGTAAATATTCTTTAAATACTTTACTACTTTATCTTTTCATATTACTTCACTTTATTTTGTTTATACACATTAAATCCTTCTTAATTGAAGTTGACTTGTTTCTGCCCATCTTTTGCAGTTCCCCTGCTGTCTTAAACACCCACACACTACACTATGTGTTATGTCTGATACCACACTAGACAATTTAACATCTAATTCACGAGGGACGTAACAGTCATTCAAGAACCACCCGTGCCTCGCTGCTCAGAAAGATTCAGCGGAAAATTGAACTCAGACACACACACATGCAAGAAGCCAGATCAAAGCAAGTATTTTATTCCCAATCAAACTGCGATAAGGTTGTACACTCATTCCTATTTGTGAAATAATTTACTTGAGGTGTCTTGTGAATAACTGCGTGATAAGGCTGTAACTCTCTCTCTCTCTCTCTCTCTCTCTCTCTCTCTCTATACACCTTCCATTCTCTCTCCTTTATTCGCTCCCTGTTTATATCATTCGTTAAGTTTGATTTTTCCTTGTTTGTACCATATGGTTTGTTTTACTCCCTACATATATATGCATATTTCCCTTTTGTGAATCGTAGTTCTGTACACTTAGTTGTTTTATTAAAAACCCAATAATTACATGAAATTGAATCTGTCACCTTGCTCACATATATCGAAGTCAATGAGCTGTAAGATCGTAGCTACCTATAAAGCTTGATTTTCGTATTACTATTCAAGTAATACAAATTGTACAAACAAAGGAAATATTATTTGTCTGATCAGCAAATTAATGTTTCTTCTAGTTTGTAAGATTGATATTTGATGAAGTAATCTGAATTTCCACTCGCAGAACGAGAGGAATTTAGAGATCGCTGCAATCAACTTTTATAAAGGTTACTTTTACATGATTAAAGGTTCCGTTATAAGTTAATATTGTTGTGTAGGACAAATGAATAATATTCATAAACACATGAATATTTACCCCATTTGAATTAATTATTCCCCGAGACTCATTGTCGCTACACAGTAAAATGACTTGTAAATAAATACAGTAATATTCAGGGTCACTCTGAACTAATATCAAATGACAGAATAAGCAAACCTATAAAGGAAAGATTTTTATGAATTTTTGAATATTGGACACAGTGTAAGGGCCTTAATGCACTTTGATATTTTGGGTGGGTTTGACTGTACTTTTCTCCAAAACTATACAGTAAAATGACTTGTAAATAAATACAGTAATGGTCAGAGTCAATCTGAACTAATATCAAATGACAGAATGAGCAAAGCTATAAAGGAAAGATTTTTATGAGTTTTTTTCAATTTGGGACAGTGCAAGTGCTTGAATGCACTTTGATATTTTGGGCGGGTTTGACTGTACTTTTCTCCTAAACTATACAGTAAAATGACTTGTAAATAAATACAGTAATATTCAGGGTCACCCTGAACAAATATTAAGTACATAAATGGGCAAACCTATAAAGGAAAGATTTTTATGAATTTTCGAATATTGGACACAGTGTAAGGGCCTGAATGCACTTTGATTTTTGGCACAAGTTTGACTGTACTTTTCTCCAAAACTATACAGTAAAATGACCTGTAAATAAATACACTAACAGTCAGAGTCACCCTGAACTAATATTAAATGACAGAATGAGAAAACCTATAAAGGAAAGATTTTTATGAATTTTTCAATATTGGACACAGTGTAAAGGCCTGAATGCACTTTAATTTTTGGGCCAAGTTCGACTGTACTTTTCTCCAAAACTATACAGTAATATGACTTGTAAATAAATACACTAATAGTCAGGGTCACTCTGAACTAATATCAAATCTGTGAATGAGCAAACCTATAAAGGAAAGATTTTAAATGTTTAGTTTTTTTGAATATTGGACATGGTATAAGTAATTGTATAAATGATGTATAAAAACGTAAACATTAAAATCACATTAAAGTAAATAAATAAATAAATAGAAAGTAACAATAATTATGTATGATATTAACATGAATATTAACATTAAATAATAATAATAAATAATATATATATATATATATATATATATATATATATATATATATATATATATATATATATATATATATATATATATATATATATATTAAAATAAAATAATAAATTATGTATAATAATTAATGTATAGCATATGCAAACATTAAAATAAAAAATAACATTAATGATGTATGATAATTAACATGAATATTAGCATTAATTTATAGTAATAAATAATGTATAATTAATAATATATATACAACTATATTTTAAAAATAAAATTAATAAATAATAAAATTAATAAAGTATGTATAATAATTAATGTATAGCATATAAAAACATTAAAATCATAAAGTTATTAAAAATAAATTATGTATAATAATTAATGTACAGCATATAAAAACATTAAAATCATAAAGTTATTAAAAATATAGGTTTCACTTTATTTTGATGGTCCCTTTAACATATTCTGTTGACTATAAGTAGCGTTGCACCTACATGTCCACTAAATATCTTTAGAGTGTTAGTAGAGTTTCAGTAGACTGGTAGGGTTAGGGTTAGAATAAGTTGACATGTAGTTGCAAAGTTACTAATAGTCAGTAGAATGTCTGTTGAAAGATCATTAGACTAAAGTGTTAGCAGATACTAAGCAGATAGTCTACTAATACTCTAATGAGAGTTAGTTGACATGTAGGTGCAACGTTACTTATAGTCAACAGAATGTTCTAAAGGGACCATCAAAATAAAGTGTTACCAAAATATATTATGTATAATAATTAATGTATAGCCTATGCAAACATTAAAATTAAAATAAGTCATGTCTATTTAAAAAAAAAAAAAAATCATTAAATTTTATTATTTGTGTCCTAATAAGATGGAAAATAGCAATATATTATAATTTTTTTAATGTTGTTTATGGTCTTAAATGCAAGTAGGTTAAAAAGTATAAATGAAACGCCTTTATTACAGAGTCTTTAACTCTATTTTGATTGCTTCCAGCACCCATACCGTAAGTGCACGATTATACGCGCATATTAAAAAAAAAGAGCGGCTGGCTTGACCTTGTATTTTCAAAGCGCGGCTGGCTTGACCGCAGTGATTTTACCATGGTAACTGTAGCTCAATCCTGTTATTAAAAGCCCAGTGACCACAAAGCTTACCTTTTTTTTTTACCACACTAGCTGTAGTTTTGTTGTGGTATTTGTATTTAATTAATAGTTACAAAGCATCATGCTTTTAACACTGGCTTTACTGTGGTATTTGTAGTTAAAACACAGAAACTACTTATACAATGCTTGTACTAGCTGTACACTGTGTACTAGCTATTATAAAGCATGGTAACACAACACTTACAATTGTTTTACCTCATTACCCATAGTTTTACTGTGGTATTTGTTGTTAAAGCACAGTAACCACAATACTTACCATGTTTTTACCACAGTAACCATAGTTTTACTGTGGTACTTGTTGTTAAAGCACATTAAACACCTCTTTCCATGGTTTTAACACAGTAACAATAGTTTTAATGTGGTAGTTGTAGTAAAAGCATAGTAACACTAACAACACCTTACCATAGTTTTATGAAAATGACTACAACACTTGCCATGCCTTAAATGCTCTTTTGTATTTCAATATTTATGTCATTGTAAGTTAATATTTTTTCTGTCTTGCAGTTACTTCAGATCACCTTCTCCTCCATCTCCATCTCCCACAACAACTTTAAATCCAACAGCTCTTTTAAGAAGCCATCTCTCACAAAAGCTCACTTACTGTCTGTTTTTCTGAACTGTAATCTGTAATTCATATACACGTGTTTTTGCTCTTTCTTTCTCTTATTCATCTTGGCATATTTTTTAAAACTCAAAACTAAATTTTGACCATTTATGTCAGAAAGCTGCTTGTAATTAACAGGGAACTTGAACTCAAAGCTCCCAATGCTGATCCCGAAGAAGCTGCCATGGAGGCTGAACAAGTCCTTCAAAGGTTCAACCATTCACAGGTAATGTTGAACACATTTCGCTGTAACAGATTTGCTTTAAGGAATCTTTATTATTTTATGTGTTATTAACTTTCCTTAAAGTCCTTCCTCTCATTTATATTGGTCACAGATCATGTTTAACACATTGTCTCAACATGTGTGTGTGTGTGTGTGTGTGTATATATATATCTTTGTTTTTCTTTGTTTCAGCTGAAAAGGAAGTGATGTCAAGGGCTTGTTAAACCTGACTTGTCCGTGGAGAGGGATGAATTTGGCCATCTTGTGCATTTATGAACAAGACAAAAAGCTGCAACTGCAAACATTTCCTGGGGTATGTCTGTATTGGTCTTAACCCTTGATTGAACATTACAGCAGTTACATTTTGCACTGCCTCATCAGTAAGGACCTAATAAGGCAGGTTTCCTCAAACTCGGTCTTGGAGGGCCACTGTCCTGCAGAGTTTAGCACCAACCCTAATCAAACACACCTTCCTGTGATTTTCTAGTGATCCTGAATACTTTGATTAGCTTGCTCAGGTGTGTTTGATTAGGGTTGGTCCTAAACTCTGCAGGACAGTGGCCCTCCGTGACCGAGTTTGAGGAACCCTGTAATAAAGTGTCATGTTCATGTAGTAGTAGTTCACACAGATCGAGTTATTCCATTCCAGTGTGCTACTTGTCCATTTTTTTTCTATATGTAAACACGCACTAGACTGATGTGTTTAACCGGTGTGCTCACGCCTTGCGTCTTTTGCAACGTCTCAAGCATGACACAATGTTCTAAAAAAAGGTGCTCAAGTTAAAGTCAGTTCAAATTCTCCTTGTGGTCCCCCCCTATTCCACTGCCCGTATCTCAGGTTTTTCAAAGCAAACATGCTTTCTGTGTGAAAGCCCATAATTCATACAATTTACCATGTCAGCGAATTCATAAGATATTGGACAAGCAAACTTGTACAAAATTCTATAGCTTTTATTCCTGCTTCATCATTGGCTTCTGCATCAACTCTTGTGCTGAGTGTGCCCATTGTAAGTAGTCGGACAATTTATATCAGAAAGTTTATATTAAGTCATGTAAAATGTATTCTTTATTAACCTTTAGAAATTGTGAATGTCTCTTCCATTCCAACAGTAGGCTAGATGATATTTGCCCACACCTCATAGTCTGCCTTTTTTTCCACGTTGATTTTTATTGAACACATCTGTTTAAGAAGCAAGAGTCTGGAAATGCTAGTTTAACATGTCACATGACACATCAGATCTCACTCTCACTCTCACTCAAACACACACTCACTCACTCACTCACTCACTCACTCACTCACACAGACACTTACTCACTCTCTCTCTCACACACACACACACACACACACACACACACACACACACACACACACACACACACACACACACACACACACACACACACACACACACACACACACACACACACACACACACACACACACACACACACACACTCACTCACTCACTCACTCAGACACTCACTCAGACACTCCCTCACACACTCACTCAGACACTCACTCACTCACTCACCACTCACCCACTCACTCACCACTCACCACTCACTCACCACTCACTCACCACTCACTCACTCACTCACTCACTCACTCACCACCACCACCAGACACTCCCTCACACACTCACTCACAAACTCCCTCACACACTCACTCAGACACTCCCTCAAACACTCCCTCAGACACTCCCTCACACACTCAGGCACTCCCTCACACACTCAGACACTCCCCCAACACTCAGACACTCCCTCACACACTCAGACACTCACTCACTCACGCACTCACTCACTCACTCAGACACTCACTCACTCAGACACTCCCTCACACACTCACTCACACACTCCCTCACACACTCACTCAGACACTCCCTCACACACTCACTCAGACACTCCCTCACACACTCACTCAGACACTCACTCACACACTCAGACACTCCCTCACACACTCAGACACTCCCCCACACACTCCCTCACACACTTAAGACACTCCCCCACACACTCCCTCAAACAACAGATATAATACGTATGAACAATTGATAAATCTCGGGTTGCTGAATATTCGATCCCTTTTGCCAAAAACGCTTATTGTTAATGATATGATTATAGATCATAACCTAGATGTGCTGTGTTTGACAGAAACCTGGCTAAAACCTGACGACTACATTACTTAAAATGAGTCCACTCCCCAAGATTATTGTTATAAACACGAGCCACGTCTGAAAGGAAAAGGGGGAGGTGTTGCTGTAATTTATAATGATATCTTCAGTATTACTCAGAAGTCTAGTTTCAAATATAATTCCTTTGAAGTTTTGGTGCTTTATGTAACATTGTGTAGTGTAAATGATAAATCCCGTTTGACATTTGTGTTGGCTACTGTATACAGGCCACCAGGGCACAATACAGACTTTATCAAAGAATTTGCTGGTTTTCTATCAGAGTTAGTACTGGCTGCAGATAAAGTACTAATTGTTGGTGATTTTAATATCCATGTTGACAATGAAAAAGACGCATTGGGATTGGCATTTAAAGACATTCTAAACTCTATTGGAGTTAGACAACACGTGATCGGGACCCACTCATCGCCTTAATCATACTTTAGATCTAATACTGTCACATGGACTAAATGTTGATACCATTAAAATTCTGCAGCAGAGCGATGACATCTCAGATCATTACCTAATATCATGTATACTTAATTTAGCTAAAGCTGCAAAGCCATCCTCGCTTCAAATATAGCAGGACTATAACCGCTGCGACTAAAGATTGCTTTATACATAATCTTCCTCATCAGTTCCATCTCCTCAGAATTACAGATAGCCAAGAGGAACTTGATGTTGCAACAGAAACTACTGACTCTCTCTTTACTAGCACTTTAGACATAGTTGCTCCTCGGCACTTAAAGAAGATTAAAGCAAATAATCCAACGCCGTGGTACAATGAGCACACTCGGGCCCTTAAAACAGCAGCCAGAAAAATGGAGCGCAGCTGGAAGAAAACAAAACTGGAGGTTTTTCGCAATTTGTGGAAAGAGAGCATGATTGCATACAGAAAGGCCATAAAAACTGCTAGATCTGCTTATTTCTCAACTCCTTTAGAAGAAAACAAACACAACCCTAGGTATTTATTCGATACAGTGGCTAAATTAACAAAGGATAAAGCTTCAACTTCTGACGTTTGTAAACAACACAGCAGTAATGACTTTATGAACTTCTTTACTAGTAAGATTGATAACATTAGGAATAAAATTATAACCATGCAGCCGTCTACTACAGTATCACTTCAGACAGAACATTGTAGTCTCACTGAGGAAAAATTACACTCATTCACTGCTATAGGAGGAGAAGAATTGGCTAAACTTGTTAAATCATCAAAATCAACAACATGTATGCTTGACCCTATACCGACTAGGCTATTAAAAGAGATGCTTCCAGAGGTCATAGATCCTCTGCTTAATATTATTAATTCATCCTTGACATTAGGATATGTACCAAAAACTTGTAAGTTGGCTGTAATTAAACCACTTATTAAAAAAACGCAACTTGATCCTAAAGAATTAGTCAATTACAGACCAATCTCGAATCTACCGTTTCTATCAAAAATATTAGAAAAGGCTGTGTCTTCACAATTATGTTCCTTTTTAGAAAGAAATGGTATTTGTGAGGATTTCCAGTCAGGATTTAGACCGTATCATAGTACTGAGACTGCTCTAATTAGAGTTACAAAATGATTTACTCTTATCATCTGATCGTGGTTGTATCTCTCTATTAGTGTTACTCGATCTTAGCGCTGCATTCGATACTATCGATCACAATATTCTTTTGAATAGACTCGAAAATTATGTTGGCATTAGTGGAACTGCATTGGCATGGTTTAAATCGTACTTATCTGACCGTTATCAGTTTGTAGCAGTAAATGAAGAGATGTCACACCGATCACAAGTTCAGTATGGAGTACCGCAAGGCTCAGTGTTAGGACCGTTGCTTTTCACCCTGTATATGCTACCACTGGGAGATATCATTAGGAAGCATGATGTTAGTTTTCATTGTTATGCTGATGATACTCAGCTCTATATTTCTTCACACCCTGACGAAACTTACCAATTAACAAGATTAACGGAATGCATAGCTGATATTAAAAATTGGATGAATAGTAATTTCCTGCAACTTAATTCAGATAAAACTGAATTTTTAATTATTGGACAGAAAAGCTGCACAAGTAGTGCCCTAGAATACTGTCTAACCCTCGATGGCTGCTCTGTCAAGTCCTCGTCGTCAGTGAGGAACCTGGGTGTGCTCTTTGATACCAATCTTTGAAAGCCACGTTTCTAGCATCTGTAAAACTGCATTCTACCATCTTAAAAATATATCTAAATTACGTCACATGCTTTCAATGCAAAATGCTGAACAATTAGTACATGCGTTCATGAGCTCAAGGCTAGATTATTGTAATGCTCTACTGGGTGGTTGCCCTGCTCGCCTAATAAATAAACTCCAGCTGGTCCAAAACGCAGCAGCTCGAGTTCTTACTAGAACCAGGAAGTACGATCATATTAGTCCAGTTCTGTCAACACTGCACTGGCTCCTATTAAACATCGCATACATTTTAAAATCTTGCTTATTACTTATAAAGCAATAAATGGTTTAGCTCCCCAGTACTTAAGCGAGCTCTTAACGCATTATACTCCATCACGTCTATTGTGGTCTCTAAACTCTGGCCAGTTGAAAATACCTAGAATATCTAAATCAACTGCAGGCGGTCGATCCTTTTTAGCACCTAAACTCTGGAACAGTCTTCCTAGCATTGTTCGGGAAGCAGACACACTCTGTCAGTTTAAATCTAGACTAAAAACACATCTCTTTACTATGGCATACATAGAACATTTTTAACTTTCTTTATTCAAATCAAATGACTGATTGTTAGGCTGCATTAACTAGGTCAGCGGAACCGAACACTTCCCATAACACCTGATGCACTCGTTACATCATAAAAAGAGTTGCATCCACATTAATGTTAGTCTCTCTGTTTATCCCGAGGTTTACTGCAGTCGGCCGGATCCAGGCCGTGTCCGGATCGGATGGTGGACCTGCATCTGGACATGACCTGCTCATCCTGGAGTGTCTGCTGAGACCGTGTCCATTAGTGTCTCCTCTGAATCTGCCTCACCGAACGTCATCCTCAATTAACCCGCCTCGCGCAATAACTCCGATCTTTCAAGTATTCATTTTCTTGTGTAATCGACGCGCCATCCTAAATGAACCCGTCTCGTGCGTCATACCCAAAATTTCGAATATTCCTATCTAATATGATTTATGACCTGCAAGGTTGCCAGAGTAATAATTATACACTGTTAATAATAGGCCAGAGGAGAACTGGCACCCCGACTGAGTCTGGTTTCTCCCAAGGTTTATTTTTCTCCATCATGCCCTGATGGAGTTTTGGTTCCTTGCCACTGTCGCCTTTGGCTTGGCTTGCTCAGTTGGGGACACACAAATTATGATCCAAGTTACTCAACTAAATATACAAATAGAATTTATTAATTTGGTCATATATCTATAAACTATCCAAATTAAACTAGCCAAATCAAATTTTGTTGCAATGTTGTCCTGTTTAACACTGTGAAGCTGCTTTGAAACAATCGTCATTGTAAAAGCGCTATATAAATAAAGTTGATTGATTGATTGATTGACTTAGACACTCCCCACACACTTAGACACTCCCTCACACACTCAGACACTCACTCACTCACTCCCTCACACACTCACTCACTCCCTCACACACACAGACACTCAATCACTAACTCACTCACTCACACACTCACTCACTCACTCACACACTCACTCCCTCACACACTCAGACACTCCCTTATGGCGTTCCGCCGGGCTCATTAAAGTGACTTTGCTACATGCACTCGTCTCAACAAACGTCTCACTCAACGTCTTAACTTTTTTTTTTATTCTGCTATTTATTCCATTCAATTTAAGACGCAGACGAGGCGTAGACGTGACGTAGACGTCACGCAGACGTCACGTAAATCACGTGTGGCAGTGAAGCGTCCACTCAGACGTTACGCGTCATTCACGTGTAGCAGTGAAGTTATAAAAACAAAATTCTGCTAACACGTATTATAACACGGCTCAGTGCAGTGTGTCAGCAACTGCGCTATTTACTTTCACTTCACTCACTCCTCTCAATGAACGTGACGTCTGCGTCTGTGATTATATTTGTGTGTGTGAATTCTTGTTTAACCCACATTGTGAGGACCAAATGGCCCCACAAAGATAATATGTGGGGAAACTTTTTGATAGCATATAGTAGCCTATTTTAGTTTAAATTTATTGTTGGGGTTGTTATTGTGTTTTTATCATTTATAATTGTAATGTAGGCCTGTTGATTCAGGTCATCCAATAACAGAAATTAGTGATTTACACCAATACTGTGATATGCGGGCGATTAACCCTGCTTGTGGAGTAAATGAAGGCTGTGGTAAATTAAGATAATATAAATGTCATACATGTAGGCTAGTGGGTTGATTCATGATACGTTTGGGCATGAGAGGTAGAGGGTTTGCACAATCATTTCAAAATTATATAACACCACGGTTTGATTTAGTTTGCCATTTGGGTTATATTTGTAAGATCTCACGAATCCTGATAAATGCAATTTCAACTATTTCTGAAGTGCTTCTATTATAAAAAAGCCCACCATTTTCTCACATAACGCAGTTAAACAGCCCCTGCATAGAGTGAATAATCGATTTTTAAGCCATTGATAATGATAAACCACTTCAGCACCGCCGCCACGGACAGCACCTGCTACTGTCGCACTTAAGAAGGAATACCTTAAGCAACCTCCTAAGGTATAGTTCGGGAAACACGCCTAAAAATGGTATAACTTTAAGTTAAGTTATACCTTAAGAGTCTTCGTATCGCGCTAAGAGACAACGTTATCGGAAATGCAACCTGAGCTGGCTCATGTTATATTTACACGTTGAATTGCCCTGCGTTTATGAATTGCAATTTTTATTGTGTTAGTTCTGTTACATCCTGTTGTGAAAATGCTGGTGACCACTGCTCTTATGTGCTTTATAAATAAAATATGATGGATTGACTGATATCGTAGATTTTACATCGTCGCTTTGCTATTGTGGCAGAAATGACATGTAACAACAGCTGACCAAAACCTAACAAAAATACACTAACAAAAGAATCATTAAAAAAACACAACGTTTGCAGGTCCTGTTAGGAGTGGATACTGAACAATATGTCATTAGTGAAATGAGAATGATTATTAGCCTATTATTTGTATTATTAATATTAGGCTACTTTTATTATTTAATTAATATTAGCAACAATTCGTTTGCACCGTAATTATATCATACTTTAGGTCAGGGTACTCAAGTTCAGAGGCCAAGGGGCACATTTAAACCACACTAGCCATTATTTTTAATGGAAGGAAATTAACATTAAAATAGTAAAATGTTAGAATGTTTTAACCACTTCGTTATTTTGGCTTGGAATTTCGTTTGTTAGAAATATAAATATAATTTAGAAATGCTTTTGAAATTAAAAACTTTGCGTTTAATATACAAAATAAATTGCACCAGACAGAGGGTTAAAGAAAACATATAGGCTCATATAGGCTTATTTAGTTTCACATATTCTGATGGATATTTTCCTTAATGACAGCGGATATAACGCACACAACTCTGTCATTTTTATCCATACAGATAAGAGGACATATTTATAAACAATAAACTGTTACTTTTATTTGTCTACACTCACTATAACAAAGGCTGTGGAATACACTGAACTTTTTGTGCTCCACTCCAAATGCGGTCTTCATTTAAAAAAAAAAAAAGTGTTTATTAAACGCAACGTTTTTAATTTCTAAATTTTCTAAATTTAGTTAATATATAACAAACGAAATTCAAAGCCAAAATAACGAAATGGTAAAAATAAAAAATCAAACAAAATTCAAATGCAAGCAAATTCAAACATTTCGCTCTTTTAATTTGAATCAATTCTTTTGTCACCTTCCATCCAAAATAATGGCTATTGCATGGCTTGGATACACATAAACCCATCGACATACCTAGCAGGGAAACATTTTTTTTTATGTCGCATAACATCTGTTAATGGAAACGCCGTCATTTCATAATAGTTTTATTATATATATATATATATATATATATATATATATATATATATATATATATATATATATATATATATATATATATATATATATATATATATATATTTTTTTTTTTTTTTTTTTTTTATTATTATTATTTCTTCATCGACATTTAGTAAATACCACAAAGGTTTTGCGCAAATCTGTAATGGAGAGAGCAGTCCAGACAAATTCAAGTGGATTCAGGCGGTCTTGCAAACGCGTTTGATCCAATTAAAAGAAAAAAATTCTTAAATATCCACATAAACGACAAATTGTTCACTATAGCAATAGTAGACCCCCGTTAATATAACTGTGCCTCGCCCATCCCATTTGCACAGGGCCTGTTTGTTTTACTAGGAGCTAGCCTATATAAATCATTAAAGTGTGATGTTTAAATTATGCAAGTGAAAGTGAGCACTGGCTGCGTATCGCGCAAACTTTTTAATGATGCGCTTAGCTTTAAGAAATAATTACTACCGGCGGGCCACCTGTTGAGTGGTCTACAGGGCATCACCGAGCTGTGATGATCATAAAGATTACAGATATTATTTGCCCATAAAACCAAAACATTAGGTCTAATAATAATAATAATAATAGCCTATATTAATTTTATATAGCCTAGCTAGTGCCTAAATTATTATCGGTCTAATAGCCTATGCATCTGACCACTGCAATAATCAGTTTGAAAATTAAGAACAGCTTTTTCAAACGCCATTTAAAACAACTTGCCTACTTCTCTCCTCATTTCACAACATATGGGCCACAAGGGAAATATTAAGAAAATACATTTATATAATTGTATAATTTATAAAGATGTAGGCTATTATTACTTATATGTGTTTAAGCCTAAATTAGTCTCTCGATGTATCTGAGAGAATATAGGCCTATAGTCTTTAATGCAGTGTCAGAAGTCAGCTTACTTTCTGCAGTGAATATAGACTGGTGTTTGAGACTTTTCATGTTAATAAAATGAAGAAAATTATTAAACAGTTAAGTAAATAGCATAAAAAAGTAAATAGCCTATAGTGGGACACAACCTAACATAATGACTCTGTTTGTGAAAATTGACTTGTGGTTCAGAGTGCTTATTTTTTAACTCCACATTATTGAAACCACCTTCAAGCAGAAGCAGACCTCAAGTTTAGGCATATGAACCAATGATGTGGCAGACGCAGACGTCACGTTTGGCAGACGCAGACGTCACGTTCTGCAGACGCAGACGTCACGTTCGCGAGACGCAGACGTCACGTTCATTGAGACGAGTGCATGTAGCAAAGTCACTTTAATGAGCCCGGCGGAACGCCATACTCCCTCACACACTCAGACACTCACTCACTCACTCACTCACTCACTCACTCACTCACTCACTCACTCACTCACTCAGACACTCAGACATTCACTCACTCACTCACTCACTCACTCACTCACTCACTCACTCAGACACTCACTCACTCACTCTCTCTCTCTCTCTCTCTCTCTCTCTCTCTCTCTCTCTCTCTCTCTCTCTCTCTCTCTCTCTCTCTCTCTCTCTCTCTCTCTCTCTCTCTCACTCGCTCTCTTACACACACGTGTCTTCATTTCTCCTCTACAGTGAACAGTCCCATCTCTACTATGATCACTAGTGTCATTACCATCACTTTTATTCTACATGATAACAGAGGAAGAAGAGGAAAAATAATAATGGTATTGTAAAAATTATCATTATTTCCTTCATTGTGTCAACTTAATGTTATTGAATTGCATTACCTACCTACCTACCTATATGCATTTTTCTTGCTGAAAACAGTTGACTTTTATAATTATAATTATTAACTATTCTAGTTTACCTTACATGTTGTTGCAATATAAGTAAACTATGATTATATAGTTTTAAATAAATAATGTAAATTATTGTTCTTAACCATTTTGTGCCTGTTTGCCTTGCAACTCCTGATTATTATTAATCTTATCAATTGTTACATATGTCTTATGTTACATATGGATTTTTGGTTTCACTTTATTTTGATGGTCCCTTTAACATATTATGTTGACTATAAGTAGCGTTGGACCTACATGTCCACTAAATATCATTAGAGTGTTAGTAGAATGTCAGTAGACTGGTAGGGTTAGGGTTAGAATAAGTTGACAAGTAGTTGCAAAGTTACTAATACTCAGTATGATGTCTGTTGAAAGACAATTGGAATAAAGTGTTAGTAGATAATAAGCAGACAGTCTACTAATACTCTAATGAAAGTTAGTTGACATGCACAGTGCACAGTTACGTATAGTCAACAGAATGTTCAAAAGGGACCATCAAAATAAAGTGTTACCGGATTTTTTTATTTTTATATTTCTTTACAATTGTACATAATATATAATTGTACACCTATATTAATCATTACATAATAATGTAAATACCGGTAATATAATTTTTTATACCTCTAATCAAGTAAAACAATTTTTATATAAGCAACTTTTCTATTTTTCTTTTTTTTATAGTGCCACAAACTGGAGAAATACCTGGGTGACAGAGGATGCATTGCTGGGCACTTATGTTTGTCTTTAAACAGTTTGACATATCAATAAACATTTTGAAATTACTACAAAATGTGTACAGTCATTATTATTTTGTTGTTGTTGTTGTTGTTGTTGTTGTTGTTGTTGTTGTTGTTGTTGTTGTATTAGCTGCACTTATCTTAGGTCCAGAAATACTGCATGCTTGAATAATTATCAGAGGAGTAGTTTTGTAAAAAAAAGGAAATGTTTTAAATTATTTTAACATTTATTTGTCATACAGTATACAACTTTAACCCATATTAAAAAACGTTTAATGTTGCAAAGTATGTTTTGTTGTTATTATTACGTCAGCAATCCATTCAGTTAACAATGTGGTAATGCTATGTTGTGTGAAATGACCCCTTTACCGAGATCCTAACCCAAAGTGTAACTTCACTGAACTACAAACTAAGACTATTGCGTGTCATCAACATAGTGACAGAGGCTTATGGGTAATGTAGTTTAAAACGTGTAATAAAGAAATTGAAAAAAAAATACTATCTTTAATGAACAAAGAGAGATTTAATCATGTTCATTAGGCAAACCTCTATGAAATATTTGAGAGGCAGGCTGAAATTTGGTATTTTACTTGGCATTTTCACAAAAAAAACTTTATAACACCTTTTCCTACATATATTTGAAAAGGTATGCAACATTATTTAGTTAACACAGTGTAAATAGTTGTCATGCTAATTTTCTTTTTGATACTATAATCAGACTTTGAATTACAGCCATTTGAATTGTGAACTTTTTTTTTTTGCTTTTCTAGGGGACTATATCTTGCCCCTGGGGATGTAAGGGCACACACAATATAAGCCATACAGTCTCTTCTAATGCATCTTTCAGCCTTCCCTTCACTGAAATTTGGCATACTTATCGTATTCAACTCGGCATCTAGGTCACTAAGCATATGCAGTGGTTACATTCTAGCAAATTGTTGTCCTAAATGTCATTAATATGACTAAATGTTCATGTCTCAATTAAAACAATCATGGTAATTTTATGTTTTTTTTTTTGGTTTTTTTACTAAATCAAATTGTGTATCTACTAAACACCATCCTTAATATGGAATATTTACCATTCTTCATCTAAAATTTAACATGAGAATACAGCTAACGTAGCATATAAAAGACATGATATTCAAGAGAAATAAAAATGGGTTATGTTAAAACCATGATATTTATCAGTTCCCAAATAAGGCCTCCACACAAATGCATGCATGATGAAATCACATCCAGTTTCCTTACAGGAACTATCCTGGTTTTCTTCCGCTTGCTTGCCTGTCCATGTCCCAATCATAATCTTCTTCTTCTATGTCTATACAATTTGCAATTGCAGAACAAATGCAATTGCATTATGCAGAACAAATTAACAAAAGATGTAACTAATTCAAATAAAATCACTTTGTCACATTACCATGAACGAAAATGTACAGGTGATGACATTATTTTGTGCAAACTCCGCAGCATGACAGTACGCATGACAAGTATGGAATATATACTCAACACATATACAGTATTAACAATATACAGTAAATACTGACTAACTGACTAACCAGAATAATCAAGGTTTTTAGTATATTTTTTATTGCTACGTGGCAAACAAGTTACCAGTAGGTTCAGTAGATTCTCAGAAAACAAATGAGACCCAGCATTCATGATATGCACTCTCTTAAGGCTGTGTAATTGGGCAATTAGTTGAATTAGTTGAAAGGGGTGTGTTCAAAAAAATAGCAGTGTGGCATTCAATCACTGAGGTCATCAATTTTGTGAAGAAACAGGTGTGAATCAGGTGGCCCCTATTTAAGGATGAAGCCAACACTTGTTGAACATGCATTTGAAAGCTGAGGAAAATGGGTCGTTCAAGACCTTGTTCAGAAGAACAGCGTACTTTGATTAAAAAGTTGATTGGAGAGGGGAAAACCTATAAAGAGGTGCAAAAAATGATAGGCTGGTCAGCTAAAATGATCTCCAATGCCTTAAAATGGAGAGCAAAACCAGAGAGACGTGGAACAAAACGGAAGACAACCATCAAAATGGATAGAAGAATAACCAGAATGGCAAAGGCTCAGCCAATGATCACCTCCAGGATGATCAAAGACAGTCTGGAGTTACCTGTAAGTACTGTGACAGTTAGAAGACGTCTGTATGAAGCTAATCTATTTTCAAGAATCCCCCGCAAAGTCCCTCTGTTAAAAAAAGGCATGTGCAGAAGAGGTTAAAATTTGCCAAAGAACACATCAACTGGCCTAAAGAGAAATGGAGGAACATTTTGTGGACTGATGAGAGTAAAATTGTTCTTTTTGGGTCCAAGGGCCACAGGCAGTTTGTGAGACGACCCCAAACTCTGAATTCAAGCCACAGTACACAGTGAAGACAGTGAAGCATGGAGGTGCAAGCATCATGATATGGGCATGTTTCTCCTACTATGGTGTTGGGCCTATTTATCGCATACCAGGGATCATGGATCAGTTTGCATATGTTAAAATACTTGAAGAGGTCATGTTGCCCTATGCTGAAGAGGACATGCCCTTGAAATGGTTGTTTCAACAAGACAATGACCCAAAACACACTAGTAAACGGGCAAAGTCTTGGTTCCAAACCAACAAAATTAATGTTATGGAGTGGCCAGCCCAATCTCCAGACCTTAATCCAATTGAGAACTTGTGGGGTGATATCAAAAATGCTGTTTCTGAAGCAAAACCAAGAAATGTGAATGAATTGTGGAATGTTGTTAAAGAATCATGGAGTGGAATAACAGCTGAGAGGTGCCACAAGTTGGTTGACTCCATGCCACACAGATGTCAAGCAGTTTTAAAAAACTGTGGTCATACAACTAAATATTAGTTTAGTGATTCACAGGATTGCTAAATCCCAGAAAAAAAATGTTTGTACAAAATTGTTTTGAGTTTGTACAGTCAAAGGTAGACACTGCTATTTTTTTTAACACACCCCTTTCAACTAATACCCCAATTGCACAGCCTGAGAATTTCTGAGAATCTACTGAACCTACTTGTAACTTGTTTGCCACGTAGCAATAAAAAATATACTAAAAACCTTGATTATTCTGGTTAGTCACATTGTACTGCTATTATTTTGAACAATACTGTACATAGTATACATATGGGACTGGATATATACTGTACACAGAGCACTAAATGAAAACAATAATAAACACAATAAATCACAGTATACATATACCGTTGCAGTTGAGTATGAACTAGTGCAAATAGATTGTCAGGATACAGTCAGTGTAACTGATGGAGAGCAGTGCATATGAGGGTTGCTGTGTGTGGCATTACTCGTACGAGTTCAGCAGTCTGATTGCCTGTGGAAAGAACTCATCTCGCAGACGGTTGAGGTGCAGCTGGTGCAGGTTCTTCAAGATCTGCCTGATGGTAACGTTAAGAGCAGGCCAGGGCTTGGGTGGCTGGAGTCTCAGATGATCCTCCGTGCTTTCCTCACACACCACCTGGTGCAGATGTCCTGGAGGGAGGGAAGCTCACCTCCAAAGAGTTCTCTGCAATTTGTACCACTCTCTGCAGAGCTTTGCAGTTAAGGGTGGTGCTGTTCCTGTCAGGATGCTCTCCACAGTGCTTGTATAAAATTTGAGGTTTCTGGGGCTCACACTGAACTTCCTCAGCTGTCTGAGGAAGAAAAGACACTGATGAACCTTCTTCAGCACAGCATCAGTGTGGATGGGCCATGTGTACACTGGTCACCGGTGATATGAACACAGAGCTCAAATAGTTCCTCAGCACTACTGATGCAGTGTAGCTTTCCCTCAAACAGGGGATGAAGTCCTAACATAAGGAAACATGCATTTAGAAGGCGGTAAATAAATAAACAATATATAGTATTATTTATAATCGTTGCACTGGACTTACCATTGACTCATGTTGGAGGTATGGGCCAAAAGGTTCCTTCCACAACTGTCTTAAGGTTCTGATGTTTACTTTCATGGGCCATAACATCTGAGCTGTCACAGTAGAGCTGTTTGGGAATGCAGTCTTCACATTGGACAACTGATGATTTCAGGCTGCAGTGTTGGACTTGGTGCCCACAGAATCCTCCCCCGTCAACAAAGACTCCACCATCTCTGGCCACCTGCTTCCTGCCCAAATTCCAAAGTCAAGTCAAGTCACCTTTATTTATATAGAGCTTTGAACAATGCAGATTTTTTCAAAGCAGCTTCACAGTGTTAAACAGGAAAATAATGCAACATATTTTGATTCAGCCGTACAGCCGCTCCGGAGAAAACAGTGATGTCATCAGCTTATTTCAATTTTCATAAAGTGACAATGTGGGCAGATCAGTAATTTAGTCTATATGGTTAATTTAGTTTAGTAATTAGATTTGTTTGGATATTTAGTTGAAAATGTAGTGTCCCCACCTGAGCAAGCCAAGCCAGAGGCGACAGTGGCAAGGCACCAAACCCCCATCAGGAGACCTAATGGAGAAAAATAAACCTTGGGAGAAACCAGGCTCAGTCGGGGTGCCAGTTCTCCTCTGGCCAATTAACAAACAGCTTATGATTATTATTCTGGCATTTTTACAGGTCAGAGGTCATATTGAATCGGAATATTCGAAAGATCGGAGTCATCACGCCGGAGACGGGTTTATTGAGGATGCCATGTCAACGAGGCAATTTCAGGGGGGAGTCTAATTGACACGGTCTTTGCAGACACTTCATGGATGGATTGGTCATGTCTATGCACAGGTCCACCATCTGATCTGGATACGGCCCGGATCTGGCTAACTAAAGTAAACCTTGGGATAAACAGAGAGACTAGATGCCATTCTTTTTATGATGTAACCAGTACATCAGGTGTTATGGGAAGTGTTTCCTTCGGTTCCGGCTATCCAAAGATAATGGCACAGCTGATTTGTTCAGTCTATAAAAAAGTGAAATATGATAACTGCTGACTTGAACAGTCCTTTGAGAGATCAACATCAAATGCTGTACTTCATATAACTGCATTGCTTGAATACAGACATACCAATGGAAATGTCATTGTGTCTTTTCTGTTCAGGCACAATATGGCCATGATTATTCTTCATCCTCAACAGGACTGGTTTGGATTGTTGTAAGCAGTTTAAAGGCCTTTTCACACCAAGGAACATTTTTTCCTTGGTGTTTCCTTAGTTCATTTATTTGACATTTACAACTTAGCGGCACTAAGAAGAGACGAGAAGTTGAACTGACTTTAACTTGAGCGGCAAGTTTTTAGTTTTTAGAACATTGTGTCATGCTTGAGACGTTGCAAAAGACGCAAGGCGTGAGCACACCGGTTAAACACATCAGTCTAGTGCGTGTTTACATATAGAAAAAAAATGGACAAGTAGCACACTGGAATGGAAAAACTCGATCTGTGTGAACTACTATATTACAGGGTTCCTCAAACTCGGTCACGGAGGGCCACTGTCCTGCAGAGTTTAGCACCAACCCTAATCAAACACACCTGAGCAAGCTAATCAAAGTATTCAGGATCACTAGAAAATCACAGGAAGGTGTGTTTGATTAGGGTTGGTGCTAAACTCTGCAGGACAGTGGCCCTCCAGGACCGAGTTTGAGGAAACCTGGCTTATTAGGTTCTTACTGATGAGGCAGTGTGATATTTAAAGTTTAAGAAACATCCAATGCTGTGCAAAATGTAACTGCTGTAATGTTCAATCAAGGGTTAAGACCAACACAGACATACCCCAGTAAATGTTTGCAGTTGCAGCTTTTTGTCTTGTTCATAAACGCACAAGATGGCCAAATTCATCCCTCTCCACGGACAAGACAGGTTTAACAAGCCCTTGACATCACTTCCTTTTCAGCTGAAACAAAGAAAAACAAAGATATATATATATATATATATACAGACATGTGTGTTAAACATAATCTGTGACCAATATAAATGAGAGGAAGGACTTTAAGGAAAGTTAATAACACATAAAATAATAAAGATACATTCCTTAAAGCAAATCTGTTACAGCGAAATGTGTTCAACATTACTTGTGAAGGTTTGAACCTTTGAAGGACTTGTTCAGCCTCCATGGCAGCTTCTTCGGGATCAGCATTGGGAGCTTTGAGTTCAAGTTCCCTGTTAATTACAAGCAGCTTTCTGACATAAATGGTCAAAATTTAGTTTTGAGTTTTAAAAAATATACCAAGATGAATAAGAGAAAGAAAACACGTGTATATGAATTACAGATTACAGTTCAGAAAAACAGACAGTAAGTGAGCTTTTGTGAGAGATGGTTTCTTAAAAGAGCTGTTGGATTTAAAGTTGTTGTGGGAGATGGAGGAGTAGGTGATCTGAAGTAACTGCAAGACAGAAAAAAATATTAAATTACAATGACATAAATATTGAAATACAAAAGAGCATTAAAGGCATGGCAAGTGTTGTAGTCATTGTCATAAAACTATGGTAAGGTGTTGTTAGTGTTACTATGCTTTTATTACAACTACCACATTAAAACTATGGTGACTGTGGTAAAAGCATAGTAAGTGTTGTGGTTACTATGCTTTAATTACAAAATACCACAGTAAATCTATGGTTACTGAGGTAAAACCATGGAAAGAGGTGTTTTGTGCTTTAACAACAAATTCCACAGTACAACTATGGTTATACTGTGGTAAAAGCATGGAAATAGGTGTTTATTGTGCTTTAACAACAAATACCAGAGTAAAACTATGGTTACTGTGGTAAAAGCATGGTGGTTAGTGAGCTTTAATGACAAAATCCCACAGTACAACTATGATTACTGTGGAAAAAGCATGGCATGTGTTATGGTTACTGTGCTTTAACTAAAAACAGTACATAGTAAAAACTGTTACTGTGGAAAAACGATGGTATGTGTTGTGTTTACTGTGCTTTGACGATTTTACCACTGTAAAACTATGGCTACTGTGGTAAAAGCATTGCAAGTGTTCTGGTTACCGCAACAAGAAATAGCAGTCACAGTTACGCTGGGAGAAGCAGCATGGGCTGTGCTTTTACTACACATGACATGGTAGAGCGATAGACTATGGTAAAAACATGGTGACGTTAAACGTGGACTTTTAACTTGATCCCTTTCCCACCACAGACGAATTTCAAATGAATACAATGAAAACTAACTACGCTGGCGTTTGAATGATTTACACAGTGCTTGAAAAAAATCGGACAAAATGCGTCCTGTGTCGAAACACGACACCTTATTTTTATTCATAAATACGGGGCGATCCACTACTTTATGGGATGGAAGGAACTTCTACCTGTATGTGTCTCGAAGTCATCCATAATCCAAAATCCATATTTTATAGAACTAAACCAGGGATAAACCGAATAGCTATGAGAGTTGAACAAGTAGCTAGAAAACCCAGAATGCATTGAGGCGAGAGTTTCTGTGAGTGACATATCTCCAGTTGCCAGTAGGGGCGCTAATATAGAAAACGCTCGTCTGGGTTGTATTTTACGGTACGGACACACGACCTTTATGGTCGTATGGGTTGGAGGACTTGTTGCAGCCGAAGGTTAATAAAAAGAGAAAAAAAGGAAAGGAGGAAAGATTGGAAAGTAGTTTGACAGCAAGTGAGGAAGAGGGAGATGAGCAAAATAATAGAAAGAGTGAATTTAAGATAATATTGAAATTTAAAGGAGAGGTAGGTGTGTCAGGGGTAAATCCATTGACGTTGACGTATGATTTGAAAAAGATGGTAGGCGAGATAGCGTTTGCAAAAGTGTTACAAGATGGAGCTTTAATTATAGCATGCAGGAATGAAGAACAAAAAAATAAAGCCATGAAAATAAAGACAGTTGGAAAACAGGTGGTAATGAGTTGCTAGATCGTAGGACAGAACTCGTGGGTGTATGGAGTGATACATGGAATTCCGTTAGGAGTTACTATGGAGGAATTAAAAAATAATCTAGAGGGGGCAAAGATCATGGATGCAGTCCATTTACAAATGAATAGGGAAGGGAGAAGAATTGACAGCTTGTCAGTGCGTCTGAAATTGTAAGGAAAAGAAGTGCCAGATCGAATCAAGATGGGTTATTTCAGTTACCTGATTAGGAAGTATATAGCCCCTCTTTTGAGGTGTTATAATTGTCAGCGATATGGGCATACCGCATCAGTGTGTAAATCTAAAATGAGGTGTGCGCGTTGTGGAGGGGAACACGAATTTGGGAAGTGCGGAGAGGGGGTAGGATTGAAGTGTTGTAACTGTGGAGGTAGTCACAATGTGGCATATGGAGGTTGTGAGGTGAGGAAAAAGGCTGTGGAGGTACAAAAGGAAAAGTCTCAAAATAATCGAACTTATGCTGAAGCTGTGAAAGTAGTAAATGATAGAAATAGGCAAAGTGGGACTGAAAGGAAGGAGTATGGGAAAATAAATGAAGATACGGGAAGAATTGTTGAGGATAGAGTACCAGAAGAAACAATGATAGTAAGTAAGAGAAATGTTGTGCTCTTCATGGTTGAGGTCATTAATTGCACAGCACAAACCGAAAGGAGAACAGAAAAGTTGCAGATAATAGTAAAGGCGGCAGAGAGATTTCTAGATATGAAGGGATTGAAATGTGAAGATATAATGAAAAATCTTAATACAGAATCTCAGGCAAGTCAGGAGTTAGGGGTTGGATAGTATTTGTATGTTAACTATATTACAATGGAATGCCAGAAGTTTATGTGCCAATGGTCAAGAATTTAAAGGATATATAAGCCAAATGAAAGATAAGCCAGATGTAATATGTATTGAAGAGTCATGGTTGAATCCTAGATTAGAATTTGTTTTAAAAGGATACATAAGTGTAAGAAGAGACCGGGAGGAAGGAAAAGGAGGAGGATGTGTAATGTTTTTAAAAGAGGGAATGCCATATAGAGTTTTGGAGAAAGGGAAAATGATGGAGTATATAGTTGTAGAAATATGGTTTGGTAATAAGAATTATGTAGTAATAAACGTTTACAATCCATGCAAAAAACTAAAAAATATGGTAGAAATAAAAGGATTAAGTGGAGACAGAGTAATATTGTGTGGGGATTTTAAAGCCCACAACACTTTATGGGGTGGTTTAGTGACAAAGGGAATGGTCATTGAAGAGTTGATAGAAAAGGAAAACTTGGTTTGCATAAATGATGGATCAAAAACACGTTTGGATGTAAGTTCAGGAAGAGAATCAGCAATAGATTTAACAATAGTTTCTAATACATTAGGAGGAATAATAAATTGGGAGGTATTAAAAAATTGTACACTTGGTAGTGATCATTTTCCTATATTAAGTACACTTGTAAAAAATTAGATAAGGAAGATAAAACAAGTAAATACGGGAAGGTGGAAATATGAGAAAGCAGATTGGGAAAAATTTGAAAGAATATGCGAAGAAGGATTGAAAAAGATCAAAATTAATGAAAGTTAAAAAATTTAAAAAATATATAAAGAATTAATATCAGTGATACAGAGTGCTGCCAGTGAATGCATTCCGTAAAGCAAAGGAAAGAGAATTAGGAAAATAGTTCCATGGTGGAATGAGAAGTGTATGATAGCAGTTAAAAGGAAGAGGAAAGCATTTAAAATTCTAAGGAAAACTCATAATTGGGAAAACCTGATAATATATAAAAAGTCTCAAGCAGAAACTAGAAGAACAATAAGGGAAGTGAAGAAAGAGTTTTGGAGATCATATTGTGAAGAAATCGGGAAAAATACTGGAGAATGATTGGAGAGAAGTGTGGAGAATGATTAAAAAGATGAGTGGCATTCGAAGAGAATACAGGTCCTTCTCAAAAAATTAGCATATTGTGATAAAAGTTCATTATTTTCCATAATGTAATGATACAATTAAACTTTCATATATTTTAGATTCATTTCACACCAACTGAAATATTTTAGGTCTTTTATTGTTTTAATACTGATGATTTTGGCATACAGCTCATGAAAACCCAAAATACCTGTCTCAAAAAATTTGCATATTTCATCCGACCAATAAAAGAAAAGTGTTTTTAATACAAAAAATTCAACCTTCAAATAATTATGTTCAATTATGCACTCAATACTTGGTGGGGAATCCTTTTGCAATGACTGCTTCAATGCGGCGTGGCATGGAGGCAATCAGCCTGTGGCACTGCTGAGGTGTTATGGAGGCCCAGGATGCTTTTATAGCGGCCTTAAGCTCATCCAGAGTGTTGTTTCTTGCGTCTCTCAATTTTCTCTTCACAATATCCCACAGATTCTCTATGGGGTTCAGGTCAGGAGAGTTGGCAGGCCATTTGAGCACAGTAATACCATGGTCAGTAAACCATTTACCAGTGGTTTTGGCACTGTGAGCAGGTGCCAGGTCGTGCTGAAAAACGAAATCTTCATCTCCATAAAGCTTTTCAGCAGATGGAAGCATGAAGTGCTCCAAAATCTCCTGATAGCTAGCTGCATTGACCCTGCCACAGTGGACCAACACCAGCAGCTGACATGGCACCCCAGACCATCACTGACTGTGGGTACTTGACACTGGACTTCAGGCATTTTGGCATTTCCTTCTCCTCAGTCATCCTCCAGACTCTGGCACTTTGATTTCCGAATGACATGCAAAATTAGAGCGTCAGTCCAGTGCTGCTTCTCTGTACCCCAGGTCAGGCACTTCTGCCGCTGTTTCTGGTTCAAAAGTGGCTTGACCTGGGGAATGCGGCACCTGTAGCCTATTTCCTGCACACGCCTGTGCACGGTGGCTCTGGATGTTTCTACTCCAGACTCAGTTCACTGCTTCCGCAGGTCCCCCAAGGTCTGGAATCGGTCCTTCTCCACAATCTTACTCAGGGTCCGGTCACCTCTTCTCGTTGTGCAGTGTTTTTTTCCCACACTTTTTCCTTCCCACAGACTTCCCACTGAGGTGCCTTGATACAGCACACTGGGAACAGCCTATTCGTTCAGAAATGTCTTTCTGTGTCTTACCCTCTCGCTTGAGGGTGTCAATGATGGCCTTCGTGACAGCAGTCAGGTCGGCAGTCTTACCCATGATTGCGGTTTTGAGTAATAAACCAGGCTGGGAGTTTTTAAAAGCCTCAGGAATCTTTTGCTGGTGTTTAGAGTTAATTAGTTGATTCAGATGATTAGGTTAATAGCTTGTTTAGAGAACCTTTTCAAGATATGCTAATTTTTTGAGATAGGAATATGGGGTTTTCATGAGATGTATGCCAAACTCATCAGTATTAAAACAATAAAAGACCCGGAATATTTCAGTTGGTGTGCAATGAATCTAAAATATTTGAAAGTTAAATTTTTATCATTACATTATGGAAAATAATGAACTTTTATCACAATATGCTAATTTTTTGAGAAGGACCTGTATGATTATCCGGTGTTAAATAGTGGGGAAGAAATAGCAGTATGTGATAAGGAGAAAGCAGAAATGTTTAGAAAAGAATTTTTAAAAATAAATAGTTCCTTAAGGAATGTAAGGAAATGCGGGAGAAGTTGTTAAAAGTACATCCATATATTTTAGAAACAAAGAGAGTAACAAATAGTTTAATAGATATGCCTTTTTCATATTCAGAATTAAAGAGAGCTTTAAAAGCACTAAAGCTTCAACTCCAGGACAGGACGGAATTAGTTATGTAATGATGAAAAAGTTAAGTGATGAATCTCTTAACATCATGCTAGAGTTTTATAACAGGGTATGGGAAGAAGGCATTTTACCTGAAAGTTGGAAAGAAGCCTTAATAATTCCAATAAAAAAATCTGGTAAAGATCCATGTATTCCTTTACACTACAGACCGATAGCCTTAACATCACATTTAGGAAAAGTAATGGAAAAAAATGATTACAGATCGTTTAATGTATCATATGGAGAATTTTTTTTTTTTTTTTTTTCATATCAGAATGGTTTTAGACATGGAAAGGGAACAATGGATTCAATTATTAATTTGGAATCAGATATTAGGAAAGCTATGATAAATAAAGAAACTTTAATAGCAGTTTTTTTTTGACATAGCGTATGATATGTTATGGAAGAAGGGTTTGTTGATAAAATTAGATCAAATAGGAATAGATGGAAAATTATATAATTGGATTGAGTTTTTAATTGAAAGAAATATTAAAGTAAAGATTGAGGAATATATATTGAGGAAAGGAATAATTGAGAATGGTACTCCTCAGGGTAGTGTCATAAGTCCGTTGTTGTTTATTGTTATGATTAATGATGTGTTTGCAACAATAGATAAGAATATAAATAAATCGCTGTTCGCTGACGATGGAGCTTTGTGGATTAGAGGTAGGAATGTAGAGTATATTGTTAATAAAATGCAATTAGTTTTAAAACATGTTGAGAGGTGGTCATACAAATGGGAGTGGAGAAACCCAAATATATTTTGTTTACAAATAAAAGGTCAAGTATTGATTTAAAGATGAAATTATATAATAAACAGATAGAACAAGTTAAAGAGATTTTTAGGTATGTGGTTTGATACAAAAGTTACATGGAATTTACATAGAAGAAGATGGAGGATAAATGTAAGAAGATTTTAAATGTAATGAGGTGTATTTCAGGAAGAGAATGGGGAGCTGATAGATTGGAATTAAAAACTATTTATTCTACAATGATAAGAGCAATTTTTGATTATGGTTGTATAGTATACGGATCAGCATCTAAATCACAATTAGGAAAATTATAACGAATTCAATCACAAGCTTTGAGAATTTGTTGTGGAGCTTATCCTTCCTCTCCAGTTCCAGCGTTACAGGTGGAGATGGGGGAGATGCCAATTCATTTAAGAAGGAAGCAGCTGATACTGACATACTGGGCAAACCTAAAATGACAGAAGAATAGTCATCCAACAAAAGGTATACTTGAAACATGTTGGGAACATGGGAAAAGGAAAGTTAATAGTTTTGGTTGGATCATTAAGGACTTAGTGCAGGATATGAAATTAAATGAGTACAGTGTTATTTCTGCAGTAATATTACCAGCAACACCGTTATGGATTTTACCTCTACCACATATTGACCTATTCTTATAGGAATCAAGACAAGATAAAGATCAGAGGATGTTAGAAGCAGAGAGGACAAAAGAATATATTGGGACTAAGTATGAACAATATATACAGGTTTTCACAGATGCATCTAAAGATCCAAAGAATGGACAGGTTGGGGTAGCGTATATTATTCAAAGCTTGAAAATGGCAAGAGGGGAAAGAATATCAGATCATCTATCGGTGTTTACAGGAGAGTTACTAGCAATAATGGTAGCCTTGAATAAAATAAATAAAATGGGACTAAGTAAAACTTTAATATGCTCAGATTCAAGTTCAGCTTTGATGTGCCTGGAAGCTCAAAAGTCAGATAGTAGACAGGATATAGTATTGGAGATCTTACAGATATTGTTCACGATGCAACAGACAAATAAGATAGTTCAGTTTTTGTGGGTACGGCACATACTGGAGTGTCTGGAAATGAAGCAGCAGACAAATTAGCAAAACAAGCTATGGTAAAGGAAATTATAGATATGCAAATTAGGTATAGCAAATTAGAAGTTAAATCAATAATAAAAAGGGAAATACATAAACAATGGCAATCCTATTGGGATAAGGAGCAAAAGGGCAGACATTTACATACTGTCACGGGGTGAGGAATCACTCGACAAGGCAGGGTTGGTGAAAAGGCCCAGGAGGGTGGATTTATTTACAGTGCAACAAAAGTGGTACAACAGGTGAAGCCGGTACGTGATGGCTGGTGCTCTAAGTGCTCTTCTGTGCTCAATCCAGTGGGAAAGTGGGTGTCCAAACGTGCTCCGGTGATGGGCTGTCAGTCACTCGCTGCTTTCTGAGGAGACCAAAGAAAGAGGTTAGTCCAGCGCTTTATTCGGCTCGAGACCAGAGTCTGTCTGTGTGTTCAGTCTCTGCCGCTTATGTGGCTGCGGCTGATTGGGAGCAGCTGTGACCGATCAGCCGATGGTGAGGGTGTGCAGGTGGTTTGTGTTGGTTGCCAGGGCGACGCTGATTCCTCCTAGAACGCTCGTCACAATACAATACAACCATTGGTAGGTATAGAGGAAGGAATTCAAGTGGGAGAAGGAAGGAAGACTGTATTATGTCTAGACTACGACTGGGACATACAGGACTTAATTCAACAATGCATATAATAGGAAAGCATCCTACAGGATTGTGTGAATGTGGAATCAGAGAAACGGTAGAACATGTACTCATTAATTGTAATAAATATTCAGAGGAAAGATGCAAGATAGTTAAAGAATTTCAGAATAAAGGTGATAAGCAATTAACATTAAAGAAACTTTTAAACTCAGTAGAAGGGAGTAGTTTAATAATACAGTTTTTAAAAAGAACAAATTTGATGTATAAAATATAGATTTTTTTTTTATTATTATATTATTATTATTATTTTTATCCCTCTCTGGAATATGAAGGAATTGGGCTGTAGGTGGAGGAGCTGAACACGCAGCAACATTGAAAGCTCAAGTTCTGATTGTTCTAAGAGTAGGGATATAAGGTCTCTGATTCATTACCTACAGTAGATGGCGATAATGCTCTTATTAAAAATGCAAACCGCCAATAAGCCCAAAGAAGAAGAAGAAATTACAGGAAAGTGAAATCGGAAGATGGCAGTAGTGCAACGCTAATGAATGCAAGCTGCCGTTAAACCCTAAAGAAGAAGAAGAAGAAGAAGAACTAACTTACTGTAGGGTAGTTAATTGTTTAAAGATTCACTTCTTGTGTAACGTTACTGTATTTTACATTTATAATTAGCATCATTGGCCCCAGTATAGTCTGTCAAACATTAACTTTAATCAAAACAGAAGCGTCGAGACTGCTACTCGAGACTAGAGACTGTGGTGGAAAAATTATGTTCATGCTAAGTAGTAAGTAACCAGGGTTCTCTAACACGACATTAATGATGGACATAGTTTAATCAGTTGTAAAACACCAGGATAGGCCTTTTTAGGTGTTGTCAAATCTGTCAGTTTGATTTATATTCATAATTATTATAAAACTGTGGGGGAAAAACAGTACTATACTGTATATTGCACTGGAGTATGAGTTTGACTTTACTCAGGTAAGTGTGACGGTCTTGCCTGGGCGGTCTGCACAATAAGGGAAACAACATGGAAATTAAGGATCCAATGCAAGGAGAATAAATCGGTTCCACAGCATATCTCGTTAGTTCTGCTGTTTATTTAAAACAATTTTCTTTCTTAAGCTTTGTGATCGTATAGTGGATAATTTTTTTAAGCTGAGAAGTTATAGTAAACAGTTTCAATTAATTAATCACAAATCAACTCAATGAAAAACAGAACAATACAATTAGATTCAATATAAAGGAAAACATCCCCACCTAGCGGTGAACATGTGCAATACATGAATAAAACAATTAATCAAATAAACACGTAACATTTTACAAACATACCTGCACAATGAGGAAACAACATGGAAATTAAGGATCCAATGCACGGAGAATAAAATCAGTTCTACATCAAACATAAGACAATGCACACATTAATTACAATTGTGCCACATATTACAAAGTCAAAACAAATCATTTTAAAATGCCACATTCGACACCAAATGCATAAAAAGAGTTCCCCAAGGAGCTCATTGAAAGACATCCCCAACAAAGGAAGTATTTATGCGTTTTATACACTTTTAACTGATAATTCTCTGCCTGCTCAAAACGTGCAACTTACCCACAGCATCTCTCGTTAGTTCTGCTGTGGGCGGTCCCCATTCCACACTCTAAATGCCATCACGTATTCCTGCAGATGGCGCTGTCCCCATTTATGCATCATTTAACACATTTACACTCCGTTACATGCACCCCGCTTAAATTATGCTAAACTGGGGAAGCGCCTGTACAGAAAACTTACAAGAACCAGAAAAGGGAAAGAGAAAGAAAATGAAACTGTGAAACTCCTTGACACACTGTAACAAATATCAATTTCAAAATTCCTCCATAGGAAGTATGCAAGTATGGACCAAAATCCAAACCTAACATAGACTAAAGAGATGCCCTAAACACCTCTCTTCACATACACAATTCAAGGATTGAAATTACTTGAGACAAAATCTCCACTCAAAACTAATTCCAACTCATAATTTCACCCATGAAAAAGGCTTTTCACCACATCAAAAAGTGAAATCACTGGTGGTGACGAATCGTCTACAAACTGAGTATTCATCTCACAAATCAATCTTTGTGGAGGTTTAATGGTCCTACCAGCCCTAGTCCTAAGTGTGCTTGTCTGAAAGTTTTGTGGTTGATTGCAAATTACAGGGTCAATTGTATCCGGAACAGGGTTATTGACTATATGTGGAAGTGGAAAAACTGGCGTCGTCAAAGAGGGCTGAGAGGAACTCTGATCTCTCTCACCATCAGGAGGTAGTCCTTCATCTAAAAAATGCAGAAGATCACTTCCCAGTTCAATGTGTACGGAGTTGTTACAGGTATCAGAATCTGCCTCCGAATTGGAATTCTGCACATCTAAAGAACACTGAGCTCTGGACAAAGCAACTGAGTCACTGTTATTATCAGGGCTGTCATGCTGATCAGACTGCATAACCCAGTGAGCTGTTCTTGCATCACTCTCAGGAAGATCAAGCAAGTCTGCAGTTGAATCACTTAAATCAAAACTCAGATGATGAACCGACTCCATCCTTATACAAAAAGTTGACAGGGAGTAAGAGGTTCCTGTGTACAATCTTTTCTCTGCCTATTTCAGTGTCTCTTATCCGATACACATTAATGGGCAATCTCACGGACATCACTTCGTAGAGATTGGACTCCCACTTGTCTGCAATTTTCCGTTTGCCACGCTCACCACGATTCGCCAAAAGGACTCTGTCGCCTATGTTCAAAGGTGATCCCTTCACTTTCCGATTGTAGATCCTTGCATGCCGGGCTTGCTCAGTTGAACTGTGCTTCTGTGCAATTTTTGCAGCTTCACAAAGGTCACATTTAAGCTGGGACACGAAATCTGAATACTTAACAACAGCATCATCCCTCAGGACACGTTGGAACATCACATCAATTCACATCAATTGGAAGACGCGGAACTCTCCCAAACATCAGATAGAAAGGCGCAAAGCCTGTGGTCTCGTGAACGGTGCAGTTATAACAGAATGTCAGCATCTGCAAAGACTGTGGCCACTTGGCTTTGGACTGGGGAGGTAAGGCTCTTATCATGTTCCCTAAGGTTCTGTTGAAGCGTTCAGTGATCCCGTTTCCCATTGGGTGGTAAGGAGTGGTGTGTGATTTATTGACACCTGCCATATTCAGCAACTCCTTCATCAGTTTGCTCTCAAAACTTGGACCTTGATCTGAATGCACACGCCTAGGGAATCCATAAATGCAGAGGAGACCATTCCATAAATGATGAGCAACCTGTTTTGCAGACTGGTTCTTACAGGGAAAAGCATTGGCTAATTTGGTGAAATGGTCTGTTGCTACCAAGACATCCACACTCTTATCACCCTGCTCTGCTGTCCAGAAATCAATACAGATGAGTTCCATTGGCTCAGAAGTGTGTATGTTCTCAAGGGGAGCACAATCTTTCAGTTCAGGTTTCTTGCCTACAATACATTGCATGCAGTTCCTCACATAATTCGCTATGTCGTGTTCCATGCCAGTGCAAAAGAATCGTTGTCTGGCCAATGACAGAGTCCTGGAGCGCCCTTGATGACCAGCTGCACTTGTAGTTTCAAAGCATCTGGGACAATGAATTGATGCAACTTTTTGTTCATTTGATTGTCTCTTTTGACTTTGAAAAGCATGCCATATGGTAAGTTTACTCCAATGCTTAAGAAGTCTCAGGACAGTACGAGGCTCACTAGCACGTTCACGCTTGTCAGGACGTTGGTGCCTCTGAACATAAAAGAGCGCCCTACTCACAGCGGTATCCTGTTCTTGTGCAGCTGAAAGTGTGCTCGCATTAAGTGCAACAGTCTGGTCAACATCAGGGAAGGGCGGAATGGATTCCACGCCCATAAATTGTCCTACACCACCAGAACAATGTGTGTCTAATACTGCAGCTACATCCTGTGAACTCAAAGCATTGGTAGACGCCTGACATCGACTGCCAACTCCAGCTGCATCAGAAGGATCATCAGCAGGACTACGTACTTGACAATTAGTGGTAAGCCGGAAGGAATCTTGGACAACTTGATCTACAACTCCATCGACCTGATTAAGCAAAGACTGGTAAGGTTCTGTCACAAATCTATGACTTACACTGGATTGGACAAAAGGTTCCCTGCTCAACGCGTCTGCGACTATGTTTTTAGAACCGGGTACATATCTCAGGTCAAAGCTGAAGGAGGCTCGCTTAGCAACCCAGCGTTGCTCGCAAGCGTCGAGTCTCGGCTTGGTGAGTATGTAGGTGAGGGGATTATTATCCGTCCACGCTGTAAAATGGCACCCCTTTAACCAATAATGGAACTTGTTGCATATCGTCCACTTAAGTGTGAGGAATTCCAGCCTGTGAGCTGGGTAATTCATCTGAGAACGTGACAGTGTCTTGCTAGCAAATGCCACCGGCCTGGCCATAGTGCTACCCTCTGGGATCTGGGAAAGAACAGCACCCAATCCATCAAATGAAGTATCTACAGCCAGTATGAAGTCACGTCCGAAGTCTGGTGAGCTAACGTTACACTTGTGAGCAGGTCTTCCTTCAAAGTGTCAAATGATTTCTGGCATTTGTCCATCCAGTCTGTTGGTAAGAGCTTAACGCACACAGCCTTTGAGGTGAGTTTCCTTCTTCTGCCTCTGGAGCCCTTAGTGTCTGTCTTTGAAATAAGATCGAACAAGGGTTTGGCTTTAACAGAGCATCTCTCTATAAAATGTTGGTAGTATAATACCATACCTAAGAACAATCTGATTTTCTTGTGGCCTGGAGTGATACCATCAGAGTCCATTAAGTCCACTGCTTGAACATCTGTAATGGCCATTACTTTCTCAGAGTCTGTCTTGATACCATCTTCACAAATGACATGTCCAAGAAACTTTACTGACTTTCTCAAGAAGTGGCATTTTTTAAGGGAAAGTTTGAGATTGTGAGCCTTGAGTCTTGAGAACACCATCTCCAGCCTGTTAAATGCAACCTGCTCATTGGGAGCAAAGACCATAAGATCGTCAATGTAGCACAGTAAACTTGTGAAGTTCTTGTCACCAAAGATTGAAATTATCATGCGCATGAATGTAGCTGGACTATTGCAGAGGCCCTGTGGCATCCTGTTATATTCATGCAGTCCAAATGGCGACGAGAAAGCAGTGTATTTCCTATCGTCCTCGTGAAGCGGAACATTATAGAAACCTGAGGTAAGGTCCATAGTGGAGAAGAAGGCATTCCCCCCAAGAGCAGCTAAGGCGTCTGACTGGTGTGGCAGAGGATGGGCGTCTTTCACAGTTCTGGCATTCAACCATCGAAAGTCGGTACAGATCCTCAGATCACATTTCTTTTTCCACACCAGGACAAGAGGAGAAGCATACTCACTATTTGATTTTCTGATAATACCCTTCTCTTCCATTTCATCCAGCGCTACTCTCAGCTTCTCATAATGACTTGGAGGTACACGGCGGTAGGGAAGACGAAAGGTTTTGTCGTCCACTAGGCGGATCCGATGTACAAAATCTTTGGCTTCACCACAGTCCATCTTGTTCCTTGAAAATATTGAATTAATTCACTTTTCCATGCTGAAGACACTGCACACACTGTCAGATCCAGGTCTTTCAAACCCAAGTCGTTCAGGATCCGAACCATCTCATCCTCAGATTCCTGAGAAGCTTCCTCATGTTGAAAGTGTTGAACTTGAGACTTAATATGGTTACTCTCTGGAAGATCTTCCACTGTGATGCATGGAGAAACGTCTGCAATCTTTGCATTTCTTCTTAGTGTCAACACATTGTTTGTAGGATTTATAACCTTCACAGGCACCCATCCGTCGCCCCATAAAGGTGTAATGACATGGCCTACCATGATCTGTTTAGGGCCACATTTGAATTGTGTGGGTTCCACAAGCACTGTACTTCCCACAGACATCACGGCATTAGCAGGGAGCTTGCCCCAAACAAGATGTTCACTCTGAGGTTGAAGTGTCACACAATGCTTGAGCTTAACAGTACCTATTTTTTCAGGTGCATGATCACCTCTCCATCTCTGTGTGTTGGACAGCAAAGAAATGAATTCTAAACTCTCATTCTCTCCATTACCACTTGGAAGTGAAATCAATTTCCAGTAGTCATCTGTATTCTTCAGGAGAGTCAGTAGGCTTTTGATGGCATTACTGCCCAAGATCATCTCATCTGTCTGGCCTGGAACGATCAGCACAGGTATTATCATTTTACATCCGTAAACACAGACAGACAGATCATACATTGCAGTTGGTGTGACTCGATGACCACCACATCCAATAATCACAACATCATCGGCAGAACATTTTGTCAGTGTTGAAGCACTTGCCAACAAACTAGCTTTAGCAGCCTCGCTGAGAGTACAGGCCATTGAACCACTGTCGAATAATTCAGTGAAAGACGGGCCATTTTCAACAGCTACAGTTGTGTAAAACAATGAATCGGCTCTGGGGACTCGTTGTATGCCTTGAAAGACAGCAGTTTTATCAGGAGAGACACTGGGTTTGTGCTGCTCATATACAGACTCATAATCTGGTGTGTCAAAGATGGGAGGGTTATCAATCTGGTCTGTACTAACCTCCCTTACGCACAGACCTACTAGTTTTCCTGATCGGGCTGAGACGATTGTCTTCTCCACCTAGGACAGAAACGTCTGGAAAGACCTGGTGACTGACACTGGAAACACAGTCGGTGCTCACGACAATGCGTTAAGGCAGAATGAGCAGCATCTTTGCAGATAGCAAGACTCCTATAAGACTGCCGTTTTGGATGAGACTGAGGTCTGTTAGTGTTGGTCAGCAGGACTTTTTCAAGCATGTCAATGACCTTTTCAAGAGCAGAGAAATCTGTAATTTTCTGTAAAAATCTGTACAATCTTGTTGACCGAAATTCTTTCACTTTGGCTTCGATGCACTGTACTGTTGGCTTTGAAAGATAAATCAGACTGATAATCGTTAAGTACAGCCTTTACTTCATGTGCTGACCACTTGTCAATTGGTTTGGACCTGAAGGTTAGGGCTAAGTCTTTACTCGGGCAGTGTCTGATAAACATGTGGACCACTTCCACACTGGGCTTGTCAAGCGTTTTACCTTGCTCACGCAGACATTCAGAAGCAACATCAGCTGCCTTGTTGAGTCTCAGCCAGTAGTAGTAGGGGTTCTCATCTTCCTCAGGTAAGGTAGTGTAAAAATCAGCAAGCGGGACAGGTGAGTAATGATTACAACTGAAATGTTTGCGCAGTAGGCTATAGACAGAATTTGGGCAGACAGTGGTGGCAGAATCACAGTTCCTGATCCAGAATTTGACTACATCTTTTGCTTTACTACGCAGGTGCACAAGGATTTCCTCCACGTGTTCATCAGCATTCATGTTGCTCTTTTAACAAATGTCCTCATCAAATCTTCCCATTCCTCAATTTCAATTGTGTCGGAACTATCCCCTCTGAATGAAGGTGGCTCTTTGACTTTTCTGTGCTGAATTACTTGGTTGTTAGATTCACCATGCCTGAAGGGCTACTAGCCTTTGAATCTTCAGGGTGTTGTCTATTTAGCAGGCCAGTGTCCAAGCTATAAGGACTAAGATGAGAGATAATGTTGTCTGCTAACTGTTGACCAATCTGATGGACAATTGAACTCATTTGCCCTAACATATCAGACACACCATGTTCAGCATTAGGTGTTGACGTGCAGGCCCCTGAAAACTTATGACTGACATTTGTCTGCATGTCTGCTGCATCATACTCTCTTACAGGACACACCCTTCTCATAATGTCATGTCTATCATCACTATTGCCAGTATTGGGGCTGTCCGTTGAAAAGGGAATCGGAACACCTAAAACCCCTCTGCCTCTGCCCACTGGACTAGGAGTGAATTGGTTAGGCAAATGTCTATTGCTGTTACTCATTATGGGCAAATAAGATGTGCTGCAAGTTCACAAGTTACATACAAACATAAACCCAAAATCAATGATCAGTGCAAAAAGTCCCATAAACTGAAAAAGGATAAAGCGAATGAGTCCTTTGATCACGAAAAGCTGAGGACCAAAGACGAACTGTTCAACTGATGAACTGATGATTCTTCCAATCCATATGTAGCAGCACGGCGATGTCTATCAACTTGATTGAAGACGCGGCCCATAGCAACACAGCGACACCACAACTTCACGGCACCAATGTGACGGTCTTGCCTGGGCGGTCTGCACAATGATGAAACAACATGGAAATTAAGGATCCAATGCACGGAAAATAAATAAGTTCCACAGCATATCTCGTTAGTTCTGCTGTTTATTTAAAACAATTTTCTTTCTTAAGCTATTTGATCGTATAGTGGATAATTTTTTGAAGCTGAGAAGTTATAGTAAACAGTTTCAATGAATTAATCACAAATCAACTCAATGAAAAACCGAACAATACAATTAGATTCAATATAAAGGAAAACATCCTCACCTAGCGGTGAACATGTGCAATACATGAATAAAACAATAATCAAATAAACACGTGACATTTTACAAACATACCTGCACAATGAGGAAACAACATGGACATTAAGGATCTAATGCACGGAGAATAAATCAGTTCTACATCAAACATAAGACAATGCACACATTAATTACGATTGTGCCACATATTACAAAGTCAAAACAAATCATTTTAAAATGACACATTCAACGCCAAATGCATAAAAAGAGTTCCCTAAGGTCAAGGAGTTCATTGAAAGACACATCCCCAACAAAGGAGGTATTAATGCGTTTTATACACTTTTAACTGATAATTCTCTGCCTGCTCAAAACGTGCAACTTACCCACAGCATATCTCGGTAGTTCTGCTGTGGGTGGTCCCCATTCCACACTCTAAATGCCATCACGTATTCCTGCAGATGGCGCTGTCCCCATTTATGCATCATTTAACACATTTACACTCCGTTACATAAGCATAATAAAAATGTTATGTATTTATCAAAAGTATTTTGGGACATTTTAACTGTCATTTTGAAAGTATCTACTGTGCCTCAGCATAACTCTGTCTGTGAATCTGCTGGTGTCAGAAATAAAGAAGGGAAGGAATAGACTATGAATTCAAGCAATTTTGACTTTAATTTTTGAATATTAGTAGCCTAATCACTAATGAATATTTTCTAGGACCCTGCAGCTGTTGCAGAACGATGAAGGCGAAACAACAGACGAGGTACCAGCACATTCATTGTGACAGTCAGAAGCTCATTTCAGGTGTTACCCTCTCATATACAGCATTCTGATTAAAATACAGAATACATTCTCAAATACCAACTGCAAATTTATAGGCATGGCATATGTCTGAATATTTCTCTCTTATGATGTTTCACTTTTATGGATTTTAAATTTCATTATACACGTGTAACAAAATGAAGTATAAAGTCTGTATCGTGCCAAAAAGAATTGGAGACCTGTAGACACTGCCATGAAACCTTTAAACACTGCTTATCAGGTGATAACTGTTTAATAGGTATTTGATGACAAAATGCAACAAGAATAGTATTCACATGGATGTCCATGCATGTATACTGTTAATAAGGCAGTGTAAATCTTGTGTATGTAACAGTTTTCTTATGAATTCTCTACACTGGAAGAGGAAAATGGAGAGAGATGCTTCAAGAAACACACTGGTGTCCGGAGAACCACCTCTCACTCAACATCAACACCAAGCAGCTGGTGGTGGATTTCAGGGAAAGGACAGAGAACACACACTGTCACCTTCGACGGGACACCTGTGCTTTAAGTTCTTTTTTATTCACATCACTAAAGATCTCACATGGCCTGCTCACACAGATGCAGAGCTGAAGAAGGCACGTCAGCACCTCTTTTATACCTCAGGTGCCAGAGGGAGTTTGGAATGAGCCACAAGTTCTCCAACATCCACAGATCATTCTACACTTGCACTGCAGAGAGCATCAAGAGCACTTGGTACTTGCTGGCGATCTTCAAGCCATGTTGTAGGAGGTGAGCTTCCCTCCCTCCAGGCGATGTATATGAAAGCCCGGAGGATCATCAGTGGCCATCCGAGCCACGGACTGCTCTCTCTGCAGCACCCAGCCCCACATGAGCCGACTGAGGGACAGCTTCTTCTCTCAGGCTATCTCTTCTGAACACCCCAGAACCGATGCACCTTACACAGCCCACTCTATCCTATGCCATGCGCTGCACTTTACACTTCATCACCACAAATTCAACCAAACTGGAATCTAATGTTATGCACTGCACTTTTAACACAATTATTGATTCTGCCATCACCTACTTATCAACCCAATGTATATCTGCAACTGAATAATGTGTAGAATTGGATGCCAAGGATGCTGAACACTGGTGGCGGTTGAGGAGAGACCCCTGACATGGTTGTAAAGCGTTTTTGGTATACAGTAGTATATTAAAGTGCTATATAAATGCCTCATTCATTCATTCATTCATATAATTATGTATTGTGTGTATAATATGTACATTATTTATTGTGTATAATGTGTATTTTTATCTGCAAAGAATGTCTAATAGTATTCTGCACTGCTCTCAGACTTTAACTTACCACGGCATGTGCTGTTGTTGATGTGACAATAAAAGTGATTTGATCTGAAAACACCCATCCAGGTTTTTGCAGTGATTGGTGCCAGTTGCTGGAGGAGTGATTTTTATTTATTCTTTCTTGATAGTTCCACTCTTAAATTCACTCTCAATAAAGCATTTTAATAAAATGTATTTATTTATTACATTTTGTGAATAGCTCAGCATTTCTGAATTACATAATTAATCTATTTGTGGGATGTATTTGATACTTATCACTACACTTGTTTTTCTAACAAACAACAACTACAAAATACAGCCTACATGACAAGAATAATATCTTTATATATATATATATATATATATATATATATATATATATATATATATATATATATATATATATATATATATATATATATTTTTTTTTTTCTACTCCAGTGTAAAACTGAACTTGAAATGTTTGTATGATACAGCTATATATAATACGCAATAATGAACGATATACATATATTTTGTATATAGAAAGTAGACTAGTCCATCTACTATAGTAAGATTTAATTTAATAATTTAAAATCTAAATCACAATTATGATTCGGCTATTATTCATACGACCACTCGTTATTATTTGCCTGGCTTCCCCTGGCTAAAAGTGGCAGGTAATGCCTTCCGTCGGGTTTTAGTGGCAGGTACTGCCAGCTGCCGATTTTTCGCTGAACCCCTTCTCAAATTTAGGGACCGTCTCTAGACGTATACAGGTTATTTTTAAAAAAAATTAGCATATTGTGATAAAAGTTCATTATTTTCCATAATGTAATGATAAAATTTAAATTTAATATATTTTAGATTCATTGCACACCAACTGAAATATTTCAGGTCTTTTATTGTTTTAATACTGAGGATTTTGGCATACAGCTCATGAAAACCCAAAATTCCTATCTCAAAAAAGGAGCATATTTCATCCGACCAAAAAAAGAAAAGTGTTTTTAATACAAAAAAAGTCAACCTTCAAATAATTATGTTCAGTTATGCACTCAATACTTGTTCGGGAATCCTTTTGCAGAAATGACTGCTTCAATGCGGCGTGGCATGGACTTGTGCATGGTCTTGCGTCTCTCAACTTTCTCTTCACAATATCCCACAGATTCATGGGGTTCAGGTCAGGAGAGCAGGGACGTGCAGAGAGTTCTTCAGAGGCAGGGGCTCAGATGTAAAAAAGGGGCAACATCTTAAAAAAATAAATATTATTAATAAAATTAAATATATATATATATATATATATATATATATATATATATATATATATATATATATATATATATATATATATATATATATATATATATATATATATATATATATATATAAATAATCACTGGGGCCCAGGTCAGGAAGCAGACAAACTGGCTAAACCAACCGTCTGCTAGCTGTCTCACGTCACCAGAGTCAGCTAAATCCCAGCACATAGAGACACTTTCACCTAGATATTATCACATAGAGACTGTGTCTGTTCCCGAATCAGTAAATACAAAAACCATCAAAACCATTCAACAGTAAAAATTTAATTGATGTCCAACAAATAAACAACAGATATAATACGGATGAACAATTGATAAATATCGGGTTGCTGAATATTCGATCCCTTTCGCCAAAAACGCTTATTGTTAATGATATGATTATAGATCATAACCTAGATGTGCTGTGTTTGACAGAAACCTGGCTAAAACCTGACGACTACATTACTTTAAATGAGTCCACTCCCAAGATTATTGTTATAAACACGAGCCGCGTCTGAAAGGAAAAGGGGGAGGTGTTGCTGTAATTTATAATGATATCTTCAGTATTACTCAGAAGTCTAGTTTCAAATATAATTCCTTTGAAGTTTTGGTGCTTTATGTAACATTGTGTAGTGTAAATGATAAATCCCATTTGACATTTGTGTTGGCTACTGTATACAGGCCACCAGGGCACAATACAGACTTTATCAAAGAATTTGCTGGTTTTCTATCAGAGTTAGTACTGGCTGCAGATAAAGTACTAATTGTTGGTGATTTTAATATCCATGTTGACAATGAAAAAGACGCATTGGGATTGGCATTTAAAGACATTCTAAACTCTATTGGAGTTAGACAACACGATCGGACCCACTCATCGCCTTAATCATACTTTAGATCTAATATTGTCACATGGACTAAATGTTGATACCATTAAAATTCTGCAGCAGAGCGATGACATCTCAGATCATTACCTAATATCATGTATACTTAATTTAGCTAAAGCTGCAAAGCCATCCTCGCTTCAAATATGGCAGGACTATAACCGCTGCGACTAAAGATTGCTTTATACATAATCTTCCTCATCAGTTCCATCTCCTCAGAATTACAGATAGCCAAGAGGAACTTGATGTTGCAACAGAAACTACTGACTCTCTCTTTACTAGCACTTTAGATATAGTTGCTCCTCGGCGCTTAAAGAAGATTAAAGCAAATAATCCAACGCCGTGGTACAACGAGCACACTCGGGCCCTTAAAACAGCAGCCAGAAAAATGGAGCGCAGCTGGAAGAAAACAAAACTGGAGGTTTTTCGCAATTTGTGGAAAGAGAGCATGATTGCATACAGAAAGGCCATAAAAACTGCTAGATCTGCTTATTTCTCAACTCTTTTAGAAGAAAACAAACACAACCCTAGGTATTTATTCGATACAGTGGCTAAATTAACAAAGGATAAAGCTTCAACTTCTGACGTTTGTAAACAACACAGCAGTAATGACTTTATGAACTTCTTTACTAGTAAGATTGATAACATTAGGAATAAAATTATAACCATGCAGCCGTCTACTACAGTATCACTTCAGACAGAACATTGTAGTCTCACTGAGGAAAAATTACACTCATTCACTGCTATAGGAGGAGAAGAATTGGCTAAACTTGTTAAATCATCAAAATCAACAACATGTATGCTTGACCCTATACCGACTAGGCTATTAAAAGAGATGCTTCCAGAGGTCATAGATCCTCTGCTTAATATTATTAATTCATCCTTGACATTAGGATATGCACCAAAAACTTTTAAGTTGGCTGTAATTAAACCACTTATTAAAAAAATGCAACTTGATGCTAAAGAATTAGTCAATTACAGACCAATCTCGAATCTACCGTTTCTATCAAAAATATTAGAAAAGGCCGTGTCTTCACAATTATGTTCCTTTTTAGAAAGAAATGGTATATGTGAGGATTTCCAGTCAGGATTTAGACCGTATCATAGTACTGAGACTGCTCTAATTAGAGTTACAAATGATTTACTCATCTGATCATCTGATCATCTGATCATCTGATTGTGGTTGTATCTCTCTATTAGTGTTACTCGATCTTAGCGCTGCATTCGATACTATCGATCACAATATTCTTTTGAATAGACTCGAAAATTATGTCGGCATTAGTGGAACTTCATTGGCATGGTTTAAATCTTACTTATCTGACCGTTATCAGTTTGTAGCAGTAAATGAAGAGATGTCACACCGATCACAAGTTCAGTATGGAGTACCGCAAGGCTCAGTGTTAGGACCGTTGCTTTTCACCCTGTATATGCTACCACTGGGAGATATCATTAGGAAGCATGGCGTTAGTTTTCATTGTTATGCTGATGATACTCAGCTCTATATTTCTTCACACCCTGACGAAACTTACCAATTCACAAGATTAACGGAATGCATAGCTGATATTAAAAATTGGATGAATAGTAATTTCCTGCAACTTAATTCAGATAAAACTGAATTTTTAATTATTGGACAGAAAAGCTCCACAAGTAGTGCCCTAGAATACTGTCTAACCCTCGATGGCTGCTCTGTCAAGTCCTCGTTGTCAGTGAGGAACCTGGGTGTGCTCTTTGATACCAATCTTTTATTTGAAAGCCACGTTTCTAGCATCTGTAAAACTGCATTCTACCATCTTAAAAATATATCTAAATTACGTCACATGCTTTCAATGCAAAATGCTGAACAATTAGTACATGCGTTCATGAGCTCAAGGCTAGATTATTGTAATGCTCTACTGGGTGGTTGCCCTGCTCGCCTAATAAATAAACTCCAGCTGGTCCAAAGCGCAGCAGCTCGAGTTCTTACTAGAACCAGGAAGTACGATCATATTAGTCCAGTTCTGTCAACACTGCACTGGCTCCTATTAAACATCGCATACATTTTAAAATCTTGCTTATTACTTATAAAGCAATAAATGGTTTAGCTCCCAGTACTTAAGCGAGCTCTTAACGCATTATACTCCATCACGTCTATTGCGGTCTCTAAACTCTGGCCAGTTGAAAATACCTAGAATATCTAAATCAACTGCAGGCGGTCAATCCTTTTCCTATTTAGCACCTAAACTCTGGAACAGTCTTCCTAGCATTGTTCGGGAAGCAGACACACTCTGTCAGTTTAAATCTAGACTAAAAACACATCTCTTTACTATGGCATACACATAGAACATTTTTAACTTTCTTTATTCAAATCAAATGACTGATTGTTAGGCTGCATTAACTAGGTCAGCCGGAACCGGGAACACTTCCCATAACACCTGATGTACTCATTACATCATAAAAGAGTGGCATCCACACTAATGTTAGTCTCTCTTTTATCCCGAGGTTTACTGCAGTCGGCGGATCCAGGCCGTGTCCGGATCGGATGGTGGACCTGCATCTGGACATGACCAGCTCATCCTGGAGTGTCTGCTGAGACCGTGTCCATTAGTGTCTCCTCTGAATTTGCCTCACCGAACGTCATCCTCAATTAACCCGCCTCTCGGCGCAATAACTCCGATCTTTCAAGTATTCATATTCTTGTGTAATCGACACGCCATCCTAAATGAACCCGCCTCGCAAGGCCATACCCAAAATTTTGAATATTCCTATCTAATATGATTTATGACCTGCAAGGTTGCCAGAGTAATAATTATACACTGTTAATAATAGGCCAGAGGAGAACTGGCACCCGACTGAGTCTGGTTTCTCCCAAGGTTTATTTTTCTCCATCATGCCCTGATGGAGTTTTGGTTCCTTGCCACTGTCGCCTTTGGCTTGGCTTGCTCAGTTGGGGACACTCAAATTATGATCCAAGTTACTCAACTAAATATACAAATAGAATTTATTAATTTGGTCATATATAATTCTATAAACTATCCAAATTAAACTAGCCAAATCAAATTTTGTTGCACTGTTGTCCTGTTTAACACTGTGAAGCTGCTTTGAAACAATCGTCATTGTAAAAGCGCTATATAAATAAAGTTGATTGATTGATTGATAAAAATAAATATATATATATATATATATATATATATATATATATATATATATATATATATAAAATATATATAAATAATAAAATATATATATATATATATATATATATATATATATATATATATATATATATATATATATATATATATATATATACATTTTGTTTTTGCAAAAAGTCTCTTATTCTCATCAAGCTTACATTTATTTAATCAAAAATACAGAAAAAAACAGCAGCCTAATATTGTGAGATATTATTACATGTTCTTTTTAACATTTTATTAATCAAAGAATCTTTCATCTTGAGTATCACAGCAGGTTATAAAAAATATTAAGCAGCACAACTGTTTCCAACATTTAAATCAAATCTATGAATTAGTGAAGGGTCATGTGATAAATTCAGCTTTGATCACATATACATTTTATTTTAAAGTATATTAAAAAGTATATTAAAAAAGAAAACCATTATTATAATAATATTTCACAATATTGCTGTTTTTGATCAAATAAATGCAGGCTTGATGAGCATAAGAGACTTCTTTCATAATGCTGCATAATAATCAAAAATGGTAATATAATAAAGTCCTTTCACGCCACCATTTCACATAATTGGCCTGTAGGTGCCGGTGGCACTTGGGCTATATTAACTTTGATAGTTTCATCAAATAGTAAACATGTATCAATAAATACAAGTGAGTTTAACACTACATTAACATACATAACATAACATAACACTACATTAATGCGACTTTTGGTGCTGCATGGTTTTGTGCAGTGCTTTGTTTGTTGTCAGTTAGCATCCATTTTGTCAGCGATGCAATTTGATTTATAAAATGAGACAAACCTCAGGAAAACGTTCCACAAACGTTAGTTCGTCTGTCCATGCCCTTTTCAACCGATTTATAAATTAGAACAGAAAATTACCGCTCCACTTCACATTGTCCAATGGAATCTGAACTTTGCCAGATCACGATTGGTTGGTGTATATACATGACAAACAGGCATTGACGAATTATGTAATATTTTAAAACATATAATATATAGATTTTTAAATAAATCAACACATTAGCTTTGATTATTGATGAAAAAAAAAAAGTTTGGTTTTTTGGGGGGAATGCTTTTCTCCCGCAAAGCCACAGACACTCTGAAAGAACCATATATGGCTCGAGAGCCGTTTCCGAACAGACTGAGGAAAACCAGCCAGTAAAACACATGCAAACCATAGCAACAGGTTATGGCAACGCCTCAGACCGACTGATATGAAAAGATAAACAGAAGGTTTCCGACTTTTGAGCAGTTTGTTAGTATCGGACACATTGTCCTTTTTTATTGACCACAAATATTATCATTGATGTTTGTCTGAGAGGGGCACTTTTGATTAATTTTGAAAAAGGGCAGGGGCTCGAGCATAATGTAATGATAAAAATTAAACTTTCATATATTTTAGATTCATGGGACAGCAACTGATATATTTCAGGTCTTTTATTGTCTTAATACTGATGATTTTGGCATACAGCTCATGAAAACCCTAAATTCCTATCTCAAAAAAATAGCATATTTCATCCAACCAATAAAAGAAAAGTGTTTTTAATAAAAAAAAAAATAAAAAAAATCAACCTTCAAATAATTATGTTCAGTTATGCACTCAATACTTGGTCGGGAATCCTTTTGCAGAAATGACTGCTTCAATGCGGCGTGGCATGGAGGCAATCAGCCTGTGGCACTGCTGAGGTGTTATGGAGGCCCAGGATGCTTCGATAGTTACCTTAAGCTCATCCAGAGTGTTGGGTCTTGCGTCTCTCAACTTTCTCTTCACAATATCCCACAGATTCTCTATGGGGTTCAGGTCAGGATAGTTGGCAGGCCAATTGAGCACAGTAATACCATGGTCAGTAAACCATTTACCAGTGGTTTTGGCACTGTGAGCAGGTGCCAGGTTGTGCTGAAAAACGAAATCTTCATCTCCATAAAGCTTTTCAGCAGATGGAAGTATGAAGTAATCCAAAATCTCCTGATAGCTAGCTGCATTGACCCTGCCCTTGATAAAACACAGTGGACCAACACCAGCAGCTGACATGGCACCCCAGACCATCACTGACTGTGGGTACTTGACACTGGACTTCAGGCATTTTGGCATTTCCTTCTCCCCAGTCTTCCTCCAGACTCTGGCACCTTGATTTCCAAATGACAAGCAAAATTTGAGCGACAGTCCAGTGCTGCTTCTCTGTAGCCAAGGTTAGGTGCTTCTGCCGCTGTTTCTGGTTCAAAAGTGGCTTGACCTGGGGAATGCGGCACCTGTAGCCCATTTCCTGCACACGCCTGTGCACGGTGGCTCTGGATGTTTCTGCTCCAGACTCAGTCCACTGCTTCCGCGGGTCCCCCAAGGTCTGGGATCGGTCCTTCTTCACAATCTTCCTCAGGGTCCGGTCACCTCTTCTCGTTGTGCAGCGTTTTTGTCACACTTTTTCCTCCCCACAGACTTCCCACTGAGGTGCCTTGATACAGCACTCTGGGAACAGCCTATTCGTTCAGAAATTTCTTTCTGTGTCTTACCCTCTCGCTTGAGGGTGTCAATGATGGCCTTCTGGACAGCAGTCAGGTCGGCATTCTTACCCATGCGGTTTTGAGTAATGAACCAGGCTGGGAGTTTCTAAAAGCCTCAGGAACCTTTTGCTGATGTTTAGAGTTAATTAGTTGATTCAGATGATTAGATTAATAGCGAGAACCTTTTCATGATATGCTAATTTTTTGAGATAGGAATTTTGGGTTTTCATGAGCTGTATGCCAAAATCATCAGTATTAAATCAATAAAAGACCTGAAATATTTCAGTTGGTGTGCAATGAATCTAAAATATATGAAATTGTAATTTTATCATTACTTTTATCACAATATGCTAATTTTTTGAGAAGGACCTGTACACGTTTCTAACTTCAATAGTGTTTGAAGAGAATGACTTAAAGTCATAAAACCAACAGTAAAGTGTTAATCTAGGTGTCAGCTTTGATCCACACCTTTTACATTTTCGATATTTATTCAAATAATGATTAAATTAAATAAATCTCACACATTTGTTTCCAGTTTCCAGTGCATTTGTTTTACAATATATTGCTATAACTGTCATAGGATTGATATCATAATATTATATGAATAATATTATTATTATTACTATTTTGGAGTGTAAGAGTCCCCCTTAAAGTTAAGGTTCAAGTCAATGCTTGAAGTCAAGACTTTTTCTTTGCTCAATTTGCACACTGCATATGGGTTGGAGCTCTTAATTTTGAACTCTTAAAGTGCTCCAATGAATCGAACAATAAAAGGCACAACATTTCCCCCCGAACCCCCCTAGAGGGACAGAGGTCCACCCATCGTTTCACTAAATCTTATAGGAAATACTGAGTATGTAAAAGATACTTAATATCCTCTTGATATCTCTACACATTTACCGGTTTACCCCAGTACTTGTTGCAGTGTAGGAAACCAACAGTAAGGCAAGGCAAAAAAAGGTAGGGTTAGGCAAAAGAAAATGTATATAATGTATTGTTTGGCAGACTTCTTGCATGCGGTAGGCTTTCAAGAAAAAAAGTAATGAAGGGTCTGTCCCCCAGTAGAGCTTAATGTATAGCAACTCCCCTGCTGGGAGCCACGTTTCTAGCATCTGTAATACTGCATTCTATCATCTTAAAAATATATCTAAATTACGGCACATACTCTCAATGCAAAATGCTGAACCGTTATTACATGCGTCCATGACCTCAAGGCTAGATTATTGTAATGCTCCACTGGGAGGTTGCCGTGCTCGCTTAATAAACAAACTCCAGCTGGTCCAAAACGCAGAAGCTCGAGTTTTTACTAGAACCAGGAAGTATGATCACATTAGCCCAGTTCTGTCAACACTTCACTGGCTCCCTATTAAAAATCGCATATATTTTAAAATCTTGCTAATTACTTACAAAGCACTAAATGGTTTAGCTCCCCAATACTTGAGCGAGCTCTTAACGCATTATACTCCATCACGTCTATTGCGGTCTCTAAACTCTGGCCAGTTGAAAATACCTAGAATATCAAAATCAACTGCAGGTGGTCGATCCTTTTCCTATTTGGCACCTAAACTCTGGAACAGTCTTCATAGCATTGTTTGGGAAGCAGACACACTCTGTCAGTTTAAATCTATACTAAAAACACATCTCTTTTCTATGGCAAACACATAAAACACTTTTTCAATTAAATGATTGTTAGGCTGCATTAACTAGGTCAGCCAGAACCGGGAACACTTCCCATAACACCTGATGTACTTGTTACATAATCAGAAGAATGGCATCCATGCTAATGATAGTCTCTCTGTTTTATCCCGAGGTCTACTGCAGTCAACCGGATCCAGGCTGTATCCAGATCAGATGTTGGACCTGCACCCAGACATGACCAACGCATGACCCTGAAGTGTCTGCAGAGACCGTGTCAGTTATACCCCTGAAATTGCCTCATCGACACGGCATCCTCAATAAACCTGTCTCCGGTGTGATGACTCTGATTGTTTGAATATTCCTATAATTGTTTAAATCGATATGTCATCCTCAATAAAACCCGTCTCCGGCGTGTTGCCTCCAATCTTTCGAATATTACACTTTAATAATTGTTTCATCAATACGGCATCCTCAATATAACCCATCTCCGGCGTGGTGACTCAGATCTTTCGTATATGTAGTAATTTTATAATTATTTAATCGACACATCATCCTCAATAAACCCGTCTCCGGCATCTTGCCTCCGATCTTTCGAAAATTACGATCTATTATGACCTCTGACCTGTAAAGTTGCCAGAATAATAATCATACGCTGTTTGTTAATTGGCCAGAGGAGAACTGGCAACCTGATTGAGCCTGATTTCTCCCAAGGTTTATTTTTCTCCATTAGGTCACCTGATGGGGTTTTGGTTTCCTTGCCACTGTCGTCTCTGGCTTGGCTTGCTCAGTTGGGCTGGACACAACATTTTTCAACTAAATTTCCAAATAAATCGAATTATTAAACTAAATTAACCATATAAACTAAATTACTGATCTAATTACTGATCTAAAGCCCACATTGTCACTGAATGATAATTTAAATATATTATGTTGCATTATTTTTCTGTTTAACACTGTGAAGCTGCTTTGAAACAATCTGCATTGTTAAAAGCGCGATATAAATAAAGTTGACTTGTAATGGTTACAGGTTTGTTTGTATTTTTTTCAGTTTGTTTTGACTCTTTGCCATTTCTGATTACTCGTTGTACTGTTTGTGAATGTTGTATAATAAACCAAGTCATACTTGCAAAGAAACACACTGTGGTTGTTGCCCTTTTTGGAGTTCTCATCATCTCTCGTTAGATTATGGGGTTACATTTATAATACGGTTGAACTTGACAGTATTTTTTTCTCTCCTGGTTATTTCTTAGGCAGTCAAAAAAGCAAAAGAAAGCCATAGTCTCAGTTGTTGTATGCAATGTGATTCATTGGCTAAAAAAGAAAGAAAAACACATAATAAACAAAGTAAAGATGAATTTGAGTGATAACATTGTTTTTCCCCAAGGTTTCTAAAGATATAGCAAATTATCGTTACCGTGAATTCTTTTGGCCACGATAACTGTGGTGTGAAAAATCTGATATCGTGACAGCCCTAAGCACTACTCATACCACGGTAAACATTAACAATTCTCTCTAAGGTGGGATTCAGATTTAAAACTTCAAGATCTAGAATGTGCTTTCTAACAAAGTCTCTAACTAAATAACGGAAAAAGGTTTCAGTATTTCCCTATGATTTCCCTCAAAGCCTCAAATTCCGACGCAATGTCGAAGTGACTGAAATCGAAAAGTAACTAGGAAAATGGTAGTAAAACAAACAATTATCTTCTTAAATTAAAGTAAGTTGGACTTGACAGTGTTCCTTACAAATGACCAAAGAACCAGTGGTCCATGGACATTGGCATGTGGTCAGGACATTTATATGTGTCTGGTTTTGATGTCGGGAAATTGTCAGCCCTGGGCCCAACTTGTTAAAACACTACAATGTATCAGTTATAATTTTAACCCAAAATCCAACATATCTGACACAAAACTGCAAATCCACATTTTACTGCCTGGATTCCAGTTGTTTCTGCAAATTGCAGTGATTGCAGTGCTTCTCTTTTCTGTAGCTTTCAGTTTCTTGTCCAATTTCTTGTTCAATCTGTATGGACAGTCAAGTGAACAGCATGGTAAAATGATAAAAAATAAACCATGCTGAGATTTATTTATTTTAATATTTAAATAATTGTTTTTCAAAAGTTTAACAACAATCACAAAAAAGGAACCACAGTCAGAAGCTCCAAAGATATGGTAGTATAAAAATACAACATTAAAATTTATTTATTACAATTAAATACATTCACACAACGACAGATACATTTTCACAGTATTTAAAATTAAATGGAAGTACATTTTAATTATTTTATTATTTTAACAGTTTTAAGTGACGGCATTAAAATAGCAAGTTCGTTACAGAAAACATTATTTAAAGGAGATTTGGACATTCGTCATTTATGAATAAAGAATGTGAATTGATCAGAATTATAAAGTTACAAAAGTGTCAATAGTTTTACCTTCATGTTCGTAAAAATGCATTGCATAAAAAAAATAAAAATCTCTGTACATTGACAATGTTGTGTGTGTGTGTGTGTGTGTGTGTGTGTGTGTGTGTGTGTGTGTGTGTGTGTGTGTGTGTGTGTGTGTTGATTTATTGTTGATAATCACTTTCCAGCAGCTGCAGCGTTGATAGGTGGCCTGACGATGACGAGTTCCATGACGACAGCGGGCCTGAAGGCGGAAGTAAGACAATCAACAACTGAACACGGAACAGCGATTGACGTTAACAGTAGTGTCTAGAAACAAACAGACTCAGAGGGATTTATTAGTTTCGGATAATATAAAACAGTATGTCTGTTTTCGGCAAATTGTTTGGCGGTGGGGGGAAAGGCGGCAAAGGCCCAAATCCACAAGAAGCAATCCAGAAACTCCGTGAGACAGAAGAAATGTTAACCAAGAAACAAGAGTACTTAGAGCAAAAGATTGATGCGGAACTATTAACGGCAAAGAAAAACGGCACGAAAAACAAACGTGGTATGTGTTAAAACGAACTGTCCTGGTATATATATATATATATATATATATATGTGTGTGTGTGTGTGTGTGTGTGTGTGTGTGTGTGTGTGTGTGTGTGTGTGTTAAATTACTTTTTTTTTTCTCCCTACCTGTCGTCGATTTCAGTAGTGTTGGGAAGCTACACCCATTGCGTCACTTGACCTAAACTGAGTGTTAATCGAAACTATGAAGTCGATTTATTAAAATAAATTGTTTCGGGTAGAAGAACGTGGATAGGAACATTCAAATCCCCGTTGTCACGAAACTGAATTCAAGAGTTTTGGCTTAATAAATGATTGTATTTCATATCACTTTGTTACATCTGATTAGTGTCATGTGGTGTGTTGTGAAAGAACAGCCATCAACAGAGAACATGGTAAACTACATCGAGTGCATAGTTTACCTTAATTAAGCATCCCACATGCCGGAAATATCTTGTTTGGGTATGGTTGAATGTTAACTTTTTTGATAACTGAAATAAAGTTAAGTACATATGTGGGAATCTAGGTGCTTAATTGTTTTTTCATGGCATGTAAAAAATATATATCTTCATGCCATTGAGATGACTTGGAAAAAAAAAAAAAAAATATATATATATATATATATATATATATATATATATATATATATATATATATATATATATATATATATATATATATATATATTCTGAATTAACCCTATATTTAATTTATATTTTACCATTAAGTGATGGTGTGCATGTTTCTTTCTTTCTCAAGCTGCTTTACAGGCCCTGAAAAGAAAGAAGCGATATGAAAAGCAACTCGCTCAGATTGATGGAACTCTCTCCACTATTGAGTTCCAGCGAGAAGCATTAGAAAATGCCAATACAAACACAGAAGTGCTTAAAAACATGGGTTTTGCAGCCAAGGCCATGAAGACAGCCCATGAAAATATGTAAGATACCGGATTTACATGTTCTGTTGATTCTTTCACACAGAAAACAGCACATAATGATTATTGAATGTTTTCAGGGATCTAGACAAAGTGGATGACCTCATGCAAGACATTACAGACCAGCAAGAGTTGGCACAGGAGATTTCTGATGCCATTTCAAGACCTGTAGGTTTTGGAGAAGACTTTGATGAGGTGAATTTATTTTTTATGTGGTCTCCAGTTTTCCCCAACCTCAACAGAAAGTTTTAGGAATTAAAAAAAAAACAGAAGAACATTATGACTTAAAATAATTGTTTACAATTTTGCATTATTTTTAGAAAATTTGTGACATTGATCATGTGACTTCCATTGTTACTGTTTTTGCTTCCATTGAAGCACAAGACGCCCTTTGGATCATCTTAAATCATGTTGGAGAACATAAGCAGGCTTTACATAGACTTGTAGAGTTCTGTGTTGCTGACAAAGGAAATTAGACATTAAGTGTTGTTAATTAACTTATTATTTTTCAGTTCTACGGTAAAACATAGCAAAATAGAAGTCTTTTCACTACTGTACTTATATTTTTGCTACACACTGTATGTATGTACAGTTCTACCTAACCCTCTGATTAAGGTGAAATGGTTGTTAATACATTTTACATAGATGTATCCCTTATTGCTTTTTGCTGCAACATTATTTTCAAATGCAGTTTTTACAGATGTTGACTGAACAATATGATTCTTGCTTTTTCTAGGATGAACTCTTGGCTGAATTGGAGGAGTTGGAACAAGAGGAACTGGACAAGAACCTGCTGGAAATTAGTGGCACAGAAGATGTCTCTCTGCCCAGTGTGCCTTCAAATCCATTACCCAAAAAAACAGCTGTCGGTTCGTGCCATGCTGTTCATTACATATCAACATAGTATTAAAATTCATGTATAAAAGATTTAAGTCTATAAAAAAAATCTAGTGACTAACTATTGTAGATTGGTAATGACTTTTGTATCACAAAAGTAAATTTATCTAAAGTAAATCAAATCTTTAGATATGAGAAAACACATATGAAATTTAACTTTGGTGAGATACAGAGAAATGGAATACCATTTTAATAGTCTTTTATACTAACATGCTGAGAGATTCCCCTGTGGAAACCCTCAATTACCATCTGTCTTTGTGTTTCTTCAGCCCACAAAAAGAGAGAAGAGGAGGATGAGGATGACATGGAAGAACTCAAGGCATGGGCCATGTGAATTTACCCATGATCTGACAGACTTTCATTGCTCGTCCTGGTTGGCTTGTACTTTCAACAAACCCATGTACTTTCAGAGGGTTAACACTACAAAACAATTTTTTTGAGTTACCATAGCTCTTGCAGTATGACTAAAATAAGTCTAGAAAACAAGAGTAACAAACGAAAAAGGATATGAAGCAGGTTTTCAAAGTTAATAGGACAAAACAATCTGATGACATAATATCTGAAGTGACCCTTAAATATTTGGCCATTGTTATTTAGGTGATGCATTAGTGTTTCTAATTTTTGATTTTTATTTGACTCTTCAGAAAGTGGTTTTGATTTGTGTTTGCCAACACAAGTTTCATATACATGGTTAACTTACTCTCATCTCATCTGATATATTAAATATGTTTGGTACTGTTGTTTGCTTCATGCTTTTAATGTGTTCTGTTAGATTAATGTTAGTCAGCAATTCCAACGGCATAAAAGTTTTTACAGTTTGTTGACTGTGACGTAAAGTTTTGGTAACAAATAAACCTGGATTAACTGACACTATATATATATATATATATATATATATATATATATATATATATATATATATATATATATATATATATATATATATATATATAATAAAATGACTACCCATCATGTATTCTTTGTTGCTGTCCAAATAGTTGCAGAAATTAACCTATTCCCATTGTGATCTTTTCTGCTCTGATTCATTAATATTCAGAGGGTTTTCTCATGGCAGCAGATTACTAATTATTCAAAACATACAAAATAAACAATACATTTTTTTCCTTCTCATATGGGAGTATATACTTTTTCAAGATGCAAAGATGCTGTATCTATTCAGGTTGAGGCATATGTGGTGTATGTGTACATTTGTATGTTAAAAAAATCAGATGGCTTTTATTTGAGAGATCATTAAACTTTTGGAGTAATTTCTTTGGTGTTGTTAGTCTTTCTGTGGCGTCTACCTTAGCTCTTGGTAAAATTATGTATTAAAAAAATAACTTCTGTATTAGTTATTGCACTCAAAAATCATACAACGACGTGTCTGCTGTGATATTTGTGCCTTAATTAATGGCATGCTGATGCACTTGGTTGGAGTGCATTGGTGGAATGCTTCAGCTGACCGATGAGATTTACTATATGTACAGGTGCTTCTCAAAAAATTAGCATATTGTGATAAAAGTTCATTATTTTCCATAATGTAATGATAAAAATTAAACTTTCATATATTTTAGATTCATTGCACACCAACTGAAATATTTCAGGTCTTTTATTGTTTTAATACTGATGATTTTGGCATACAGCTCATGAAAACCCAAAATTCCTATCTCAAAAAATTAGCATATCATGAAAAGGTTCTCTAAACGAGCTATTAACTTAATCATCTGAATCAACTAATTAACTCTAAACACCTGCAAAAGATTCCTGAGGCTTTTAAAAACTCCCAGCCTGGTTCATTACTCAAAACTGCAATCATGGGTAAGACTGCCAACCTGATTGCTGTCCAGAAGGCCATCATTGACACCCTCAAGCGAGAGGGTAAGACACAGAAAGAAATTTCTGAATGGATAGGCTGTTCCCAGAGTGCTGAATCAAGGCACCTCAGTGGGAAGTCTGTGGGAAGGAAAAAGTGTTGCAAAAAATGCTGCACAACGAGAAGAGGAGACCGGACCCTGAGGAAGATTGTGGAGAAGGACCGATTCCAGACCTTGGGGGACCTGCGGAAGCAGTGGACTGAGTCTGGAGTAGAAACATGCACCATGCACCAAACAGCCACCATGCACAGGCGTGTGCAGGAAATGGGCTACAGGTGCTGCATTCCCCAGGTCAAGCCTGACCTTGGGCTACAGAGAAGAAGCACTGGACTGTTGCTCAGTGGTCCAAACTACTTTTTCAGATGAAAGCAAATTTTGCATGTCATTCGGAAATCAAGGTACCAGAGTCTGGAGGAAGACTGGGGAGAAGGAACTGCCAAAATGCCTGAAGTCCAGTGTCAAGTACCCACAGTCAGTGATGGTCTGGGGTGCCATGTCAGCTGCTGGTGTTGGTCCACTGTGTGGACACATCTGGTGTTGGTCCACTGTGTGGACACATCTGTCAAGGGCAAGGTCAATGCAGCTAGCTATCAGGAGATTTTGGAGCACTGCATGCTTCAATCTGCTGAAAAGCTTTATGGAGATGAAGATTTCGTTTTTCAGCACGACCTGGCACCTGCTCACAGTGCCAAAACCACTGGTAAATGGTTTACTGACCATGGTATTACTGTGCTCAATTGGCCTGCCAACTATCCTGACCTGAACCCCATAGAGAATCTGTGGGATATTGTGAAGAGAAAGTTGAGAGACGCAAGACCCAACACTCTGGATGAGCTTAAGGTAACTATCGAAGCATCCTGGGCCTCCATAACACCTAAGCAGTGCCACAGGCTGATTGCCTCCATGCCACGGAGCATTGAAGCAGTCATTTCTGCAAAAGGATTCCCGACCAAGTATTGAGTGCATAACTGAACATAATTATTTGAAGGTTGATATTTTTTTTTTTTTTTTTTTAATTGAAAACACTTATCTTTTATTGGTTGGATGAAATATGCTATTTTTTTGAGATAGGAATTTAGGGTTTTCATGAGCTGTATGCCAAAATCATCAGTATTAAGACAATAAAAGACCTGAAATATATCAGTTGCTGTGCCATGAATCTAAAATATATGAAAGTTTAATTTTTATCATTACATTATGGAAAATAATGAACTTTTATCACAAAATGCTATTTTTTTTTAGAAGGACCTGTATGTACTGTATATTCCTCTCTTTACTTGTTTATTTTTTGCCAAGTCTCTTTTATTGTTCTTTATTTTACTTTTTATGTAGGTAAGGGGTTTGGTTGGATTAATTTTCAATAAAGCACATGGCTGTTTGTTTCTGAAAAGAAAGTCTTGCTAATACGTTTAACATCCGTTCGATTAATGATATTCGCCATATATGTTAGGGAGAATCTACAAAGTAAACTATTATTATAATTATTCCTATACTGTAAACCTAAATCGAAACGGAAAGTCGCAGAGTGTTGTCGTGGAGATGATGTAATCATTTGTCGTCGGAAGAACGCTTGCGCGCTAAGATCATTGCTTGTGCTGATGCAAGACAAGACAGTGGATGGATGAGCGCGCATTCGCGTTAACCTTGTGATCGATATTTAACAGGACGAGACACATTGATATTTAATTCAGTCATAATGTCAGAAGACGAGGTATTGTGCTAGCTGTATATTTTCTTGATATTCACAGTTGAGTGAAAATATTAAATATTGTTTTGACTTTGGAATAGATTTGAGTGCAGTTACATTGTTGCCCATAACGTGCTCAAGGCTGTATTTGGTGTTTTAAAAAATAAAAAAATGAATTACGTATTATTTCTAGTTGTATAAATTGCTAAAACTAACAAACAACACTCAACATTGCTTAGCTGTAAAACAGAGTGTTATTTCCTTCAGCGCAGTATGGCATGCTTTAGCAAATGAACCTGGTGCGTGGTGCGTTATGTGTTCTCAGATTTTATTCGACCCCACCACAACAAAGAAGAAAAAGAAGAAGAAGAAGCCCTTCATGCTCGACGAGGATGGAGATGGACTTGGAGAGGAGGCCCAGCAGGTTGAACAGAGAGAAGTTGAACCTGAAGCAGGAGAGGAGCGAGAAATGGACCCTGAAGATGATGACGTCAAAACAAGAGGTGAGAGGATGCAATCATCATCAGTGGTCAATTTATTCCTATAAACCATGGGTGTTTTGCTTTTGTACCGTGGCGTTGGATTTAGTCATGTTGTATTTAAACCAGAACCTTAAATTCATTGCATGTGTGAATGAGTTTGTCTAAAATGTGCAATTTGAGATTGGACGACAGTGTTCTCCAACTATCTTCACAGAGCCTTCGGATGATTTAGATGATCTGAACTTCGTTAATCAGAAGAAGAAGAAAAAGAAACCAAAGAAGGTGTTTGAAAATAATGTTGAAGAAGGCATGAAGGTTAGCAGTTGATATTGCTATAAAATACTATAGCAACTTCTGTTTTATTGTCTTTAACTTTGAGTGTGCTGCATAACTAATATTATTATTTTTTTAAGTAAAGTTAAATTAAGTGTCTTTACTGTGTACTAATGTTTAAAATAAATGATTTGATACACTTGAATTTGATACACTTCACACTTGAATGGATCCCTGGGTTATAATTTTTAAAAATTTACCTAGGATTAAAGGAACACTCCACTTTTTTGAAAATAGGCTTATTTTTCAAGTCCTTAAAGGTGCCCTAGAATGAAATTTAATTAACCTTGCCATAGTGAAATAAAAAGAGTTCAGCACATTGAAATCACATACAGTGAGTTTCAAACACCATTGCCTCCTCCTTCATATGTAAATCTTGTTTGTGAAAAACACCACAGAAAAATAGGCGAATCTCAACATATAGCCATCGATGGGGTCATTAATATGTACGCCCCCAACATTTGCATATGCTAGCCCATTTTCAATGTCAGGTGGAACTGCAGCCGAATCATCGAGAGTTCTGCAGGTAAACAAAGCTTCACGCGAGGACAGCGAAAATGGCAGATCATGGACACAAATGTTATGTTCCAGGCTGTGCAGGGGATGCCTGGAACATAATCCCCCAATCAGAGCTTTTCTGTGAAAAGGAACACATATTCTATCCGGTGTTTTCCCTAAACATGTGCATTCTGGCAACTATATGCTCTCTCTCTCTCTCTCTCTCTCTGATCTGAAAACACCAATAAACAAGTAAGCTGCATTTGAGCGATGTCCATTTGAGATGTTCTGCTTAAAGTGTCATTCAGTCGATCTGTGTTCTGTCAGGATCATGAGCTGGTTGTGCTGTTTGTGATTGTGTTAGCTAACTGAACAATGAGCTGCTGAAATAAGCCAATCAGAGCAGAGCTCATCATTAATATTCTTGACCCTTCCAAATAAGGCAAAAACAGAGCATTACATCCTAGGCACAATTTCTAGGGTTGTAAATGAACCTGTAAAACTGTATCGGGACAATTTTTGCCCTTAAATAAGCCACACACACTGTAGATATCAGAGAACAATTTAAAATATTGTTTCAAATCATTCTAGGGCACCTAGGGCTGGGTATTGTTCAAAATCTTTCGATCCGATGCCAATTTCGATACCTCAGTTTCGATACCGGTTCCTACGATACCTTTTTTCGATACCATATGTTTTAAAATCCATTTTAACATCAACAAAAATACATTAAACACAAGTTATATTTTTTCACCTTAATTAAAACAAATTCTAGTAACACTTCTCACTCAGGGTAACATTATTAATAAAACTGGTTGTGCTTTTTGAATAGGGGTGCACCAGCAGACACTATTATTGCATTTTCTTTTTATTAAATAAAAAAATGATCACATCGCAAGATTTAGCATCGCTCTCAAAAAATGATGACCAAAGACTTTCAATATTTTTCCTACTTAAAACTTGACTCTTCTATAGTTACATCGTGTCCAATGGAAAATTAAAATTAATTAAAATTGAAAAATTATTTTTTTAGACTAATATATGACTAGGAACTAAATAATTCGTAATAATCATGGAACTTTGCTGGCGTACCATGGTGCAGCGCCACAATGATATTACGCAGTGCCTGAAAGTAGTCCTCAGATAGGTTGCAGATAATGCAGAGGTGCAGCTGGCAAATTAGGCAGTGGATTTACCTGTGCGATTAGCAATTGTTCTGTGTTTTGTAAAGGACTGTGATAGTAAGTAGAAGGTGTATTCTACCATAATTTTTCACAGAATACCGACGAAAAACGAGGAATGAAAGAATTAATGGTTGGCTGCTCTGAACATAGATATTAAAATGCTGGTAACTTATATTTAATCAAGAAATTGCGTGTTTGCTCAAAGCATTTTGGACCAGATGACTAGGAAAACATGCACAGCGTTACCCGTACCATGGTACGGCGTCTAAAGGATATGGCCAGACAGGACAAAGTGTATCATCATCCATGGTTGTAAGTATAACATTATTATTTTTAGTACGATTGAACGACCAGATTGAAAAAGCACTGCTGTTGTCTTTAGCTAACGTTACCTGTGAATGCAATCACTGACTGTGGGGGTTTGCTCGACCATTTGGTTTATAACGGTAGTAGTTTTTAGTTAGTAGTTGTAACATTCTGGTGAGGTAGTGTATAGTTTGATTAAAATAAACTTGTGGAATTGTTTATCTACAGTTTCTATGGTTCAATTACTAGTGATGTTACGTTCTGTGCCGAGGCTTTGGAGCGTGTGCAGGGTTTTTCCTGAATTTAAAATTATTTGGCGGCCGCCAAAACCTTATTTGATCAGTTTTTGTGACAGGGCGGATGTTAACTGAGTGGCAGAGAGAATGAGCAGAGCGCTCGCACTCTCTTTGTCTTCAAAATAAGCACTGTCTTATATTTTACATATTACGTTAATCAAAATCAAAAGGTCGGAAGAACGAATCCATGTTGCACATGGCGCATTCAGACAATTTTTGTTCTTGAATTACCGTTGGGTGTGAATTGACTCCTCTCTGAATTACCAGTTTGAATCTGCTCTCCTCCTCCCTTCTGCCCCAGTCTGTTCAGCCACATTATCTTGCCTTTCACGTTTCAAAAGTTAATCTTCAGCGTAACTGTTATTACGGTTCAAGATCAACAACCAAAGTAAATATCTTCTGAATCTCACAAACGTCTCCATGGTTACAAGGCACGCTTTCAGTGTAAGCATGTAGTCACGTTGGTTGTGTTGATGGAAGTTAGCCTACTTTCAGGTGCTGCGTAAAATCATTGCACAGCTGCACCCATGGTACAACCGCAAAGTTCTGTGATTATTACGCAGGAATGAGAAAATAGTTCTTAGACATATCAGTCTAAAAAAATAGTTTGTTCCATTGGTCTTAGTACACGATGTAACTATAGAAGTTTTAAATAGGAAAAATATTGAAAGTCTTTGGTCATCATTTTTGAGAGCGATGATAATGGTCTCATCTGATTAAATTATGTATGCTATGCTAAAAGTGCTACCGCCAGATACAAAGATCGGCTGAATGGATTCAAAAACGGTAAAACTCAACAGTTTTACTCTAAGGGACTTGGAAAATGAGCCTATTTTTTTTAAAAGTGGAGTGTTCCTTTAAAGGGGTACTTAAGGGCTGGGAAGATGGATCTGTATTTAAACTCGGTCATTAATGTAGTAGAAATGTGAAATTATTTTTGAATTTGGTACCTTCTAGACTGAGAAAACACAGAAAATTTATATTTGTCTCATGCGGAAGAAAGACAACAATTCCCAGATTGCACTGAACGAGTATGTTCAATATATTATGAGTGAGTCGATTGAGTGTCACGTTCGGCCGTCACGGCACAAACGCAGCAGGAGTCTACATTCATGAGATTGAGATTATATTCATCACATGAGCTGAGCTGAGGTAATCGCGGGATTCGCGGCTGCGGCTGCATTCACACCACGTGAACAGTCTGGCGCATTTTCAGTTCATGTCTTTGGAAGCTTAACTTTCATAGGAATTCATTTGAAAAGTTGAAACACTCACTTTGCTCTCCACCGCTCCGTCTACATGAATCTCCGCAGCTCACGAGCCGAGTGCTGTGAGTGGGATGTTGAAAACATGCTGGCTGTAGTCTTTAGCCTCTGGCCAAAAACTCGTCCGATGACGCAAAATGACAAAATTTGCGACCTCTGAGGAATTTTTCCAGAAATAAAATACATAATTCTCCTGTCATATGAGGGGGAAAAGTACGATAATTTGAATATACTCCTGATTTTCTACTGATAAAAAGTTTAAAAGGGGGGTGAAACACTCAGTTTCAGTCAGTCTCATGTCAATCTTGAGTACCTATAGAGTAGCATTGCATCCTGCATATCTCCGAAAAGTCTTTATTTTTATTATAATTATAAAAGAAAGATGCGCTGTTCCGAGTCTTTCCGAAAAAAGCAGAGTGGCTGGGGGCGTATTGTGTGGGCGGAGCTAAAGAATGTCGAGCTCGCGAATGTCGAATGTCAAAGTTTACTACAATCAAACCGTTATTCCATGATTTTAACTTTAACGCCGCGTTTTTAGAACACCATGGCAAGCGCGAGTGCTACAATGTGTGTGTATTTATGTGTGTTTAAACGTGGTTTGTGTAGACATGATTTGTAGTAAGCGGACTGGTTTTGCGCGTCAGGCTAGTGTTTACATAGAAAGACATGGAAAAGTAGCGCATTTGAATGAAATCGCGCGCTTATTTCGTTCAACATATTTCCCCACTCTTTTTGTATTGTTGTTTGGAGTGCTTTTACAATACACAAACATACACATATAGTGGCCAGCTAAACAAATGTACACACACTATACATCGCATGCTCCATTGATCAATACGTGATCATGTTTGGGCTACTTGATGGGCATAGGCAAAAACACAGACATTTGAAGCAGTCTTACTCACCGCCTGCGGTTCCAACTTTGGGACCTTTATCGTTGGGACTGCTCCATCCTTCAGTATAAGGCGATCTGAAAATACGGCGTCGAACTGGGCCTTGTTTATTAAACAATCGGCACCGAAATGCAGGGAACAGACATAAACATTTGCTTAACTCAGTTGCTGATCCGGAAATGCAAATTCCATCCACTGTGGCCTTAACACGGGGTTATTTGGCAATCTGTACAGGACTGTCTTGGCCTGGCAACCAAAAACACACTTTTTTGGTGACATTGTTAATTTCTTGAAGTCACATCACCTGAACAGCACAGCCTACGAGCCAGTGCTTTGATGGGCGTAGCCTCATTGCTCTCTCCGTATGGACCATACAAGGAAATTCCGCCCTGTTGACGTCAAGCGGACACATGATCGAAAAAAACTTTCCGAAACTTATGACTAACAGGAAGTAGTATTTTTGGCAACGAAATACTCCCATCAAATGTCCACCTTAGCTTTTGAAACTTTGTCCATGTTTAGCATGGGAATCCAAGTCTTTAACAGTGCAAAAAGATCAGTATGCATGAAACCGCATTTCACCCCCCCTTTAATGCTAATCGCTGAAGTAACCCTTTAACAAATTGGCAAATATCACGTATTCTGTCACTATTTCAAAATGTTCACCTCAAACATCGAATTATAGCCTACTGTTTATTTAACACGCTGTGTTTCTGTGACTGCAAAATACACATGAACATGGGGCACGTGATTGGCTAAGCATCTAGCGGTAGCATTCTAACCCCGCTTAATTTCATACCATAAACTCTTGGCTCTGCAATGCAGGGTTAACACTGTAAAAACCTTGTAAACCCCTTGTGCTAACCCCTCTTCTAAAATGTGTGAAATGTTCCTTAGCCTGGGTTTAAAGCAGGGTTTAGAATTATCATAACCCTGGGTTAAGTGAAGTGTGAAAAGTCCTATTGTGTGCATTGTTTTTTTAACTGGTTTATTGAACCCAGAAAAATTATTTCCCATCACTAATGTGATGCCCACCAAGCATATTCTTGTATTTGATAGTGCTTCTAACGGCTGTTGACTGTTTTGTTTAATTTTATTTTTTACATTTTTTTTTGGGGGGGGGGGCAGGAGCTGAAAATTGAAGGAGACCAGCTGGAAATAATGGAGGAAGATGATTTGGACTTGTTGCTTCCAGTTAAAAAAAAGAAAGCAAAAAAAGTTGAATTTGTTGAGGAGAGAGACACTCTGGAAAAAGATGATGGTATGAATATACACTTCATCTAATTAGTGTGCTGCAAAATAAATATTTAATTAAATCTATAAGGAAATTTTATTCTAAATTCACATCAGCTTCAAATGACTTTTAACAGATTTTAACGTAACTTTTTGGTTACGTTACTTTTTTTACCGCAAGGGACAACTTATATTCTACATGTTTTGTTCCATATGTCAGCAAAAATAATGATCAGTTTGTGTTCATTAGATCTATATCAGGTTTAAGTTTCTCAAGTTTGATATACATTGCTCACTCTTTATAGGAATAAGTCAGGCTACTCTTTCTAGGCTACAAGTGGTATAAAATGCAGCTGCTAGGCTCCTGTCTGGTGTCAAGAAACATTAAATTATTACACCTACCCTAATTTCATTACCCTGGGTGCTGGTCTGCTATAGAATTGATTTTAAATTTTTTTAGTTTTTTTTTTCTCACTCTTAAGGGTTTTAATGCACTACATGATGTACTGTTTCAAATTATGAATCTTTTAATGTCTTCTAATTTTTGAGCTCTGGTTAAGTATTTGAATGTCTGAATTCTTTGCTTTTATTTTTACTACAGTCATCGAGGATGATAAAAGCACAGAAGGGATTACATTCAGTTCACAATCGGGCCCAGCATGGGCAGGTTCAGAGAGAGATTACACTTATGATGAGGTATGACGATGATTCATATGTTGAGTATTTTCAACTCTACCAATTGCTTGTGACAATTCTCCTTTAATTTATTACATTATTTACTTGTCTGTGTCTTTACAGTTGTTGAACCGGGTATTTAACATCATGAGGGAGAAAAACCCTGATATGGTTGCAGGGGAGAAGAGGAAGTTTGTGATGAAGCCACCTCAGGTGGTCCGAGTTGGGACCAAGAAAACATCTTTTGTAAACTTCACTGACATCTGCAAACTGTGAGTGCAAACATTTAGCATGTTTGCAGAGTCCTGGTTCCAGAGAAAACTAGGAATGCTTATGGTCTTAAAAAATACCAGAAAAAATTCAAAAATATATTGGAGTTGCATAAAACAAAATCATACTAACAATGTTAGCATTTTTTTTAGTTTTATAATTTTTTTAAACATTTTATTTCTGGAAATTGCATTTTCTTGTCCTTTTTTTATTCTTTATTCAACATTTTTGATTTTGTACTATTTACAGCAGAGCCCAAAATCCACCCACGATCATAAGACGTAATAAAATTAAGAAATGGTATTTTCTGAAGATTCAATTTAAAGGGACTTGATACAACTGTCCTAATACCATAATAAAAGACATCCTCATTAAAAGGTTTAAATCAATATTTGAAAAACTAGTGGACTAAAATGCAAAAAAAAAGAAAGAAAGAAAAGAAAAAACAAGTCTCAAGGTTGTTTTTAAAATGGTCAAGACAATGTTAGTCCAGCTTGTAAAATGACATATTAAATACACATTCAAATATTATAAATATAATTCATATTTGTATTGCTTGTTTATTTTTTTAATTTTTAGGTTGCATCGACAGCCTAAACATCTTTTGGCATTCCTTTTAGCTGAGTTAGGAACAAGGTGAGTTTTTAATTGCATTTCCATAATATGTCAGATGTGAAATGGTGATTTCTCTCGTAACTAAAGAGATGTCTTCTTATTTCTAGTGGCTCCATAGATGGAAATAATCAGCTTGTAATCAAAGGACGCTTTCAACAGAAACAAATAGAGAATGTCCTGAGAAGATATATAAGTAAGTAGAATATTTTTAATGTATGAATATGTAGCTGCTGTACCAGTACTACATGACAATATACAAGGGTTGTACAATGAAATTTAAACACATGGCTTTAGACCACAATAATATATTAGTATGCTTTTTGCCGCCAATACCAGGTGGAGGAAAAAGTTTACTGACTCCTCCAAAATACCCTAAAGTGGCTACAAAATATTTAGATCTGGTTACAGTGCAGGCTATGGGAGATGGCTTTCACCTTTCCTTTTCATCAACCCATTCTGTCACAAGTCTTGATGTGTATTTGTGTATTATGGTGATACTTAAGTCATTAGATGCACATGGTCCTCCAGAATGGTTCAGTAGTCTTTGGAAAGCACAGTAAGGAATGCAGCCAAACCATCACTGATCCACCCCGTGCTTCACTCTTGGCACGCAACAGTCCAGGTGTTAAGCCTCTTTGGGCCAGGTGTTTTTTTGTTTTGTTTTTTGGCTACGGGTAAGTAACTAGACATCCCTTTCAGACGGCTTCCTCTGCATCGACAGTTATGCCTGTTGGATGCGGTTCGTCCTACCTGGTGGTATGCTGACATTATACTGAATACCATGGCTCTTGATACACCACAAAGACTTGTTGTCCTGGTCACAGATGAGCCAGCAGGATGCACACCAAAATTTGTTCTCTTTTGAACTCTTGATATGCCTCACATGATGTGTGGATTGCAGAATTTTATGTACAGCTGTGCTATTGCTCTGCTAATTCAACCTTCATACTCTGCTCTTAGTGGAATGTAAAATCAGTGAAGATTGGCCACCAGGTCGAGCATATACAGGTCCTTCTCAAAAAATTAGCATATTGTGATAAAAGTTCATTATTTTCCATAATGTAATGATAAAAATTTAACTTTCATATATTTTAGATTCATTACACATCAACTGAAATATTTCAGGTCTTTTATTGTTTTAATACTGATGATTTTGGCATACGGCTCATGAAAACCCAAAATTCTCAAAAAAATTTCATATTTCATCCTACCAATAAAAGAAAAGTGTTTTTAATACAAAAAAAGTAAACCTTCAAATAATTATGTTCAGTTATGCACTCAATACTTGGTCGGGAATCCTTTTGCAGAAATGACTGCTTCAATGCGGCGTGGAATGGAGGCAATCAGCCTGTGGCACTGCTAAGGTGTTATGGAGGCCCAGGATGCTTCGATAGCGGCCTTAAGCTCATCCAGAGTGTTGGGTCTTGCGTCTCTCAACTTTCTCTTCACAATATCCCACAGATTCTCTATGGGGTTCAGGTCAGGAGAGTTGGCAGGCCAATTGAGTACAGTAATACCATGGTCAGTAAACCATTTACCAGTGGTTTTGGCACTGTGAGCAGGTGCCAGGTCGTGCTGAAAAACGAAATCTTCATCTCCATAAAGCTTTTCAGCAGATTGAAGCATGAAGTGCTCCAAAATCTCCTGATAGCTAGCTGCATTGACCCTGCCCTTGATAAAACACAATTGACCAACACAAGCAGCTGACATGGCACCCCAGACCATCACTGACTGTGGGTACTTGACACTGGACTTCAGGCATTTTGGCATTTCCTTCTCCCCAGTCTTCCTCCAGACTCTGACACCTTGATTTCCGATTGACATGCAAAATTTGCTTTCATCCGAAAAAAGTACTTTGGACCACTGAGCAACAGTCCAGTGCTGCTTCTCTGTAGCCCAGGTCAGGCTTGACCTGGGGAATGCGGCACCTGTAGCCCATTTCCTGCACACACCTGTGCACGGTGGCTCTGGATGTTTCTACTCCAGACTCAGTCAACTGCTTCCGCAGGTCCCCCAAGGTCTGGAATCGGTCCTTCTCCACAGTCTTCCTCAGGGTCCGGTCACCTCTTCTCGTTGTGCAGCGTTTTTTGCCACACTTTTTCCTTCCCACAGACTTCCCACTGAGGTGCCTTGATACAGCACTCTGGGAACAGCCTATTCGTTCAGAAATTTCTTTCTGTGTCTTACCCTCTCGCTTGAGGGTGTCAATGATGGCCTTCTGGACAGCAGTCAGGTCGGCAGTCTTACCCATGATTGCGGTTTTGAGTAATGAACCAGGCTGGTAGTTTTTAAAAGCCTGAGGAATCTTTTGCAGGTGTTTACAGTTAATTAGTTGATTCAGATGATTAGGTTAATAGCTCGTTTAGAGAACCTTTTCATGATATGCTAATTTTTTGAGAAAGGAATTTTGGGTTTTCATTAGCTGTATGCCAAAATCATCAGTATTAAAACAATAAAAGACCTGAAATATTACAGTTGGTGTGCAATGAAGCTAAAATATATGAAAGTTCAATTTTTATCATTACATAATGGAAAACAATGAACTTTTATCACAATATGCTAATTTTTTGAGAAGGACCTATATAGACATTAAACTTCCAACACTATATTGACCTGTATTTCAGTTTTATTGTTAAACCCTTATACACTCACCTAAAGGATTATTAGGAACACCTGTTCAATTTCTCATCAATGCAATTATCTAATCAACCAATCACATGGCAGTTGCTTCAATGCATTTAAGGGTGTGGTCCTGGTCAAGACAATCTCCTGAACTCCAAACTGAATGTCAGAATGGGAAAGAAAGGTGATTTAAGCAATTTTGAGCGTGGCATGGTTGTTGGTCTCAGACGGACCGGTCTTAGTATTTCACATTCTGCTCAGTTACTGGGATTGTCACGCACAACCATTTCTAGGGTTTACAACAGGGTATTTGCAGGAATCCTGAAGTTAATTTCAATACCTTTTTAAGATATACCTTTTTAATACTTTAAGACCTCATCGCACTTCAAGTTCTAATCAGCAACAAACATTTAACTTAATAAACAGTTGTAGTTTGCAAATAAATCTATAGAGCACAACCATATAACAGAACTCAGATAACCCCGCACTAACCCTGCATTTCGCAAAATACATGATGTCACCCGTAGCCATTTCCATAACACCAAAAAGGAGGACACTTTGCGGCGTTTACTGAGGCAAGAATAATTGCATAGGACTGGTTTACTCGCAACTACAATACAGTTGCGCCCTTCATATCGATGCGATCAGTGATTCTGAAATAGCCTTCTCTATTCATTGCCAGACTATTTGAACTACGATATATCTTGATGTAGACCTGTGTGTAGCAGAAGAGATGAAAAGTGTTTGTTCACAGTATTTGTATTTATTCAAGACATCTGTTTCAAAAACGGACCACTGAGATGAACCTGTCTCGCGAAGTGCACAGTGCCTGAAAACACAACATTTCTAGACTTCTGGAAATAACAGAAACACATAAATAAAGAAATAATGAATGTGCAAAATAAATAAATACACACTTCATTTCTTAACAAAGAAGTTCACCCTCTGCACCAGCTCAGGCAGCTTTGTTAAGAACTGAAATGTATATTTATGTATTTGCTTTCATTATGTTTATATATGTATTCTGTTATACAGTATTACTGGTGATGCTTGAATTTACAAAGCTCTACAGCGAAACATGACTATGGCGGAGGGGGCGTGGTGGTTTAGCGAGGTCTGCACGAAAATGGAGAGTTGGAGAAAGATTGCTGTGAAGTGTGAACTTATATTGAACTGAGTTGTTGAGAGCACTGTGAGCGCAAGCTTATTTTGTTTGTACAATGAGATTTCTGAATAAACACGAGCCCCCGTCACGCCGACCCTGTCTTCTTCCGTCTTATTCCACAAACTCTGTTACATTGACTTAAGGCAGGGCTCGAAATTAAGTCTGTCACGTCACTTGTCCGATTAAAAATTTGCTTGTCCGGACATTTTTGTGTGTGTTGTACATAAATATAATTTATAAATATTATAAAGGGCATTTTCCCCTAATCTTATTAAATATAGGCTAATTTTATATTCTTATATTTTATCAATAAATGATAATAAAAATATAAAAAAATTAATAAGACAATATAGGGCTGTTACAAAGCAAATTAAATCATTTACACTGATAAATTACAACTGCATTAAATAATGTTATGAGATCGTTACAATATTTTTTTGAATATACAAAAAAGAAATGTTGTAAAGAATGTTTAAACATGAAACTAAACCACCAGTAGGTGGCGTAGTTGACCATCTGAATGAGTGAGTCATTGATTCAAACGATTCGTTCCAACGGCTGATTCATTCGCAAATGAGGCAATTGTTTACAAATAGGTCATTGGATCTTTGATTCAACCTCGTTCAGTAACACACTGTTGCTGTAAGATGCGTAGTTTTGCGGTGGTCTTTGTTTGGAAATATTTTCACTGCTGAAACAGTAAATATTTCATCTAAAATGTAAGAGACTTAAATGTTGCTAAATTGTTTATTAAGCTGTCATTTGAAATCACATTTTCAGTCGTGATGTATTCAGGAAGACCGCACTCTTGGTTGTGTTATGTTGCTTAAAGTCAATCAATCAATCAACTTTATTTATATAGCGCTTTTACAATGACGATTGTTTCAAAGCATCTTCACAGTGTTAAACAGGACAACATTGAAACAAAATTTGATTTGGCTAGTTTAATTTGGATATTTTTTAGAATTATATATGACCAAATTAATAAATTCTATTTGTATATTTAGTTTAGTAACTTGGATCATAATTTGAGTGTCCCCAACTGAGCAAGCCAAGCCAAAGACGACAGTGGCAAGGAACCAAAACTCCATCAGGGCATGATTGAGAAAAATAAACCTTGGGAGAAACCAGACTCAGTCGGGGTGCCAGTTCTCCTCTGGCCTATTATTAACAGTGTATAATTATTACTCTGGCAACCTTGCAGGTCATAAATCATATTAGATAGGAATATTCAAAATTTTGGGTATGACGCACGAGACGGGTTCATTTAGGATGGCGCGTCGATTACACAAGAACATGAATACTTGAAAGATCGGAGTTATTACGCCGGAGACGGGTTAATTGAGGATGACGTTCCGGTGAGGCAAATTCAGAGGAGACACTAATGGACACGGTCTCAGCAGACACTCCAGGATGAGCTGGTCATGTCCAGATGCAGGTCCACCATCCGATCCGGACACGGCCTGGATCCGGCCGACTGCAGTAAACCTCGGGATAAACAGAGAGACTAACATTAGTGTGGATGCCACTCTTTTTATGATGTAACGAGTACATCAGGTTTTATGGGAAGTGTTCGGTTCCGCTGACCTAGTTAATGCAGCCTAACAATCAGTCATTTGATTTGAATAAAGAAAGTTAAAAATGTTCTATGTGTATGCCATAGTAAAGAGATGTGTTTTTAGTCTAGATTTAAACTGACAGAGTGTGTCTGCTTCCCGAACAATGCTAGGAAGACTGTTCCAGAGTTTAGGTGCTAAATAGGAAAAGGATCGACCGCCTGCAGTTGATTTAGATATTCTAGGTATTTTCAACTGGCCAGAGTTTAGAGACCGCAATTGACGTGATGGAGTATAATGCGTTAAGAGCTCACTCAAGTACTGGGGAGCTAAACCATTTAGTGCTTTATAAGTAATAAGCAAGATTTTAAAATGTATGCGATGTTTAATAGGAGCCAGTGCAGTGTTGACAGAACTGGACTAATATGATCGCATACTTCCTGGTTCTAGTAAGAACTCGAGCTGCTGCGTTTTGGACCAGCTGGAGTTTATTTATTAGGCGAGCAGGGCAACCACCCAGTAGAGCATTACAATAATCTAGCCTTGAGCTCATGAACGCATGTACTAACTGTTCAGCATTTTGCATTGAAAGCATGTGACGTAATTTAGATATATTTTTAAGATGGTAGAATGCAGTTTTACAGATGCTAGAAACATGGCTTTCAAACGAAAGATTGGTATCAAAGAGCACACCCAGGTTCCTCACTGACGACGAGGACTTGACAGAGCAGTCATCGAGGGTTAGACAGTATTCTAGGGCACTGCTTGTGGAGCTTTTCTGTCCAATAATTAAAAATTCAGTTTTATCTGAATTAAGTTGCAGGAAATTACTATTCATCCAATTTTTAATATCAGTTATGCATTCCGTTAATCTTGTGAATTGGTAAGTTTCGTCAGGGTGTGAAGAAATATAGAGCTGAGTATCATCAGCATAACAATGAAATCTAACGCCATGCTTCCTAATAATATCTCCCAGTGGTAGCATGTACAGGGTGAAGAGCAATGGCCCTAGCACTGAGCCCTGCGGTACTCCATACTGAACATGTGATCGGTGTGACATCTCTTCATTTACTGCTACAAATTGATAACGGTCAGGTAGGTATGATTTAAACCATGCCAATGCAGGTCCACTAATGCCTACATAATTTTCGAGTCTATTCAAAAAAATGTTGTGGTCGATAGCGTCGAATGCAGCGCTAAGATTGAGTAACACTAACAAAGAGATACAACCACGATCGGATGATAAGAGTAAATCATTTGTAACTCTGATGAGAGCAGTCTCAGTACTATGATACGGTCTAAATCCTGAATGAAAATCCTCACAGATGCCATTTCTTTCTAAAAAGGAACATAATTGTAAAGACATGGCCTTTTCAAGTATTTTTGAAAGAAAGGGTAGATTTGAGATTGGCCTGTAATTGACTAATTCTGTAGGATCAAGTTGCGTTTTTTAAATAAGTGGTTTAATAATAGCCAACTTAAAAGTTTTCGGTACATATCCTAATGACAAAGATGAATTAATGATATTAAGAAGAGGATCCATGACCTCTGGTAGCATCTCTTTTAATAGCCTAGTCGGTATAGGGTCAAGCATACATGTTGTTGATTTAGATGAATTAAAGAGTTTAGCCAATTCTTCCTCTCCTATAGCAGTGAATGAGTGTTATTTTTTCTTTAGTGACACTACGATGCTCTGTCTGATGTGATACTGTAGTAGACAGCTGCATGGTTATAATTTTCTTCCTAATATTGTCAATCTTACATGTAAAGAAGTTCATAAAGTCATTACTGCTGTGCTGTTTATAAACATCAGAAGTTGAAGCTTTATTCTTGGTTAATTTAGCCACTGTATCGAATAAATACCTAGGTTTGTGTTTGTTTTCTTCTAAGAGAGTCAAGAAATAAGCAGATCTCGCAGTTTTTACGGCCTTTCTGTATGCGATCATACGTTCTTTCCACAAATTGAAAGACCTCTAGTTTTGTTTTCTTCCAGCTGCGCTCCATTTTTCTGGCTGCTGTTTTAAGGGCCCGGGTGTGCTCGTTGTACCACGGCATTGGACTATTTTCTTTAATCTTCTTTAAGCGCAGGGGAGCGACTGTGTCTAAAGTACTGGAAAAGAGAGAGTCAATAGTTTCTGTTGCAACATCGAGTTCCTCTAAGCTATCTGGAATGCTGAGGAGATGATACTGATTAGGAAGATTATTTAAAAAGCAATCTTTAGTCGCAGTGGTGATAGTCCTGCCATTTTTGAAACGGGTGGACGCCTTTGTAGCTTTAGCTAAATTAAGTATACATGATACTAGGTAATGATCTGAGATGTCGTCGCTCTGCTGCAGAATTTCAACGGTATCAACATTTATTCCATGTGACAATATTAGGTCTAAAGTATGATTATGGCGATGAGTAGGTCCTGACACGTGTTGCCTAACTCCAATAGAGTTTAGAATGTCTTTAAATGCCAATCCCAATGTGTCTTTTTCATTGTCTACATGGATATTAAAATCACCAACAATTAGTAATTTATCTACGGCCAGAACTAGCTCTGATAGAAAATCAGCAAATTCTTTGATAAAGTCTGTATTGTGCCCTGGTGGCCTATATACAGTAGCTAACACAAATGTTACACAGGATTTATCATTTGCACTACATAACGTTACATAAAGCACCAAAACTTCCAAGGAATTATATTTGAAACTTATATTTGAGTAATACTGAAGATATTATTATAAATTACAGCAACCCCTCCCCCTTTACCTTTCAGACGCGGCTCGTGTTTATAACAATAATCTTGTGGGGTGGACTCATTTAAAGTAATGTAGTCGTCAGGTTTTAGCCAGGTTTCTGTCAAACACAGCACATCTAGATTATTATCTGTAACGATATCATTAACAATGAGCGCTTTTGGGGAAAGGGATCGAATATTCAGCAACCCAAGCTTTATCATTTGATTATCCGTATTATATATATTGTTTATTTGTTGGACATCAATTAAATTATTACCGTTGAATGGTTTTGATGTTTTTTTGTAACTACTAATTCGCGGAACAGACACAGTCTCTATGTGATAATATCTAGGTAAAAGAGTGTCTATGTGTTGGGATTTATCTGACTTCTGTAACGCGAGGCAGCTAGCAGGCGGTCGGGTAAGCCAGTCCGTCTGCTTCCTGACCTGGGCCCTAGTGAGTCAAGGTTTAGCTCTAAGACTAAATGCCAAATTACTAGAGAGAAGGGCGGCACCACTCCAAGAAGGATGGATTCCGTCGTGTTTTAACAGGCCAGGTCTGCCCCAAAAGCTTTTCCAATTGTCTATGAACCCTATGTTATTTTGCGGACACCACTTAGACAACCAGCCATTAAGTGATGATAATCTGCTAACTATCTCATCACTCCTTTTAACGGGGAGCGGACCAGAACAAAAAACTGAACCTGCCATCGTACTAGCGAGTTCACACACCTCTTTAATGTTAATTTTGGTGATCTCCGACTGGCGAAGTCGAACATCATTAGTGCCGACGTGAATAATAATCTTAGAGAATTTACGATTAGCATTAACCAGTACTTTTAAATTTGCTTTGATGTCAGGCGCTCTGGCTCCCGGTAAACATGTGACTATGGTGGCTGGTGTCTCTATTTTCACGTTCCGTGTAATAGAATTACCAATAACTAGGGCACTTTCAACAGGATTCTCAGTGGGTTCGTCACTGAGTGGGGAGAACCTGTTTGATATTGTAATCCGAACGGAAGAGTGTTTTTTTGACCCGCGACTATGCCGCCTCACCGTTACCCAGTTTCCCTGCTGCGGGGGGCCCTGCAGCCGGAACCGGAGAATGTACAGAGTTCACTAAGCTACTCGCATCCAGATCAGTGTCTAAAGCTGTAACATCCTCACTACTCTCAAATAAAGTCTGGATGCATGTCTCTAATTCTGAAATCTTCTCCATCAGCCTAATTATCTCTTTACATTTATCACATGTGAAGCCCTGTTCGCCGACGGAGAAGCCTATAGTAAACATGCAGCAAGCAGTGCAAGTGACAATGACAGGAGAAGATGACATAGCTTACCGTGTTTGTTGATGAATCCAACTTACCACAATGGTTTGTTGGAGACTATTTACTATTCCAACTCACCACAGTTTTTTAATGAACTCAGAAAACAGGAGACCCGGGTGCAGAGATGACAAGCTAACAGGCTAGCGAAATACTAATGTGTGATGGTAATTTAGATTAAAAGCTAGTGATGTCAAATTTAATGTGATTGGCAATATTTAAACAATATATGGTGATGAGTAAGTTATATTTAGCAGTAGAACAAAGAAAATATATCAAATAGAGCTACAAACACTAGCTGAGCAGGAGGCAGACAGGAGACAGGAGACTGAAGCAATCGATCAGGAGCAATCGATCAGGCAGGAGCAATCAGGCAGGGATCAGGCAGCCAAGTTCCTCATCAAGCAGTTATAAGCAGTTAATGTATTCTGTAACCATTAGCACTTGATCAATGTATTTGTCCATGCAAGTGATGCATCTTTCATTCATTCATTCGTTTCATTTATTCCAGGCATTGGCACAAAAAGTACAAGGTAGACAAATTATAATTTAAGTCATATAGTGCAAGGAAAACAAAAAACAAAACAAAAACAGAATATAAGGTATTCAAATATGACGATCGAATTCTGCCTGAAAAGGAGTGGGAAGAAGACTACTTATTTAATCCCACCCCAGTTAAACATTTAGTGATTAATAATTAATCCTTCATTGTTATATTTCTCACGGATTACTTACAAATGTTATATCATGGTGGCGTTACCACAAGTAACAAATAATTTTTATAACAACAATTTATACTAACAATGTAATCGGAATAAGCAATAGCAACAATAGTAATGTACCAACGATGGTAAAGGACAATATACCAACGATGGTAAGAAAACACTGAGCACATGTTAACACTATGAGACAGAGTACAACATCACTTTAACTATAATGTAATAGAAATAAAATGCCACAATTTTAATGGACAATATACCAACGATGGTAATGGACATATACCAACGATGGTAAGGAAACACTGAGCACATGTTCACACTATGAGACAGGATACAACAGCAATTTACGTTAAAGACCCTCATTAAAGACCCTCATCTCTATATTTTAACCAGATCCAATGTTTATATAACAGTCTAAATTGATGAATAGTTCGGCATTGCTTTTGTCGCAAGGTAGGGTAGTACCAGGGTGCAGTATAAAATACGGAGTGCATTTTCATCAAGGTATAGTTTTGCTTTATTTATAATTGAGAGGCTTTTTGAGATTTTTGTTTTTATGTATCTGACATGGGGTTTCCATGACAATTTACTATCAATTATTACTCCCAAAAATTTAATCTCTCTCACAATTTCAATTTGAATACCATCAATACTTATTCTCTGTTCAGACATTTTGTTGCAATTACCGAACATCATTACCTTAGTTTTATTTATATTCAAGGATAATTTATTTGTGTCCATCCACTTTTTTAATATTTTTCTTATGTTCCAGTGCATTAGTGACTTCTTCAATAGCTTCAGTAATTGCCATTGAGGTAGTTCTTTTGGACCTAAAGCCATACTGACCATCATTAATTAAATGGTGTTTCTCGAGAAACTTTTCAAGTCGAGAATTGAAGAGTTTCTCTAAAATTTTTGAAAATTGAGGCAAAAGAGAGATTGGTCTGTAATTAGTAAAAGCGTGTTTGTTATCATTTTTGAAAAGTGGAATTACTTTGGCGATTTTCATTTTACTTGGGAAGCAGCCAGTCTGGAATGACAAGTTAAAAATATAAGTTAAAGGTTTTACAATATTCAGTATAACTTTTTTAATCAATGTCATACTGATACCATGACAGTCAGTGGAGGACTTGCTTTTACAATTCCACACAATATTTGTCACTTCCTGTTCATTTGTAGCTGAGAGGAAGATATATTATCAATTTTTTTTGATAATATAACCGTTTGCTTGTTCTTATAATATCAGTTAATTTATTTTTATACTTCTTATATCTTTGTTCAGCTTCTTTTGTTTTTACTTTAATAAACAATTTATATAGATTATTTTTTCTTTTTACAGGCATTAATTATTCCTTTTGTAATGCAGAGGCTTTTCTTATGTTTATCTTTATCCTTTATAAAATATTCTTTCATAGGGCAGTGTTTATTATGCAAGGAAGTGAAGATATCTAAAAAAGTACAGTAAGCAGTGTCCACATTAGGTTTTCTGTATACTGAAGTCCAATCCTGGAGCGCCAAACAATTGTTAAAGGTGCTAATCATGTCCTCAGTAATTTTTCGTTTAGAGATTTTTATCATAGTGTTTTTTGTTTTCTTGAGATTGCAGTCATACAAAGTAAAAACAGGTAAGTGGTCAGTGATATCACATATAAATAGGCCACTGATGATTTGATTTCCCATAATATTAGTAAAAATGTTGTCAATGATTGTGGCACTATGTGACGTTATTCTGCTCGGTTTCATTATAGTTGGGTACAGAGACAAGCTATACAATGTGTCATTGAAGTCATCAACGTTTTTTAGTTTGGTTGGATTTAACAAATCAATATTAAAGTCACCACAGATAAATATGTTCTTTTGGTTCACAGTAGAAAACAGTTTACCCATCCACTCATTGAAAGATTCTATGCTTGAACCAGGTGCCCGGTATACACAACTCATAAGGATATTTGTCTTTTTATCATTATGAATTTCCACTGTTATGCATTCAAATAAACCATCAACAGCGATGGTCATATCGGTTGAAACATTAAATTTAATAGATTTATGAAGGTACAAAGCAACCCCCCCTCCTATTTTGTTTATTCTATTTGTATATCTTAATTCATAGCCATCAAGACAGAAATCAATACCCTTATCGTCATTAAACCAGGTTTCAGTAATTGCAATAATGCTAAATGGATGAGAGAAATGTTCCAAGTAATCTTTGATAGCCTCAAAATTAGTGTACATGCTTCGACTATTAAAATGTATTATTGACAGGTTATCTTCTGATTTTACACTGTTTTCATATTGTTCATGGGTAAGATAGTTGCGGTTTTTAATTATCATATATTCTTTTGAATAGACTCGAAAATAATGTTGGCATTAGTGGAACTGCATTGGCATGGTTTAAATCTTACTTATCTGACCGTTATCAGTTTGTAGCAGTAAATGAAGAGATGTCACACCGATCACAAGTTCAGTATGGAGTACCGCAAGGCTCAGTGTTAGGACCGTTGCTTTTCACCCTGTATATGCTACCACTGGGAGATATCATTAGGAAGCATGGCGTTAGTTTTCATTGTTATGCTGATGATACTCAGCTCTATATTTCTTCACACCCTGACGAAACTTACCAATTCACAAGATTAACGGAATGCATAGCTGATATTAAAAATTGGATGAATAGTAATTTCCTGCAACTTAATTCAGGTAAAACTGAATTTTTAATTATTGGACAGAAAAGCTCCACAAGTAGTGCCCTAGAATACTGTCTAACCCTCGATGGCTGCTCTGTCAAGTCCTCAGTGAGGAACCTGGGTGTGCTCTTTGATACCAATCTTTCGTTTGAAAGCCATGTTTCTAGCATCTGTAAAACTGCATTCTACCATCTTAAAAATATATATAAATTACGTCACATGCTTTCAATGCAAAATGCTGAACAATTAGTATATGCGTTCATGAGCTCAAGGCTAGATTATTGTAATGCTCTACTGGGTGGTTGCCCTGCTCGCCTAATAAATAAACTCCAGCTGGTCCAAAACGCAGCAGCTCGAGTTCTTACTAGAACCAGGAAGTACGATCATATTAGTCCAGTTCTGTCAACACTGCACTGGCTCCCTATTAAACATTGCATACATTTTAAAATCTTGCTTATTACTTATAAAGCAATAAATGGTTTAGCTCCCCAGTACTTAAGCGAGCTCTTGACGCATTATACTCCATCACGTCTATTGCGGTCTCTAAACTCTGGCCAGTTGAAAAAACCTAGAATATCTAAATCAACTGCAGGCGGTCGATCCTTTTCCTATTTAGCACCTAAACTCTGGAACAGTCTTCCTAGCATTGTTCGGGAAGCAGACACACTCTGTCAGTTTAAATCTAGACTAAAAACACATCTCTTTACTATGGCATACACATAGAACATTTTTAACTTTCTTTATTCAAATCAAATGACTGATTGTTAGGCTGCATTAACTAGGTCAGCCGGAACCGGGAACACTTCCTATAACACCTGATGTACCCGTTACATCATAAAAAGTGATGTGAGTCTCTCTGTTTATCCCGAGGTTTACTGCAGTCGGCCGGATCCAGGCCGTGTCCGGATCGGATGGTGGACCTGCATCTGGACATGACCAGCTCATCCTGGAGTGTCTGCTGAGACCGTGTCCATTAGTGTCTCCTCTGAATTTGCCTCACCGGCACGTCATCCTCAATTAACCCGTCTCCGGCGCAATAACTCCGATCTTTCAAGTATTCATATTCTTGTTTAATCGACGCGCCATCCTAAATGAACCCGCCTCGCAAGGCCATACCCAAAATTTCGAATATTCCTATCTAATATGATTTATGACCTGCAAGGTTGCCAGAGTAATAATTATACACTGTTAATAATAGGCCAGAGGAGAACTGGCACCCCGACTGAGTCTGGTTTCTCCCAAGGTTTATTTTTCTCCATCATGCCCTGATGGAGTTTTGGTTCCTTGCCACTGTCGTCTTTGGCTTGGCTTGCTCAGTTGGGGACACTCAAATTATGATCCAAGTTACTCAACTAAATATACAAATAGAATTTATTAATTTGGTCATATATAATTCTATAAACTATCCAAATTAAACTAGCCAAATCAAATTTTGTTGCAATGTTGTCCTGTTTAACACTGTGAAGCTGCTTTGAAACAATCGTCATTGTAAAAGCGCTATATAAATAAAGTTGATTGATTGATTGATTGATTGATTGATTGATTATCGAAGAGAGAAAATTGTTGTCAGGGTCTATCTCAGCATCTGTGTCAGTTGTGGTGTGCTCTTTATACTCACACATTCCCAATTCCTTTTGTTGATGTTGTAGGATGTTCTGTAACATATCTATATCTATATCTTTTGCTTCCTCCGGTGTCCCATTTAATTTGATGAAGATCTTACAGTTAGTTACCCAGGTTTGTTGAATCTTGCCTTGCCATCTTTCTGTCATTTGTCAGTCAGTCAAGATGCATACATATTTCCCTATTACATATTGAAACTGTGACTGCACAAATGTAGTGTGTTGTATGATAGTGTTTAGATTAATCTACTATACTCGTTTGGTTTACAGGTGAAGAACACAGCATTGTTTTCTGCAAGTATGTTTAGTTTACCTAATAGATTTTTGACAAGGCATTTTCTCTGTTTCACAGAGGAATATGTGACATGTCATACCTGCCGCTCACCGGATACAATTCTGCAGAAGGACACGCGTCTCTACTTCCTGCAGTGTGAAACCTGTCACTCGCGTTGCTCTGTAGCCAGCATCAAGACTGGCTTCCAGGCTGTCACCGGCAAAAGAGCCCAGCTTCGAGCCAAAGCCAACTAATACAAACATGCTATTTTGGCCTCTTCCCTAGACTGATGCTCTGCTGACCATTTTCCTCACTGCTCTCCTCTGAAGCGCAGTGGAATGACCTAAGGTTTGGACCTCTTGAGTGAGCTGTAGAAGGATTTTTAGGGTAATTTGTATTGATAAACCTGACTCTGAAGCAAGAGTGCTTTAGTGAACAGGCTGCCTCTGATTTTCTTATTTTACTTTACCTTCGCCCCGCATTCAGCATGTCTGATAACCAGAGCATATTTCTGTGTGTGTGTGTGTATATATATATCTGTCTGTCTGATATATATATGTCTGAAATTGTCATCGTAGGTGCATGTCCACTGTGAGAGACATAATCTTAAAAAAAATCCAGAAATCACAATGTATGATTTTTTAACTATTTATTTGTATGATACAGCTGCAAATAAGTATTTGAACACCTGAGAAAATCAATGTTAATATTTGGTACAGTAGCCTTTGTTTGCAATTACAGAGGTCAAACGTTTCCTGTAGTTTTTCACCAGGTTTGCACACACTGCAGGAGGGATTTTGTCCCACTCCTCCACACAGATCTTCTCTAGATCAGTCAGGTTTCTGGCCTGTTGCTGAGAAACACTGAGTTTGAGCTCCCTCCAAAGATTCTCTATTGGGTTTAGGTCTTGAGACTGGCTAGGCCACGCCAGAACCTTGATATGCTTCTTACAGAGCCAATCCTTGGTTATCCTCTCCTAATACAGTGCAGTCGCCCTGTCCCATATGCAGAAACCCTTGGTCTTGGCCATGTTAGTAGTTGGATTCTTACTGATTGTATGGGGTGGACAGGTGTCTTTATGCAGCTAACAACCTCAAACAGGTGCATCTAATTTAGGATAATAAATGGAGTGGAGGTGGACATTTTAAAGGCAGACTAACAGGTCTTTGAGAGTCAGAATTCTACCTGATAGACAGGTGTTCAAATACTTATTTGCAGCTGTATCATACAAATAAATAGTTAAAAAATCATATATTGTGATTTCTGTCTCTCACAGTGGACATGCACCTTCGATGACAATTTTAGACCCCTCCATGATTTCCAAGTGGGAGAACTTGCAAAATAGCAGGGTGTTCAAATACTTATTTTCCTCACTGTGTATATACAGGTCCTTCTCAAAAAATTAGCATATTGTGAAAAATGTTCATTATTTTCCATAATGTAATGATAAAAATTTAACTTTCATATATTTTAGATTCATTGTACACCAACTGAAATATTTTCAGGTCTTTTATTGTTTTAATAATGATGATTTTGGCATACAGCTCATGAAAACCCAAAATTCCTATCTCAAAAAATTAGCATATCATGAAAAGGTTCTCTAAACGAGCTATTAACCTAATTATCTGAATCAACTAATTAACTGTAAACACCTGCAAAAGATTCCTGAGGCTTTTAAAAACTCCCAGCCTGGTTCATTACTCAAAACCGTTAATCATGGGTAAGACTGCCGACCTGACTGCTGTCCAGAAGGCCATCATTGACACCCTCAAGCGAGAGAGTAAGACACAGAAAGAAATTTCTGAACGAATAGGCTGTTCCCAGAGTGCTGTATCAAGGCACCTCAGTGGGAAGTCTGTGGGAAGGAAAAAGTGTGGCAAAAAATGCTGCATAACGAGAAGAGGTGACCGGACCCTGAGGAAGATTGTGAAGAAGGACCGATCCCAGACCTTGGGGGACCCGCAAGCAGTGGACTGAGTCTGGAGCAGAAACATCCAGAGCCACCGTGCACAGGCGTGTGCAGGAAATGGGCTACATGTGCCGCATTCCCCAGCTCAAGCCACTTTTGAACCAGAAACAGTGGCAGAAGCACCTGACCTGGGCTACAGTGAAGCAGCACTGGACTGTCGCTCAAATTATGCATGCCATTTGGAAATCAAGGTGCCAGAGTCTGAAGGAAGACTGGGGAGAAGGAAATGCCAAAATGCCTGAAGTCCAGTGTCAAGTACCCACAGTCAGTGAGTGTCTGGGGTGCCATGTCAGCTGCTGGTGTTGGTCCACTGTGTTTTATCAAGGGCAGGGTCAATGCAGCTAGCTATCAGGAGATTTTGGAGCACATCATGCTTCAATCTGCTGAAAAGCTTTATGGAGATGAAGATTTCGTTTTTCAGCACGACCTGGCACCTGCTCACAGTGCCAAAACCACTGGTAAATGGTTTACTGACCATGGTATTACTGTGCTCAATTGGCCTGCCAACTCTCCTGACCTGAACCCCATAGAGAATCTGTGGGATATTGTGTAGAGAAAGTTGAGAGACGCAAGACCCAACACTCTGGATGAGCTTAAGGCCACTATCGGAGCATCCTGGGCCTCCATAACACCTCAGCAGTGCCACAGGCTGATTGCCTCCATGCCATGCCGCATTGAAGCAGTCATTTCTGCAAAAGGGTTCCCGACCAAGTATTGAGTGCATAACTGAACATAATTATTTGAAGGTTGACTTTTTTTTTAATTAAAAACACTTTTCTTTTATTGGTTGGATAAATATGCTATTTTTTGAGATAGGAATTTTGGATTTTCATGAGCTGTATGCCAAAATCATCAGTATTAAAACAATAAAAGACCTGAAATATTTCAGTTGGTGTGCAATGAATCTAAAATATATGAAAGTTTAATTTTTATCATTACATTTTGGAAAATAATGAACTTTTATCACAATATGCTAATTCTTTGAGAAAAACCTGTATATGAATTTTCACTCTTAAAGCAGTATTTTTTCAAAGTAAAAATACAAGGATATTATTGGATGGAAACTGGAAGTAGGTGTACACTCTGATCCTTGCTTTTGAAAAATGAACCACAGCCTTTTATATCGGACTTTGTTTTATCAAAGGAAAACTGATCCTTCAAATGTCAACATGTTTTTAATAGGACAGTCATTGCACAAGAATGCAATAATGTTCAGACTGGATCCAAGCGAGTGTTTGGTGATCCAGGCATTCAGCAAAGTGTTACTTTGAATCTCCTCTGGACTATAGAAAATGAGAACACAGTTCCTATTTAGAATACATAAATACAGATTGTGCTGTTTTCTTTTGTAGAACATTGGACAGCAAATGTTTGGGCATGTTTTGCAGTGCTTAGATTGAAATAAAAGTTTTTTGTTTGCTTATATTCTAAATTTGAATATTATTTTTTTTCAAATATGAAAACTTATATTTTTGTGCACTTGTTTCTTGTTTATCATTGATGCATTCATGAATTATTGTATGTGCGACACCACATAGAATTGCTGCAGCCAGTTTCTTTATCCAAATAAGGCATTCCCTCTTTACATCTGGATTTAAATCATCTAGTATCATTGTCTGCATCAAGGGTCAGTATGGGCCACGACCGAGATTCAACACTGGCTGATAGAAGATGAAAAAGAGTTGACTTTTTATAATTCATGTTTCATATTAAAAGATTCAAAATAGATTTGCAGTTTTTATAGAAGTCAAGATCCAGTGGCTCAAGGGGATCTGAAACCATGGATCTTTCTGTCAAAGAAGTTTTCCTCGCATACTACCTTTTTTAAATAAAGAAATTAGTACTTTTATTCAGCACACATTAATTTGATAAAAGTGATAGCAAATATTTTTCTTACATTTGCAAAAAAAAGTATTTCAAATAAGTTCTGTTATTTGAACTTTTTGGATTAATCTGGAAATATGTATTAAAAGTATTAAACAACAATGTTGTTTTCAACATTGATTATATTAAAGAATATTTCCTGAGCACCAAATCAGCATAGAATGATTTCTGAAGGGACATGTGAAATTGAAGATTTGAGAAACATTGTGCTGATGTTAATCATTGCATGATTAAATTAAATTTAAAATATATTAAAATAGAAAAGTTGTTTTAAATAGCAATAATACTTAAATGATTAGTTCACTTTTAAATAAACTTTTGCTGATAATTTACTCACACCCATGTCATCCAAGATGTCAATGTCTTTCTTTCTTCAGTTGAAAATAAATTAAGGTTTTTGATGCAAACATTCCAGGATTTTTCTTCTTATCAGACTGGATCCAAAAGCTTCAAAGGGCTTCAAAATTACTATTTACTTTTTTTTTTTTTTTTTACAAATTTTAAGTCAAGTCACCTTTATTTATATAATGCTTGCCTTTGTACAATGCTGATTGTTTCAAAGCAGCTTCACAGTGTTAACAGGAAAATCATGCCACAGAATTTGATTCAACTGTATAGCCGCTCTGGCGAAACCAGTGATGTCATCCAGCTAATTTAAATGATCATATAGTGTCAATACGGGCAGATCAGTAATATAGTTGAAATATACAGTGAGGAAAATAAGTATTTGAACTTATTGCTATTTTGCAAGTTCTCCCACATGGAAATCATGGAGGGGTCTGAAATTGTCATCTGTGGCGGAGGGGCCGTGGTTCCGTGAGGTCTGCAGCGGGAGAGAGAGTACAGAGCGGAGCGGCAGGTAAGTAGGTCAAGCACAGATGATGAACACCTGATTCTGGTTGCAGTGATTGGCGTGGAGAGAGCGCATTTAAGCTGCGGCCGGGAGAGTGGGAGAGAGAGAGAGTTGGACTGGGACTTCGCGAGTGACTGTCAGAGAGACCAGAGAGCCTGTGCTGCAAAGCTGTTTGAAAGGAGCGATCCACATCGAGGAGACCAAGAGGAACGCTGTTGAGCGTCTGTTGTTTTGTTTGAGAAATACTGAATAAAGAGAGTGAGTCCCAGTCAAAGCCGACCCCTGTCTTCTTCCTTCCTGTCCAAGCAACGAACCTCATCACATCATCGTAGGTGCATATCCACTGTGAGAGACATAATCTAAAAAAAAATCAAGAAATAACAATATATGGTTTTTTAACTATTTATTTGTATGATACAGCTGCAAATAAGTATTTTAACACCTGTCTGTCAGCTAGAATTCTGGCCCTCAAAGACCTGTTAGTTTGCCTTTAAAATGTCCACCTCCACTCCATTTATTATCCTAAATTAGATGCACCTGTTTGAGGTCGTTAGCTGCATAAAGACACCTGTCCACCCCATACAATCAGTAAGAATCAAACTACTAACATGGCCAAGACCAAAGAGCTGTCCAAAGACACTAGACAAAATTGTACACCTCCACAAGGTTGGAAAGGGCTACGGGGACATTGCCAAGCAGCTTGGTTCTCAGTGATCCAAAGAAAGGTGCGAAATCAGCCCAGAACTACACGGGAGGAGCTGGTCCATGACCTGAAAAGAGCTGGGACTACCGTTTCCAAGGTTGCTGTTGGTAATACACTAAGACGTCATGGTTTGAAATCATGCATGGCACGGAAGGTTCCCCTGCTTAAACCAGCACATGTCCAGGCCCGTCTTAAGTTTGCCAATGACCATTTGGATGATCCAGAGGAGTCATGGGAGAAAGTCATGTGGTCAGATGAGACCAAAATAGAACATTTTGGTCATAATTCCACTAAACGTGTTTGGAGGAAGAAGAGTGATGAGTACCATCCCAAGAACACCATCCCTACTGTGAAGCATGGGGGTGGTAGCATCATGCTTTGGGGGTGTTTTTCTGCACATGGGACAGGGCGACTGCACTGTATTAAGGAGAGGATGACCAGGGCCATGTATTGCGAGATTTTGGGGAACAACCTCCTTCCCTCAGTTAGAGCATTGAAGATGGGTCGAGGCTGGGTCTTCCAACATGACAATGACCCAAAGTACACAGCCAGGATAAGGGGGCTGTGGAGCAACTCAGCCAAGGAGTTGCTCTGTAAGAAGCATATCAAGGTTCTGGCGTGGCCTAGCCAGTCTCCAGACCTAAACCCAATAGAGAATCTTTGGAGGGAGCTCAAACTCTGTGTTTCTCAGCAACAGGCCTGAAACCTGACTGATCTAGAGAAGATCTGTGTGGAGGAGTGGGCCAAAATCCCTCCTGCAGTGTGTGCAAACCTGGTGAAAAACTACAGATAACTTGTGACCTCTGTAATTGCAAACAAAGGCTACTGTACCACACTCTAAAAACGCCAATTTAATAAAATGTGGGAAGAGCAAAAAAATATGTTGAACTAATTTTATTTCTTGTGCTTAGTTAAGAAGATATATTATATTAAGTCAGCAGAAATATATTTGAAAAACATTAAATCAATTGATATTTTCAAATCCAGTTAACATTTAGAATTGCAAATGTTGACTGGACTAAAAAAGGCAAATCCAGTCAATATTTTGTAAAAGTATTAAGGCTAACACAATATTTTACTACGGTAAACAGACTTTTGTTTGTGCTGTTGAAATGGGCTGTTAGAAACATTTGATAATATATCAAAACAACATTTGTGAAATTAGATGTATTTTCGATGTTTTGTTTATGATCAATCAATCAATCAACTTTATTTATATAGCGCTTTTACAATGACGATTGTTTCAAAGCAGCTTCACAGTGTTAAACAGGACAACATTGCAACAAAATTTGATTTGGCTAGTTTAATTTGGATAGTTTATAGAATTATATATGACCAAATTAATAAATTCTATTTGTATATTTAGTTGAGTAACTTGGATCATAATTTGAGTGTCCCCAACTGAGCAAGCCAAGCCAAAGGCGACAGTGGCAAGGAACCAAAACTCCATCAGGGCATGATGGAGAAAAATAAACCTTGGGAGAAACCAGACTCAGTCGGGGTGCCAGTTCTCCTCTGGCCTATTATTAACAGTGTATAATTATTACTCTGGCAACCTTGCAGGTCATAAATCATATTAGATAGGAATATTCGAAATTTTGGGTATGACGACGAGACGGGTTCATTTAGGATGGCGCGTCGATTACACAAGAATATGAATACTTGAAAGATCGGAGTTATTGCGCTGGAGACGGGTTAATTGAGGATGACGCCCGTGAGGCGAATTCAGAGGAGACACTAATGGACACGGTCTCAGCAGACACTCCAGGATGAGCTGGTCATGTCCAGATGCAGGTCCACCATCCGATCCGGACACGGCCTGGATCCGGCCGACTGCAGTAAACCTCGGGATAAACAGAGAGACTAACATTAGTGTGGATGCCACTCTTTTATGATGTAACGAGTACATCAGGTGTTATGGGAAGTGTTCCCGGTTCCGGCTGACCTCGTTAATGCAGCCTAACAATCAGTCATTTGATTTGAATAAAGAAAGTTAAAAATGTTCTATGTGTATGCCATAGTAAAGAGATGTGTTTTTAGTCTAGATTTAAACTGACAGAGTGTGTCTGCTTCCCGAACAATGCTAGGAAGACTGTTCCAGAGTTTAGGTGCTAAATAGGAAAAGGATCGACGCCTGCAGTTGATTTAGATATTCTAGGTATTTTCAACTGGCCAGAGTTTAGAGACCGCAATTGACGGATGGAGTATAATGCGTTAAGAGCTCGCTTAAGTACTGGGAGCTAAACCATTTATTGCTTTATAAGTAATAAGCAAGATTTTAAAATGTATGCGATGTTTAATAGGGAGCCAGTGCAGTGTTGACAGAACTGGACTAATATGATCGTACTTCCTGGTTCTAGTAAGAACTCGAGCTGCTGCGTTTTGGACCAGCTGGAGTTTATTTATTAGGCGAGCAGGGCAACCACCCAGTAGAGCATTACAATAATCTAGCCTTGAGCTCATGAACGCATGTACTAATTGTTCAGCATTTTGCATTGAAAGCATGTGACGTAATTTAGATATATTTTTAAGATGATAGAATGCAGTTTTACAGATGCTAGAAACGTGGCTTTCAAACGAAAGATTGGTATCAAAAAGCACACCTAGGTTCCTCACTGACGACGAGGACTTGACAGAGCAGCCATCGAGGGTTAGACAGTATTCTAGGGCACTACTTGTGGAGCTTTTCTGTCCAATAATTAAAAATTCAGTTTTATCTGAATTAAGTTGCAGGAAATTACTATTCATCCAATTTTTAATATCAGCTATGCATTCCGTTAATCTTGTGAATTGGTAAGTTTCGTCAGGGTGTGAAGAAATATAGAGCTGAGTATCATCAGCATAACAATGAAAACTAACGCCATGCTTCCTAATGATATCTCCCAGTGGTAGCATATACAGGGTGAAAAGCAACGGTCCTAACACTGAGCCTTGCGGTACTCCATACTGAACTTGTGATCGGTGTGACATCTCTTCATTTATTGCTACAAACTGATAACGGTCAGATAAGTAAGATTTAAACCATGCCAATGCAGTTCCACTAATGCCAACATAATTTTCGAGTCTATTCAAAAGAATATTGTGATCGATAGTATCGAATGCAGCGCTAAGATCGAGTAACACTAATAGAGAGATACAACCACGATCAGATGATAAGAGTAAATCATTTGTAACTCTAATTAGAGCAGTCTCAGTACTATGATACGGTCTAAATCCTGACTGGAAATCCTCACATATACAATTTCTTTCTAAAAAGGAACATAATTGTGAAGACACTGCCTTTTCTAATATTTTTGATAGAAACGGTAGATTCGAGATTGGTCTGTAATTGACTAATTCTTTAGGATCAAGTTATGTTTTTAATAAGTGGTTTAATTACAGCCAACTTAAAAGTTTTTGGTACATATCCTAATGTCAAGGATGAATTAATAATATTAAGCAGAGGATCTATGACCTCTGGAAGCATCTCTTTTAATAGCCTAGTCGGTATAGGGTCAAGCATACATGTTGTTGATTTTGATGATTTAACAAGTTTAGCCAATTCTTCTCCTCCTATAGCAGTGAATGAGTGTAATTTTTCCTCAGTGAGACTACAATGTTCTGTCTGAAGTGATACTGTAGACGGCTGCATGGTTATAATTTTATTCCTAATGTTATTAATCTTACTAGTAAAGAAGTTCATAAAGTCATTACTGCTGTGTTGTTTACAAATGTCAGAAGTTGAAGCTTTATACTTTGTTAATTTAGCCACTGTATCGAATAAATACTTAGGGTTGTGTTTGTTTTCTTCTAAAAGAGTTGAGAAATAAGCAGATCTAGCAGTTTTTATGGCCTTTTTGTATGCAACCATGCTCTCTTTCCACAAATTGCGAAAAACCTCCAGTTTTGTTTTCTTCCAGCTGCGCTCCATTTTTCTGGCTGCTGTTTAAAGGGCCCGAGTGTGCTCGTTGTACCACGGCGTTGGATTATTTGCTTTAATCTTCTTTAAGCGCCGAGGAGCAACTATGTCTAAAGTGCTAATAAAGAGAGAGTCAGTAGTTTCTGTTGCAACATCAAGTTCCTCTTGGCTATCTGTAATTCTGAGGAGATGGAACTGATGAGGAAGATTATGTATAAAGCAATCTTTAGTCGCAGCGGTTATAGTCCTGCCATATTTGAAGCGAGGATGGCTTTGCAGCCTTAGCTATATTAAGTATACATGATATTAGGTAATGATCTGAGATGTCATCGCTCTGCTGCAGAATTTTAATGGTATCAACATTTAGTCCATGTGACAGTATTAGATCTAAAGTATGATTAAGGCGATGAGTGGGTCCAGATACGTGTTGTCTAACTCCAATAGAGTTTATAATGTCTTTAAATGCCAATCCCAATGCGTCTTTTTCATTGTCAACATGGATATTAAAATCACCAACAATTAGTACTTTATCTGCAGCCAGTACTAACTCTGATAGAAAACCAGCAAATTCTTTGATAAAGTCTGTATTGTGCCCTGGTGGCCTGTATACAGTAGCCAACACAAATGTCAAACGGGATTTATCATTTACACTACACAATGTTACATAAAGCACCAAAACTTCAAAGGAATTATATTTGAAACTAGACTTCTGAGTAATACTGAAGTTATCATTATAAATTACAGCAACACCTCCCCTTTTCCTTTCAGACGGCTCGTGTTTATAACAATAATCTTGGGGAGTGGACTCATTTAAAGTAATGTAGTCGTCAGGTTTTAGCCAGGTTTCTGTCAAACACAGCACATCTAGGTTATGATCTATAATCATATCATTAACAATAAGCGTTTTTGGCGAAAGGGATCGAATATTCAGCAACCCGAGATTTATCAATTGTTCATCCGTATTATATCTGTTGTTTATTTGTTGGACATCAATTAAATTTTTACTGTTGAATGGTTTTGATGGTTTTTTGTATTTACTGATTCGGGGAACAGACACAGTCTCTATGTGATAATATCTAGGTGAAAGCGTCTCTATGTGCTGGGATTTAGCTGACTCTGGTGACGTGAGACAGCTAGCAGACGGTTGGTTTAGCCAGTTTGTCTGCTTCCTGACCTGGGCATCTGCATTATGATGGCATCTGCATTATGATGAGAAGATGGACCTACAACCAGGGCCGTAGGCAGGGTTTTAAAATCAGTGAGGTCCCAAATATGAGGTAGTTAAGGAGGTTCGGGGGCAAATGTTTTATTTCTCTGATCTAAATATGTGCATTTTTAAGATGTTTGAAGGCCAAACAATTTCTAATAAATAGCTTTCAAAACATCTGCATTAGGCATCTGCAGATTACTTGTCAATACCCCCCTAAAGCTGAGCTTTGACTGTAGTCTTATCATTTTCGTCTCTGTGTATGTGTATGTGAAGAAAGTAAACATAGGGTAAACTGATATTTAGCCTATGTTTTATTAATAATTTTCTTAGACAATTTAAATTCATCCACAATGTGTAAGGGGTGAGCAGGGCACTCTAATGTGGGGTTAATTGTAACACACATGGTTTAAAACTTTCCACACATGCCAGCCAGAAGACACAAGCCAGGTTCACAATGATATTATTATTACACAATAATAGTTCTATTAGAACTACGCTATTCTATTCCATACTTTTATTAATTCAATTGAGAAACCATGAGAAAAAGGTGAATAAAGACTGAGCCAGTAAGAAATGATTCATTATTATGTTTTGTACAATGTTGTATAGCTGCATTTTACGATGTGTTTATCAAACTCAAAAATAGTTTTTGTTTTCTATTATATCAGATAACATTTTAAGCTGTCATATGCTCATCTAACAATGTGCCCCACCTATGGGGCATGTTGTCACATTTCACTTCTATTCTTTTGGAGTAAATCAAGAAAAAAATATACTGTATTAATGAAACAACCACATTATTGTTCTAGACATGTGTAGGGGTCTGCGATATTGACAAAAAAATATCTCTATATTTTCTGGGATTTTCTCGATAATTAGACGATATTTTGCTGAGTGTGTTTTTGTGCTGGTACTTTGGCAGGTTTAGGACTGCCGTGGTCATCAGACTCCTAAAGTTTATGATATTCTTCATATTCTGTGTGGTGGTCAGTTCACAGAAGTGACAGAAATCATCTTTTTTTTTACCTTGGCATCATTTATGTCAATTTCATAAATTAAAAAAAACGTATTATAATAAGACACAATATTACCAATCAAATTAAATAAGTATCAAAATTAATCTTTGCAGTGCAGAGGAAACAGATGCTGCATATGAAGTGGCATTTAGATCATTTACACAGCTCAGAAGTGACAAATTAATAACCTGCAGTTATGCATAAATAAAGTTTTGATGTTTAAAACATAAAAATGTTGAATAATATTGATATTTGAAATAATTTAAAACATGAAAAAATACTTTACCTGTGAAATTAAAACCGCCAGTAGGTGGCAGCAAGTCAGGTTTAATGAGTGAGTCATTGAGATTCAAACGATTCATTCAAACAACTGATTCATCAAGGAACAAATCATTTGACTCTCTTAATCTATCTTAGTCATTGAATAATTGATTCAATTGATTCGTTCAAAAAGCTTATTCGTTCAGTATGAAAACACCGCTGTGTGTTGCTCATAGATGCAGATTCAGTGCTGTGTCTGTGTTTTGAACTATTTTTCGGTGGCGAAATAAAGCAAAAACAGGCAATATGGAAGTCTAAACTGTAAGTCACTTAATATTAACTTCTTGTTTAGTAAACTTGCATAAAATTTGAAAAACTGCAATCTTTGTGTGATATATTATTAACTATATTATATTATATAAATAGAATCACGCAGTGAAAGCGTATAGGCTACTCTAATGCACCCGGAATAGTCTATTCAAGAATAAAATTGTATTGGTTGACCTAATTATTTTTGTCAGTTGTTTAATAGTTCTGTTCTAAAACGGCTGCAAAAATGAAATGTTCAGTTTAGCTACTTACACTCGCACTTTATGTGTCCGTTTACTGAAAGGTTGTGCTGGAATTCGCGCTCAGCAACTTGACCACAAAGGCTACCTACTTTGATTTGATTTGTCATCTCAAATATAATATTTTGACATTGACGAGCGATGACTGAGGCAGCTCCGGTGAGAAGTTCTTGGTTCTGTAATGTTTTCTTGCGTCACTAAAATAGTGTTAATACTATATTAGGCATTTATTTCACAACATTTATTTTTTTAACGGAAATACGGACACGGCCACTTGACGGTTTTTTGTGCGAGACTTCCGATCTGGCACTTCCGGTCTATCACTTTCTAACTAACCCACTTTTCATCGTAGAACAAGTGTTCGTTCTTAACAACTAACTCGTCGTTATGGCTTCAAAGACCGGGATTGTTTGTGCAGTTAGAGGTTGTCATAATAACTGGTACAAAAGAAAGATTTACTTGGAGCAGGAGTGTTTTGTTCATCAAACGCGTACGAGAGCTGAATGTGGATGCGAGGCGCCCTACGACCTTTACCCCCCGCCGAAGAATGAGGAAACCCTTCGCCTGTGGTTAAAAGCTTTAAATTTGAAAAAACCACCGAAGCGACCGTATGTTTGTTCTTTTAATTTCGTGCACAAAAGACCTAGAGAAGACCATCCGATACCAGAAAAGTGGCTGGGCTACGAGTAAGTCCCGATAAAAAATCCAAGGAGACGTGTTAAGAGGTTAGCAGAGACAGGTAAGATAACGGATTTTTATTTGCTACGCAAGGCAATGTTAAAGGAACTGTATGTATATCACTGACAACAGTATATTGTCATTTAACACACACACACAATCAATCAATCAATCAATCAATCAACTTTATTTATATAGCGCTTTTACAATGACGATTGTTTCAAAGCAGCTTCACAGTGTTAAACAGGACAACATTGCAACAAAATTTGATTTGGCTAGTTTAATTTGGATAGTTTATAGAATTATATATGACCAAATTAATAAATTCTATTTGTATATTTAGTTGAGTAACTTGGATCATAATTTGAGTGTCCCCAACTGAGCAAGCCAAGCCAAAGGCGACAGTGGCAAGGAACCAAAACTCCATCAGGGCATGATGGAGAAAAATAAACCTTGGGAGAAACCAGACTCAGTCGGGGTGCCAGTTCTCCTCTGGCCTATTATTAACAGTGTATAATTATTACTCTGGCAACCTTGCAGGTCATAAATCATATTAGATAGGAATATTCGAAATTAAGGCAAATTCAGAGGAGACACTAATGGACACGGTCTCAGCAGACACTCCAGGATGAGCTGGTCATGTCCAGATGCAGGTCCACCATCCGATCCGACACGGCCTGGATCCGCCGACTGCAGTAAACCTCGGGATAAACAGAGAGACTAACATTAGTGTGGATGCCACTCTTTTTATGATGTAACGAGTACATCAGGTGTTATGGGAAGTGTTCCCGGTTCCGGCTGACCTAGTTAATGCAGCCTAACAATCAGTCATTTGATTTGAATAAAGAAAGTTACAAATGTTCTATGTATGCCATAGTAAAGAGATGTGTTTTTAGTCTAGATTTAAACTGACAGAGTGTGTCTGCTTCCCGAACAATGCTAGGAAGACTGTTCCAGAGTTTAGGTGCTAAATAGGAAAAGGATCGACCGCCTGCAGTTGATTTAGATATTCTAGGTATTTTCAACTGGCCAGAGTTTAGAGACCGCAATTGACGTGATGAAGTATAGTGCGTTAAGAGCTCGCTTAAGTACTGGGGAGCTAAACCATTTATTGCTTTATAAGTAATAAGCAAGATTTTAAAATGTATGCGATGTTTAATAGGGAGCCAGTGCAGTGTTGACAGAACTGGACTAATATGATCGTACTTCCTGGTTCTAGTAAGAACTCGAGCTGCTGCGTTTTGGACCAGCTGGAGTTTATTTATTAGGCGAGCAGGGCAACCACCCAGTAGAGCATTACAATAATCTAGCCTTGAGCTCATGAACGCATGTACTAATTGTTCAGCATTTTGCATTGAAAGCATATGACGTAATTTAGATATATTTTTAAGATGGTAGAATGCAGTTTTACAGATGCTAGAAACGTGGCTTTCAAACGAAAGATTGGTATCAAAGAGCACACCCAGGTTCCTCACTGACCAGAGGACTTGACAGAGCAGCCATCGAGGGTTAGACAGTATTCTAGGGCACTACTTGTGGAGCTTTTCTGTCCAATAATTAAAAATTCAGTTTTATCTGAATTAAGTTGCAGGAAATTACTATTCATCCAATTTTTAATATCAGCTATGCATTCCGTTAATCTTGTGAATTGGTAAGTTTCGTCAGGGTGTGAAGAAATATAGAGCTGAGTATCATCAGCATAACAATGAAAACTAACGCCATGCTTCCTAATGATATCTCCCAGTGGTAGCATATACAGGGTGAAAAGCAACGGTCCTAACACTGAGCCTTGCGGTACTCCATACTGAACTTGTGATCGGTGTGACATCTCTTCATTTACTGCTACAAACTGATAACGGTCAGATAAGTAAGATTTAAACCATGCCAATGCAGTTCCACTAATGCCAACATAATTTTCGAGTCTATTCAAAAGAATATTGTGATCGATAGTATCGAATGCAACGCTAAGATCGAGTAACACTAATAGAGAGATATAACCACGATCAGATGATAAGAGTAAATCATTTGTAACTCTAATTAGAGCAGTCTCAGTACTATGATACGGTCTAAATACTGACTGGAAATCCTCACATATACAATTTCTTTCTAAAAAGGAACATAATTGTGAAGACACTGCCTTTTCTAATATTTTTGATAGAAACGGTAGATTCGAGATTGGTCTGTAGTTGACTAATTCTTTAGGATCACGGTTTTTTAATAAGTGGTTTAATTACAGCCAACTTAAAAGTTTTTGGTACATATCCTAATGTCAAGGATGAATTAATAATATTAAGCAGAGGATCTATGACCTCTGGAAGCATCTCTTTTAATAGCCTAGTCGGTATAGGGTCAAGCATACATGTTGTTGATTTTGATGATTTAACAAGTTTAGCCAATTCTTCTCCTCCTATAGCAGTGAATGAGTGTAATTTTTCCTCAGTGAGACTACAATGTTCTGTCTGAAGTGATACTGTAGTAGACGGCTGCATGGTTATAATTTTATTCCTAATGTTATCAATCTTACTAGTAAAGAAGTTCATAAAGTCATTACTGCTGTGTTGTTTACAAACGTCAGAAGTCGAAGCTTTATCCTTTGTTAATTTAGCCACTGTATCGAATAAATACCTAGGTTATGTTTGTTTTCTTCTAAAAGAGTTGAGAAATAAGCAGATCTAGCAGTTTTTATGGCCTTTCTGTATGCAATCATGCTCTCTTTCCACAAATTGCGAAAAACCTCCAGTTTTGTTTTCTTCCAGCTGCGCTCCATTTTTCTGGCTGCTGTTTTAAGGGCCCGAGTGTGCTCGTTGTACCACGTTGGATTATTTGCTTTAATCTTCTTTAAGCGCCGAGGAGCAACTATGTCTAAAGTGCTAGTAAAGAGAGAGTCAGTAGTTTCTGTTGCAACATCAAGTTCCTCTTGGCTATCTGTAATTCTGAGGAGATGGAACTGATGAGGAAGATTATGTATAAAGCAATCTTTAGTCGCAGCGGTTAAAGTCCTGCCATATTTGCAGCAAGGGGATGGCTTTGCACCTTTAGCTAAATTAAGTATACATGATATTAGGTAATGATCTGAGATGTCATCGCTCTGCTGCAGAATTTTAATGGTATCAACATTTAGTCCATGTGACAGTATTAGATCTAAAGTATGATTAAGGCAATGAGTGGGTCCAGATACGTGTTGTCTAACTCCAATAGAGTTTAGAATGTCTTTAAATGCCAATCCCAATGCGTCTTTTTCATTGTCAACATGGATATTAAAATCACCAACAATTAGTACTTTATCTGCAGCCAATACTAACTCTGATAGAAAACCAGCAAATTCTTTGATAAAGTCTGTATTGTGCCCTGGTGGCCTGTATACAGTAGCCAACACAAATGTCAAACGGGATTTATCATTTACACTACACAATGTTACATAAAGCACCAAAACTTCAAAGGAATTATATTTGAAACTAGACTTCTGAGTAATACTGAAGATATCATTATAAATTACAGCAACACCTCCCCCTTTTCCTTTCAGACGTGGCTCGTGTTTATAACAATAATCTTGGGGAGTGGACTCATTTAAAGTAATGTAGTCGTCAGGTTTTAGCCAGGTTTCTGTCAAACACAGCACATCTAGGTTATGATCTATAATCATATCATTAACAATAAGCGTTTTTGGCGAAAGGGATCGAATATTCAGCAACCCGAGATTTATCAATTGTTCATCCGTATTATATCTGTTGTTTATTTGTTGGACATCAATTAAATTTTTACTGTTGAATGGTTTTGATGTTTTTGTATTTACTGATTCGGGAACAGACACAGTCTCTATGTGATAATATCTAGGTGAAAGCGTCTCTATGTGCTGGGATTTAGCTGACTCTGGTGACGTGAGACAGCTAGCAGACGGTTGGTTTAGCCAGTTTGTCTGCTTCCTGACCTGGGCCCCAGTGAGTCAAGGTTTAGCTCTAAGACTATGTGCCAAATTACTAGAGAGAAGAGCAGCACCAGCCCGGGTAGGATGAATGCCGTCTATCTTCAACAGGTCAGGTCTGCCCCAAAAACTTTTCCAATTGTCTATGAACCCTATGTTATTTTATGGACACCAATTAGACAACCAGCCATTGAGTGATGATAATCTGCTAACTATTTCATCACTCCTTTTAACAGGAGGGGGCCAGATAAACAGACTGCCGGTGACATCGTACTTGCGAGTTTACACACCTCTTTAATGTTAATTAAACGTCGAACATCATTAGTGCCGACGTGAATAATAATCTTAGAGAATTTACGATTAGCTTTAGCCAGCACTTTTAAATTTGCTTTGATGTCAGCCGCTCTGGCTCCGGTAAACATGTGACTATGGTGGCTGGTGTCTCTATTTTCACGCCCGTGTAATAGAATCGCCAATAACTAGGGCACTTTCAACAGGATCCTCAGTGGGTGCATCACTGAGTGGGGAGAACCTGTTTGATGTTCTAATCGAACGGCAGAGTGGTTTTTAGATCCGCGAATATGCTGTCTCACAGTCACCCAATTGCCCTGCTGCAAGGTCTCAGCCGGAACCAAACAATGAGTGTTCACTAAGCTAGTCGCATCCAAAACAGTATCTAAAGCTGTAACATTCTCACTACTCTCACATAAAGTCTGGATGCGTGTCTCTAAATCTGAAATCTTCTCCGTCAGCCTGATTAATTCCTTACATTTAACACATGTGAAGCCCTGTTCGCCAACGGAGATAGATATGCTAAACATGTAGCATGCAGTGCAAGTGACAATGACAGGAGAAGAAGACATGGCTTACCGTATTTGTTGATGAATCCAAAACTTACCACACAACTACTCCACTTACTTTGTTTGATGGAGTCTATTTAATAATCCAACTCACCACAGTTGTCTAATGAACTCAGAAAACAGGAGACCCGGGTGCCGGGATGGAAAGCTACCAGGCTAGCGAAAAGCTAACACATGGTAGTGATTTAGATTAAGAGCTAGTGATGTCAAATTTAACTTGATAGGCTATATTAAACAATATATGGTGATGAGTAAGTTATATTTAGCAGTATAGATAACAAAGAAAATATATCAAATAGAGATTCAAACGCAGCTATACAGAGCTACAAACACTGACGCATGCAGCAGCAGCAGTAGGTAGACTGGAGCAATCGATCAGGGAGCCCTGACACACACTCAACGCACAGACAGACTCGCGTCAGTCTCCTGCTCACATGGAGTTCTCTTTTGCTTATTAACAAACAATAACAACAACAGAGATCATTTTGAGTATTCTCATATTAGGAGTCTTAAATGAGTTAAATAACATCTTAAAGGGTAACTAAACCCCTGTTCACAGCCTAACTCCACCCACTGGCAATATTTGAAAAATGCTGGAAAAGTGGGCAGAGCCCAGCGGAGACAGAGGGGGCGAACCGAGGGCGGGGCTGAGCGGGGGGCGTGCACCTCAGACCCCGCAGTGCCGGATTGATTAACAGCTGTCAGACTCGAAAAGATGGAGAATGACTGGAGTGACACCAGTAGTTTTGCAACAGAGCGGTCATTTGAAGTAGAGGACTTTTCTCCGCCGTCTTCACCTGAAGTGGAGGAGGGTGAACTGTCTGTAAACACAGGACCAGAGCCGTATCGATTCGAGCCGCTGCATCAAACTGCGTTAACTCCTGATGCCGACGATACTACCGAAACCGCAGCGCAAGAGAGCAGTGTCTGAGTGGTAAAACATTAGCATTATGGATAGTATTCTCGCGGCCATCCAGGCCAAGTGCACGCAACCACTGACGCCAATTTCCACGTCTGCTGGAAAGCTATGCAGTCCAGCACTGCTGTAGCAACCAGCAACACTACACCTACATACCATCCTAACTAAACACTGTACTAAATACAGATAAAACTATTGCTAAAAATATACGCTAACTTGAAGCTATCTTAACTGATGCAATACTATGCTAACTAACTATGCTTCTAACAATAATACACAACGACTATGCTAATAAATTAACTAAACTAGGTTACACAAAAATAATCTATATAACTATATAAACGGCTATGCTAACTAGATTCTAATACATGATATCCTGATCATTTTCAATACTCAAATTCCAACTCGCTACAGTGGTTTTGACGGAACAAGATGTTTTATACCAGGATCTGAGCCAAGGGCGTGGTGAGCTCGTGCCAGAGGCGTGGTAGTGGAGGAACCATCCTACGTCACGATGTACCACAACGTCCAATAGGAAAATTCAACTGCAGTAGCCACCGTTCAACCTTAAGAGGGCAGCACTTTGGCGGTTTTACACCATATTTTATAGAATTAAAACACTTTATACTCAAATGTCAAAACTCTTACTTGAATCAATGAACAGCACTAATAAAGCCCCAGTCTTGCAGATCATCAACTAAAAAAAGTTGTTCTAGGGTTTAGTTACCCTTTAAATAAACTTAAAGAGTTGTGAGGAAATGAGATCCGTGTGCGTCATGTTCGGCAGCGGCTGTTCTTAAAGTGACAGGAGCACTGATGATGCCTGTCATTTATGTTCATCAAAGAACAAGGAACAGAGAAAATTGTAGCTTTAAGAATGATTCATCTATATTTAATTTATTATTTATGCAGTTATATAACTATTATATTTCTGTATATGTCTAACATTATAAGGTAAAATAATATTTATTATAATGGGGTTATGTAAAGATTGTTTTAAGTTCACTTAAATTAAAAGTTGTTTTCTTAAGCCTAATAAATGTTGAAATTGGTAGCTTTCAGTTATACTGTAATGTAACATCATTAATGTTTCATAGAGACATCAGTGATACTGGCCATCATCCATAAAAACGACATATTGACTACAACACATTTAAAATATGCTGTCAATAAATTGTTTCTACATTAATTTGGAGAGTAACTGAAATTATTACAATATCAAAACATTAAAAACGTATTTGTGGCGGAGGGGGCGTGGTTCCGCGAAAGCTGCAGTGGGAGAAAGAGAGCGGAGCAGAGCGGTCGGTAAGTAGGTCAAGCAGATGATAACACCTGTCTCTGATTACAGTAATTGGCGTGGAGAGGGCGCTGATAAGCCGCGGCCGGGAGAGAGAGCGAGAGAGAGAATTGGACTGGGACTACACGCACGCTGCTGAGAGTGAACAAGAGAAACAGCTATTGCTGAGAACTGAACGGGCGACCCATATCGTGAAACTTGAGTGCACGAGCCACTACGGTGTGCCGGTGTGAAACGGGCGACCCATATCGTGGATTTTGAGTGTATACGCCAGAGAGCGTCTGTCTGTGAGTGAGAAAAATAAAAGTGTGTAAAAGTCCCAGTCAAGCCGACCCCTGTGTCTTCTTCCTGCCCTCAACAAACATTACTACACTGGTGCCGAAACCCGGGAGGAAGAAGACCGAGCCGCCGCCATGCAAGCGCTGGCGCCAGCAACGCCATTTGCGGACATCATCCAGGCACTCGCGGGCCTGCACAAAGAACAACACCAGTCAATGCTGGAGATCAGGAGGAGCAGGAGCGGCGATTCCAGGCGCTCCTCCTGGCCCAGCAGCAGGACCGCGAGCTGTTCCGAGCTGCCTTGACCGGGAGGTTCCGCCGGGAACCATCATCAACCCCGCCAGCGCCACCCGCATGCAGCTGACCAAGATGGGACCGCAGGACGATCCGGAAGCCTTCTTGGACTTGTTCGAGCGGTCCGCGGAAGCATGTGGGTGGCTGCGACTGGACTGGCCGGTGCGCCTCATCCCGCTGCTGTCCGGGGAGGCGCAGATAGCGCCCAACAACTACCAGTCCAGAACCTCCTGGTCTATGATGACCTACGGAGGGCCATCCTTCAGCGGGTCGGTCGCTCCCCCGAACAACATCGCCAGCGATTCCGGTCGCTGACACTGGGGGAGAACAGCCGGCCCTTCGTGATGGCCCAGCAGCTCCGGGACGCCTGCCGCAGATGGCTGATGGCGGACCAGTCGACGGTCGACCAGGTTGTGGATCGAGTGGCACTGGAGCAGTTTAGCGCGTTGCCCAGGAAAACCGCGCAATGGGTCCAGTGCCACAGGCCGACGCCGCTGGACCAAGCCATCGAGCTGGCGGAGGATCAAATGGTGGCGTGCCCAGGGTCGGGCGAACCCCTGCCGGCGGCTTCTCTCTCTCACCCTCCTTCCTCTTCTTTTCCGTCCCCCTCCCCGTCTCTCTCAAAACCTGTCCCATCTCCTAGGTATCGCGGGGTGCCTCCCAGGCCGGCCCCAAGATGGAGGATGGGTGGTTCAGGAGAACCCCCCGCGACCACCCAGTCAGCGCAGAGGGGAGGTAGAGGAGCTCCAGATCCGGCACCGCTGGCGGGCCGCCCTGCGATCTCTCCACGCCAGTTCCCGGGCCTGCTTCCAGCCACTAGGGCGCGGCGGGAGGCCTGGGCCGGGCGTGTTGGCGTTGTGGGGACCCTGGACACTTTATAGAGCAGTGTCCAGTGATGGAGGTGGGGACGCTGGTCAGGGTCCCCGACACGCCTCACGCTGCCCCCGATCAAGCTGGACTGTACCAAATACCTGTGAGTATCAAGGGGGGTACGTATCAGGCTCTGGTGGATTCAGGTTGTAACCAGACCTCCGTACACCAAAGCCTGATTCAGCCCGGGGCATGGGATAAGCGCCACATGGTTATGGTGAGGTGTGTGCACGGGGAGGTGAGAGAATACCCGTTAGTGCCAATGGATTTTCTATTCAGGGGAAAAAACCATAGAGTTGAGGTTGCAGTTAACCAGCACCTCCGGCACCCATTGATTTTGGGGACAAATTGGCCAGGTTTTAATGAATTGTTGGGATGTTTGTGTGTGGGTGCCTCTTGGGAAAAAAAAGAGACAGGGAAGGTGGCGGTTGCACAGGCGGGGGAGGTGGAGCCGGGACCACTGGGCACTGATCCGGGGGAACTGAGCGCTCCGGAAACGCCAGTGTTTTCGGAACGCGATGACTTTCCCCTGGAACAGTCCCAGGATGAAACGCTCAAAAATGCTTTCAATCAGGTCTGTGCATCGACGCCATCCTCCGCCCTGATCAACCGCTCACTTTTCCTTATTTTTCTCTGATAAATGACCGGTTGTATAGGGTGACCCAAGATGCCCAAACAAAGCAGACTACAACCCAGTTGTTAATTCCTAAAAGCCGTCGGGAAATGCTTTTCCAGGCGGCTCATCACAATCCTATGGCCGGGCATTTAGGCAAATAGCGACACTAAACCGCCTCATGGCCCGGTTCTTTGGCCGGGCATTCACGAGAATGTACGCCGGTGGTGCGCCTTGTCGTGAATGTCAGTTGGTAAATCCACCGCCCAACCAAAAGCACCATTGTGCCCTCCCGCTTGATGCAGGTCCCCTTCGAAAGAATTGGGATGGACCTCATCGGGCCATTAGAGCGTCGCGGACATCGCTTTGCATTAGTCCTAGTGGATTATGCAACGCGATATCCGGAGGCAGTGCCACTGCATAACATTTCGCGAAAAGTGTCGCGAGTGCACTGTTCTCCCTAATCTCCCGGTGGGAATCGAAAGAGATTCTCACTGATCAAGGCACGGCGTTTATGTCACGGACAATCCGCGAACTTTACGGATTATTGGGCATTAAGTCTATTCGGACCAGCCTATCACCCACAAACAGACGGGCTGGTAGAAAGATTTAATCGCACGTTAAAAACAATGATTCGTAAATTGCGTTCACGAAGACGCCAAAAATTGGGACAAATGGCTAGAACCTCTCTTGTTCGCTGTCCGCGAGGTCCCCAAGCCTCCACGGGTTTTCCCCTTCGAGCTTCTCTATGGCCGCCAGCCCCGAGGGGTTTTGGATGTCATTAGGAAGCTTGGGAGGACGGACCGTCCGCTAGTAAAACGAAATTCAGTTTGTATTGGACCTGAGAACAAAACTCCACACGCTGGGGCGGCTGATGGAGAATTTGTTACAGGCTTAAGACAAACAGAGACAGCTGTACAACAAAGGGGCTAGATTAAGACAATTTGCACCGGGAGAGAAAGTACTTCTGTTACTCCCCACCTCTAGTTCTAAATTACACGCCAAGTGGCAAGGACCGCTTGAGGTCACACGACGAGTAGGGGATCTGAACTATGAGGTCATTCGGTCCGACAGGGACGGGCACGCCAGATATACCATCTCAATTTATTAAAAATGGGTTGAGGCCGAGGTGATGCTGGCGACGGTAGTGAGTGGAGAGGATGATCTCGGACCAGAGGCGGTTCAAAAGGTACAATCTCCGCTCTGGTCCCGGGAGATCACCTCTCACCCTCCCAGCTCATAGACCTCAAACAATTACAGGCGGAGTTCGCCGACGTGTTCTCGCCTACCGGGTCGGACAGACCTCATCCAACACCACGTTGAGACGAGCCGGGCGCCGTTGTACGCAGCCGACCATATAGGTTGCCTGAACACAAGAAAGAAGTTGTTCAGGCCGAATTAGAGGCAATGTTAGAGATGGGGTAATAGAAGAATCCAACAGTGACTGGGCGAGCCCGATCGCTTTGGTACCAAAACCTGACGGCTCGGTCCGGTTCTGCGTGGATTACAGAAAAGTCAACGCGTGTAAATTTGATGCATATCCCATGCCACGGATTGACGAATTGCTTGATCGGCTGGGTACTGCTCGTTTTTATTCGACACTGGACTTGACAAAGGGTTACTGGCAGATCCCCTTGTCTCCAGTAACCAAAGAGAAAACAGCTTTCACCACGCCCGCTTTGGATTGCACCAATTGCTACGCTTCTTTCGGGCTGTTCGGGGCACCCGCGACTTTTCAGCGCCTGATGGACCGACCTTCGCCGCATGCTGCATATGCCGCTGCTTATCTAGATGATATCATCATTTATAGTGGGGACTGGCAGCGCCATATGCAGCGAGCAGTCCTCAGGTCGCTGAGAAGGGCGGCTCACGGCCAACCCAAGAAGTGTGCAATTGGGCGGGTGGAAGTAAGATATCTGGGCTTCCACTTGGGTCATGCGCAGTCCCCAAATTAATAAGACCGCAGCGGTTGCGGCCTGCCCAAGACCCAAGACCAAAAAGGAGGTTAGACAGTTCCTGGGGCTGGCGGGATATTATCGGAGGTTTGTACCTAATTATTCGGACCTCGCCAGCCCGCTGACTGATCTAACTAAAAAGGAAGAACCAGATACAGTTCGGTGGACGGAGCAGTGCCAGCAGGCTTTTACCCAGTTAAAGGCTGCCCTGTGTGGTGGACCGCCTACAGGCTCCTAACTTTTCTCTCCCATTCTTGCTGCAGACGGACGCCGGACAGGGGTTGGGCGCAGTCCTGGCCCAGGAGGTGGAGGGTGAGGAGGCCGGTGCTGTACATCAGTCGAAAGCTCTCTAAGAGAGAGACGATGTACAGCACCATAGAGAAGGAGTGTTTAGCCATCAGGTGGGCCGCCTCACCCTTCGCTATTACCTCCTGGAGCGGAGTTCACCCTCTGTTCGGATCACGCCTTGCAGTGGCTCCACCGCATGAAGGATACCAACGCGGATCACCCGCCGGTATCTAGCTTTACAGCCATTTAAGTTCAAGGTGGTCCACAGGCCGGGTGCTCAGATGGCTGCGGCTGACTTCCTCTCCCGGAGGAGGGGGAGGCTGCAGGCGGATGGCTCCCGGCCTGAGTCGGGCGGTGGGGTATGTGGCGGAGGGGCGTGGTTCCGCGAAAGCTGCAGCGGAGAAAGAGAGCGGAGCAGAGCGGTCGGTAAGTAGGTCAAGCAGATGATAACACCTGTCTCTGATTACAGTAATTGGCGTGAGAGAGCGCTGATAAGCCGCGCCGAGAGAGAGCGAGGGAGAGAATTGACTGGGACTACACGCACGCTGCTGAGAGTGAACAAGAGAAACAGCTATTGCTGAGAACTGAACGGGGCGACCCATATCGTGAAACTTGAGTGTACGAGCCACTACGGTGTGCCGGTGTGAAACGGGGCGACCCATATCGTGGATTTTGAGTGTATACGCCAGAGAGCGTCTGTCTGTGAGTGAGAAAAATAAAAGTGTGTAAAAGTCCCAGTCAAGCCGACCCCTGTGTCTTCTTCCTGCCCTCAACAAACGAACATTACTACAGTATTAATCGTGATTAATTACAGAAATTTTTTTGATTTAAAAAATTTATTTTAATTGTAGATTCCCAGCACTATACCTAAAACACAATCATCCATTGCAGTTTTCCCAGCTGTTTATTCAAGTTCATTTTTTAACAGACTAAGAGTCTTTGTTTTGTTCATTTATTCTGGATATTTAAAATGCTTTCCATTTCAGTGTTAAATAGTCTTTAGAAATAAAAGTTTATTGATCTTTGAGTTGTGTTTGGCAGATGACTGCCACTGTGATGAGGAGGCTGACCAGACCGTTCCACAGTCAGAGTCACCTATGCATAAAGATGCTGACACTCAGTGGGAGGTTCAGGCACTGATGGATCACACCTACACATCAGGAGAAAAGTTGAAAGATGTATGCGACAGAGAAACACAATGTGGTGGAGAAGAACCCCTTGCCCATGCCATCCTGAAGAATGACACTAGCTGTGTGTTGTACACAGGCCTGTCTCTCATTGCCTTTTTTGATCATGTTAAATTTCTGGAACAGTTCTATAAAGCAAACTTTAAGATGTACGTAATGGATCAAATATTGATGACCATGATGAAACTAAAGTTGAATCTACTCCAGGGTGATCTTGCAGAACGTTTTGCTGTGTCCCAGGGGTTAGTGCGCAGGATCCTCTCCTACTGGATAGACACAATGGAGGAGCACATGAGAATCTACATTCCATGGCTGCCACGGGAGACAATCCGGAGCACAATGCCTCAGTGCTTCAGGGAAAAGTTCCCAACACCACCTGCATCATTGACTGCACTGAGACCACCCTGCAGAAACCACACAACCTTGACTCCAGAGGCAAGTCATACAGCCATTATTATTCCAGAAATACTTTAAAGTATTTAGTTGCTATTGCCCCATGTGGGCTTATGGAGGCAGGTGTAGTGACAAGTTCATCACTCAGGAGTCTGGCTTCCTGGAGTATTTTCGTCCTGGTGATGAAGTGATGGCAGACAGAGGCTTTACCATCAGAGATCTGCTGTTTGAGAGAAGGGTTAACCTTGTTCTACCAGCGTTCACTTATAAAGGAGGGCAGTTGTCTGATGAGGATGTAACTGCCACAAGGAGGATTGCAAATGTGCGCATACATGTGGAAAGAGTTATCAGGAGGCTCAAAGTGTTCAAAATAATCTCCCAGACTGTACATATAAACTTGGCACACAAAATGGACAAAATCCTCAGAATCTGTGCAGCCCTGGTAAACATGCAGGGGGAAATCATCCATGAGGAATGAGGATGCTGAATGAGCATGGACGTTTACATGTCAAAAACATTTTATTTTCAGTTATCTCTTTTCTGCACTGCTGATTAGTTATTTTACTGTAAACCAATGGAATTATAGTGCACAAGCATGTGTTTTGGATCTCAGGTTTTATACTAAAGTTTGTGTTTGGCAACTTGATGTTTTTAATTTTGTTTTAAAAACTTTTTAAAATCTTTAACATTTTTTAAATAACTTTTCAAGTATTGTATAATATCAAATTTTAAGACTATTTAAATGTTTACAGATACAAAAACATATTTACCTTGTGTCCAACAAAAATGTGTATATAAAATTTTTCAATCGGTTTTAATTGCTTATGTAATTTGTTATTTAGGCATATTTTGATTGAGTGGATGTCCTAACTACATGTAAATAACTAAAAAAAGTGTCATGACTCATGTATATAAACTGGCAAGAAAATACAGTATTTCACTAATGGAATTTGTTAACTCGTGTCATTTGTTTACATTGAATGTAATTACAATAATTCACTTTTAAAATAGAAAAACATCACTCAATTTAAACATTTCACGCATGTATGGCATTTATTTCTAGGCCACTTAATTTATTATACATATTAATTATAATCACAATTACTATTAAAATGGTAAAACGTCACCTTAATGTGTAAAACTGAGCACAAACTATAAAAAGAAAAACACCAAGGAACTAGCCTAGCAAAGGGTCAGCGGAACAATTATTAACAGTTAGGTATCAGCACACATCAACACAGACACAGGAAAGCTGATGTCTGGCATGCCCATACAGCAGGTTAAAGACTAGAACCTGAACCTATTTACACATATGTACATATTTATGGCACAGTACGAGTCTGCCTGACAGAAACTCATCTACCATCCTTGGTAGCATTTGACTAAAATAGAAGGACTTGAGTTTAGGTAGAACTTGTGAACAATACTCCAAATCAAATGGCACAATGACAACTTTCTCAGATGGAGCCCAGACTAGCAGCTTGCATCTCTCTAGTCTTGTACAAAACATACCTAGCTGGACTTGAAGTTAGTAACTACAGGATCCATTTGGTTGCAGCTGTGGAACCCCGTCCACCATCTTCACATCTGTGAGCTTGCTGGAAAACACTTCAGCCAGAGATGCACAGTTCTTGGTAAGAACAGGACATTTAATCTCCAGCAGCTCTCTGGAGTTAACCACACCATATGGGCTTGCAGAAAGCCATGGTTCTGTGACACTAACTACAGTGCCTCTCTTGTCAACAATAAACCCACAGCTCTCCATCCATGCGTAGGCCACCTCCTCATTCTCCTGGCCATACCTGGTGGCAGTGTTCCCATGGAACCTAGGAAATAGGTGCTCTCTAAGAAAATTATCTGCCTTAGTAGATGCACGCATGGGGACCTTTTTTGCAGAGCTAGCAGTTACTCTTAATTTACGTGCATCAAACCACAAGTGGGAGGCACTCTGCACTTTAGTGAATGCCTCCAAACTGGCACATTTATCCCCATCTAATTTAATGTACGTATCATAAAATGACATGCATTTCTGGCACTGTATGTCTGAGCCATGTTCACTATGAGGCTGCTGGAGCTGTGTGGGAGCTGCTGGAATTTGATCTGGTTCAGCAGAGATGCATTTGTGGCATTTGTGCCCACTGGAACATTGGCGACTTCTAAGCTCATCTTCAGTGCTTCATGTGAGCTGTAAGCAGGGGTTGGCGGTAGAGATGGAGAGATGGGCAGGATGTTCTCAGAGACATCAGAACTTTCTTTGTGGTGCCTGAAACATATATTGCTCAACCTTTTTGGGACTAAATTGCGCTGTGTCCCTGAGTTCCAGTGGCGCTGCTCATCTGTGCAGGACAATCCAGTCAGATCTTTGGACACTGCAAACTGCACCTTTAACAAATTTTAAATAGAACAGTTACATATTTTTAATGTATTACAGTCCTTGGTGTCACAATACTTATATAGAAAATATGGACAGTTTATGGTGACAACTGTTCATATTTTTCAGTTTACCTTGATGATGTACTTACCCAAATTGCCGTTCGAGATTAGACTGGTATGAATTAGAATTAGTGAAAATAAAAACTTACCTACACAGAAAGGAAGTGGTGTCTGACAGAATATTACATTTACTCAAACTTGAATGACCTTACCTTAACCCAAGCAGCATCGATGAACAAGATATTATACTTTTACTTATCTGGAAAAGGTGCACCATCTATTGATTAAAAAATAAAAACAATAGTCATATACAAAATATTATTTTACAAATGCCTTAGCAGCCAATGTTTTCATCAGCTCTTTAGCACTGATACCCAAACAGTACAAATAAAATAGCAATAAACTTGAAGCTTCAATGTAAATCTAGCTTAAATTTGAATGTGACAAACTTGCATCAATAGCTCTGTGGGTACACATCAGATTGGTACAATGTGTCAAACTTCAAGCCTGAATATTATGAGGTAGACAACAGTTCAGTTAAAGTTTTGATATCAAATTGTAACGTTAGTTCAATCCCAAACATTTAGCATTGCTATCTATATAAAATAAACTGACTAGCAATATAATCACAACGAGGCAACAGCTAGTATGTTATGGCACTGAACCATATACTGTATATAAAAAACAGACAACTGAACAGACAATTAATTAGCCTACCTTCCATAAGATCGCCGCTGCGTGACTGCAGGATTTCCCCTGAACCGCGACACAGGAGCACCCGGCCGTCTCAATAGTGCCGGTTGATGTAGTTATAATCCATGCAGAATGAACGTCAGACTTGCTTTGGCTTGGTTGGACATCAGCCTTCATGAAAATCAGGTCATCGATGTTGTTATTGATTAACACCTTGCCAACTTTTTCACTGTGGAGGTACTGATACGCCTCAGTACTTTTGTAATTGCGCATTGTAGACCCATCCGCACCAAGTGACAACACAAAATAATTAAATATGTCTTCGTACGTTATATAAGGCCACTTCTTCATGTCATCCTCCCACTCATGAATAGTTTGAGGGTGTGGCACTGACCTGCAATTTCGATTATGCAGAGATTTTTGGAAATGTTCCCACGACATAGCTCCCTAATTTAGTTCAGATAACGTTAGTTAGCCCAGGGAAGCGAGGAAACGGAAGTGCCGCACAAAAACCGGAAGTTGGACCCATGTTTACTTCCGCGGTCGAAAATAAGGCGGATACACCTCGGGAAAATACCGAGGTCCGGACCTCGGTGACCTCATAGCTGGCTACGGCAATCCCTACAACACTTCTATATTACATATTTAATATAGATATATAGTTCATTAGTTAATTGTTGAATTTAATCTGCCTAATTTTAATGAATAAATAAGTACAAGAGCTCGTTTGACTTCGCGGAAAGATCTGTATTGCTCGTTTGACTTCGCGGAAGGATCTGTATTTCTCGTTTGAGTACGCGGAAGGACATCCCGCAGTTCGCAGGTTTTCACCAGCAGGAGACAGCAGCAGTAATTTTGAGGGTGCAGTCACGCGCCAGGTAAGTGGTAATGATTAAATTGCAGACAAAATGTGTTGATAAAAGCGTACAACATATTTAATGTTATTTGTGTGGATATTTAACGTTAGAAGTGTTTTGTAAGTTATGTATACAAGGTAAATAGGGATATTTAAATGATGTCTACGTCAAGTTCACTCAAGTTCACTCATCACCGAATAAATGCTCTTATAAAACTAATGTTAACGTTAATTTTAGTTAAAAACGGACAAAGTTAAACAAATTCAATGTTTTCGTATTTATCAGCGTTTTATAAGTTTAGTCCGATGTCAATGAGAGCATACGTTATGTACGTTAACATAACGTTACGTTAACATGGTCTTTAACCATGTTTAAGTAATACAACTTGATTTAGTGTTAAAAAACTGTAATACTATAATGTATTCTATATTTCAGCTTGTTTTGTGCTTTTTTTGTGTTACGGCCTTTTTCTCATTAAGGGCATTAACGTTAGTCCTATTAGTTAGTTAATTAGTTAGTCCTGATTTTTATTTGAGCAAATTTGCTGAAACATGTCAAACGTGTAATGGAAGCCCAATAATGTACGCTATTTAGGTTTACGTGGGTGTGTTGAATGTGATTATTTCGTGTTCCGACTTTTGAAATTGTCCCGTAAAGTTAAGAGAATGATATAACTACGAATACAACTATGATAAAATGGTGCTCGTTTTCAAGCGGGACGAATCCTAAAGAAAGCCATTTCGCATGACTATTGTCTAAAAGGGCAGTTCTCAAACATTCTTAATTGATACTCAGAACACTTACTCTTTTCAAGTGCCAGATGAAGGGTTGTGAGTTACTTTGTTTAAAGTAAATAACCGTGACTCCAAAAAACGATTGGACTCAAACCACAAGATTACAATTTCCCATTTCTTAATAATTTTACACCATATAATTTAAGCTATTTTCCTCATATTTACATTACAATATAGGGTAAAAAAAACCCTAACCCTTAAGTTTAGTTACATTTGCAAGTAAATTATTAATACTGATAAAATGTTTAAAGAGTATAATTAAATTTTTTCTAATACATTTCTCCCTTTCTTTCTCCAACAGGGTGTGACCAAGAAATGCACTGATGCTTTGTTGTCATTGCAAATTTTCTCATCCAGGCCAGTCAGTTCTTCTTAAAGGGTTAGTTCACCTAAACATTTTAAACCTGTTATTAATTACTCACCCGCATGTCGTTCGACATCTGTGAGACCTTTGTTTATCTTCAGAACACAAATGAAGATATTTTTGTTGAAATCCGATGTGTTACGGTATAGACACGGAGGCAGATGTAAAAGCAGTAAAGGTGGTTTGAAATGGGAATCAATACTGTCCTTCAGATGAGTCGGATGAGCAGAGCTGGTGGAGCGGTGAAGGTTGACGAAGGGAACACTCACACACACACGGGTAGGTAGGAACACGGGGAGCAATGGAGACGATGGAGACGAGGAAGACGCTGGAGACAAGTAGAAGGGGCAATAGGAGTCCTTGAGGTAAGCAACAACCAGTGTAGTGCAAACGAGACCGGACAGTGAGTGTGTGTGTGCTTTATAGTCCCAGGTGATTGACTGATGAGTGGCTGCAGGTGGTGGTGATTAGAAGGCCGGTGAAAGGGATCGTGGGTAGTGTAGTGTGCTAGAACTTGACGTATCTGTGACACGATGGCTCAAAGGCCTCCATTGACACCAATGTCATTTCCTCTCTCAAGACCCATAAAAGGTACTAAAGACGTCTTTACAAAGTCCATCTCGCTACAGTGGTTTTACAATAATTTTATGACGTGATGAGACAAGTTTTTGTGCGGAACCCCCCCACGAAATAACGACTTATAAAGAGATGGCCGATTTCAAAACACTGCTTCCTGAAGCTTCGGAGCGCTATGAATCAAATCAGCGGTTCGGATCGCCAAAGTCACGTGATTTTAGCAGTTACCATATCATGATTCGACTCGCTGATTCATAGTGCTCCAAAGCTTCAGGAAGCAGTGTTTTGAAATCGGCCGTCTCTATAGAAGTCGTTATTTCTGTTTTTTTTTTTGTGTGTGTACAAAAACTATTCTCATCACATCATAAAATGATTGTAGACCCACTGTAGTGAGAGGGACTTTGTAACGACGTCTTTAGTACCTTTTATGGGTCTTGAGAGAGGACATTACATTACTGCCAGTAGAGGCCTTTCTGAGCCATCGGATTTCAACAAAAATATCTTCATTTGTGTTCCGAAGATGAACGGAGGTCTTATGGGTGTTAAACGACATGAGGGTAAGTAATTAATGACAGAATTTAAATTTTTCGGTCAACTCAACCTTTAAGCATTACCAGCTGAAACACTGGCAAGTAGCAAGAACGCTCCACTGTATCTACTTTGACTATGTATGTAGTTTCAAAACTAAAGGTGCATTAGAGACTCATCTTGCAAGAACTCGCAAGAAATATTTCAGATGTAAAAAAGAAAAAAAGAAAAAGTTTTATAATCTTGGCTTGGCCAAGATCATGTTTAGAAGGCATATAAGGTTTATGGATTGTAATAATGCCAAATAATAGCCTATTCAGTTGTTAGTTTATTATTGTTTTTGAATACTTTTGATAAAATAGTTGATATCAATTTTGTCACTAGTCAACTTGTTGTTTTTTTATTTCATGTTTTTTAATATGTATGTAATGCAATATATTTATAACTAGACAATTGATGGTAGCCATTGACTTCCACTACTTTTTTTTACCTGCTGGATGTTAATAACTACCATCAACTGTCTGGTCTTGACAATCTTTAAAGTTAAAAAAAGAAACAGAGAGTAGAACATAAAGAGTTTCAATAGGTCTAAAAGTTACAAGGGCTTTTGTCATTTTTTATTATTATAAAGAAAATTGAAATGAATTTTGTTGTTGTAATGAAAATATTTGTATGACAAATCTAATAAATGCAGATGATACAATGTGTTTTCATTTGTTTTTGTTACCCTCGCTATAACATTTTGTAATAACTAGTTCCACAGCAATTTCTAGTAATGATTAAAAGCCATTTAAAAATGATGAAACCCGTACGTTTTAGTAAAATAAAAAGTTTTAGTTGAATGAATTATAAAACAGATTGAGTAAACATATATTTTAAAGTTGAAGTCAAGTTTGAGCCAACTATAATGTTTTAATTCAATTAACTTTAAAAAATAATTGAGCAAACATACATTTTAAAGTTGAAGTCAAGTTTGAGCCAATTAAAAATGTTAATTCAGGTAACAATCTGTAGAGCGAAATTGACTGAAAGTAAAAAATCTGTGGAACTAATTACTAAATAATAATTAGTGGAAAGCACATACAATTTTTTACAGTGCAAATATTAACATTGATTTTCTCTGGTGTTCAAATACTTATTTGCAGCTGTATCATACAAATAAATAGTTAAAAAATCTTTGCTTAAACATTGGGGGTATAAGAGCTTGACTTTTTCTTTGTTCTAGCAGTTCACACTTGTGGTAACCTCGAGTATGGTTGCTCCAACTGTGGATTCATTTCTTGCAAGGAATTAAATCTTTAAAGACACAATTGGCTAAGGTTTGTCTCTTATTCAGAAATGCAACGGAGTTAACGTATTTTTGCCACAACAGTCCCCAACTGAGCAAGCCAAAAAACAAAGGCGACGGTAGCAAGGAACCAAAACTTCTTAAGGGTCAGAATAGAGGAAAAACCATTGTGAGAAACCAGGCTCAGTCAGGGTGCCAGTTCTCTGGCCGACGAATAGTGAATGATTATGGTTCTGGCAACATTACAGGTCAGAAGTCATATTAGATCAATAGATATTCGTAAGATTATTAGAAAGATTGGAGTCATCACGCCGGAGACGGGTTTAATGAGGATGTTGTGTCGATGTGGCATTTATAGGGTAGAGTTTAATTGACACATTCTCTGCAGACATTTCAGGGAAGCGTTGGTCATGTCCAGGCACAGTTCCACCATCTGGTCTGGATACGGCTGACTGCAGTAAACCTCGGGATAAACAGAGAGACTAACAAGTACATCAGGTGTTTTGGGAAGTGGTCCCGGTTCTGACTGACCTAGTTAATGCAGCCTATCAATCATTTAACTGATTTGAATAATATAAATTGATAATGTTTTATGTGTATGCCATAGTGAAGAGATGTGTTTTTATTCTAGATTTAAACTAGAGTGTGTCTGCTTCCCGAACAATGCTAGGAAGACTGTTCCAGAGTTTAGGTGCTAAATAGGAAAAGGATCGACCGCCTGCAGTTGATTAAAAAGTAAAACTACCAAACCTTATCCCACTCTCATAAGGGTGATTTACTGGTGTTAGCTGGTCCCCTAGCAGTGACGGCGCTACACCGGGGCTAAGGGTGGCTATAGCCCTGTCAGAATTTTGAATAGCCTCGGTTTAGCCCCCCCACATTTCTTGAATACATGTCTTAATTACAGTAGGCCTATAGATAGTTTTTATATTTGTGGCTTTAAAGCAATAGGCTATGCTATATTGTATAAAGTGGTATAATTCGCAGGTGGTACAAACGTAACCACATTGATATGATCCGATCAGACGCTTTCTCTTTAAAATGTCAAATTTGTTGTGTTTTTTTTAATAAGTGTACTATTCATCTAAACGGCAATGCACTGCAAAAAGGCTCTTCTAACTTAGTATTTTTGTAAATAATTTTCTAACTTAGTAAATATCTAAAAATTCTTAAATAAAAATGCTAAATTAAGTGTTTTTGGTTAAAACAAGCAAAATTATCAATGGGGGTGGGGAAAACTATGGGGTGAGAAAACTAATCTTGTTTCTGATTGAAAACTTTTTTTTTTTTCTGTTAACACCTTAATCAGATATTGTCCTATTCAGAATAAGGTCAATAATTAGATTACTGTTGTCCATGTAAACAAAGTCAGTGATGAGCGCTGCATTTTATTAAAAGTTGAACATTCTTCATATCAAGGGGGGGGTCTGAAATCCCCTGCCGCTTCAATAAAGCTGTAAATATTTAATCAGATTCATAATCAAAGCCTTAATTAATATTTATCCTCCTATTTCTAAGGATTAATTCCAGTTGATTTTACTCAATAGAACTACTGATTGTTTGTTCTTCTTTTATGTTTTCTAAAGTTGGTATTTTGTCTTTAAGTGGCGTCTGGCCTAGGGCTGTGTGATGTGTCACTAAACACTTTATAGTTGTGTGTTTGGATTTTGGAGGTATCAGCCTGTACTATTGTCTGTACCTCTCACTGAGAGAAAGCACATGCTATCAGCATGTTTTGGTTAAGTGCTTTGTTGATATGTAGTTAAGATTCTCCAACCTTGGGAGAGCTGTGATGCTGGGGAGATTTTGTGTGTGTGCGTTGCATGATCTGTGCAGGTCCAATATTGAAGATGGATATTTTCTGCACACAACACCAGACGTGAAGACGCCTTTCTGCAACCTCCGAGGTCAACAATGATCTAAATCTAATCATGGGGCGACAACTAGTCTACCTAGTTTAGTGATATGCTCTGCTATCTATCCTTATGTGGAAATTTAACATGACTGTGCATTTTCTCTGAGCCAATCAGAATCATACACCTTGCAATAATGACCTGGCTAGACCTTGAAAACAGTATAACTGTGGGGACAATTTTATGCACCGTACGACGAGACCGGTAGAGAGGAAGCGCGGCCTATGAACTGCTTGTGAGACTTGAAGCTGGCTTCTGCTGATTCTACTATTCTTCTATTCTTCAGTAAAAAAATTATTTAATTAATTGCACTCCTGACTCTTTGTCTTCATTCTTCACTACTGGTCTCTGGGTCTAAGCTGTTATACCCCTAACATTGGTGACCGGTAAAAACGTTGAACGCTGAACGTGAAATAGAGGCTCAGCGCCTTGTTGCGCTCAAGGCTTTCTAAAAATGTGGCGCTCCCACTGAAAAACAATTGGATATCCATTAAAATGCTGCATTTAGTCCTTTACATAATCACGAGATTGTGATGTGCTGCTCATTTAATGTTTCATTTTTTTATTTTATTGTTTAATATGCCTATTCTTTGGCCAAATATAATTTTAAACTACACTGATGCATGTGGTGTGTACCATAGCTGCTTTTATTAAAAAAAAAACAAACAAACTATTTCTTTATGAAGTAACTCATGAATATTGATTATTTTCTAAGTCAAGTCAAGTCAAGTCAACTTTATTTATAAAGCACTTTTAACAATGCAGATTGTTTCAAAGCAGCTTCACAGTGTCAATGTCACGTTATACAAGGAACAAACAGGTGCGAGGACTCAAGTGCAGGGCGAGCTTTCCTTTCCTGCCGGCGAGCAAGACCCTCCACCATTGTCCCAAAAGAGGCGTTTTCATACGCACTCCTTAATATCCAGTCCATGGGCTCTTCGAGCGCATAAAAGAACAAGTCCTTAAGAGGGTCTTCATCTAGTTTCAATCCCTCCGCCGCAGCAAGGAACTCGACCGCGAACTCTCTCAGATCGGTTCCTTGTTGGCGGAGGGATGCTAAGGTCTGAAACCTCATGATGCGCTCGTATTGTGGGCATGAGTCCGTAGGAGTGGGACGATGGGCGAAATTCCTCTTCCGCTGAGTCCTCGACATGGTCGGATCGTTCTGTCACGTTATACAAGGAACAAACAGGTGCGAGGACTCAAGTGCAGGGAAAGGATATATTTAATTATAACAAAATAAAACCTAAACACAAAACAAAACCCACGAGGGGGGAAAAACATAAACTAGAAATACATAAACTTAACATACCAACTGGGGAACAGGAAACGGGAGACGTAGACATCACAACGATCCGACAAGGACTGCAAACACACAGGAACTTATAAAGGGGAGAAATCAAGCAGGGAATGAGGCAAACACAGGTGGGGCAAATTAAACCAATAACGAGATAACAAGGGGGTGGGAACTAACAATGACAGAGGCACATGGCCACACTAACAAAACCCACATGTGCACACAAGACAGGACAGGCATGTGACAGTCAAACAGAAAAATAATGCAACAGAATATATTTTGATTATCATACAGTAACAATGTGGGCTTTAGATCAGTAATTAGATCAGTAATTTGGTCTATATGCTTAATTTAGTTTAATAATTAGATTTATTTTGAAATATATTTGAAAAATAGTTTTTCCCCAACTGAGCAAGCCAAGCCAGAGGCGACAGTGGCAAGGAAACCAAAACCCCATCAGGATACCTAATGGAGAAAAATAAACCTTGGGAGAAACCAGGTCCAGTCGGGGTGCCAGTTCTCCTCTGGCACTAAACTAACAAACTAAATTAACAAACAGCGTATTATTATTATTCTGGCAATTTTAAAGGTCAGAGGTCATAATAGATCTGAATATTTGAAAGATCTGAGGCAACATGCCGGAGACGGGTTTATTGAGGATGATGTATCGATTAAATAATTATTAAAAATAAATAATTTGAAATGTCGGAGTCATTACGCCGGAGACAGTTTTTTGTTGAGGATTACAATTACTAAAGTGTAATATTCCAAAGATCGGCGGCAACATGCTGGAGACGGGTTGTTTTGAGGATGACATATCGATTTAAAGAATTATTAATTAGGACTATTCAAACAATCGGAGTCATCACGCCGGAGACAGGTTTATTGAGGATGCCGTGTCGATGAGGCAGCTTAAGGGGGAGTCTAAATGACACGGTCTCTGCAGACACTTCAGGGTCATGTGTTGGTCACATCTGGGTGCAGGTCCACCATCTGATCTGGATACAGCCTGGATCCGGCTGACTGCAGTAGACCTCGGGATAAAACTGAGACACTAACATTAGCGTAGATGCCATTCTTCTGATGATGTAAGGAGTACATCAGGTGTTCTGGGAAGTGTTCCCGGTTCCGGCTGACATAGATAATGCAGCCTAATCATTTAATTGAAAAAAGTGTTTTCTTACATGAAAAAATACTATAGTATATTACAGCAAAATTACTATAGCAAACACCACAGTGCCCCCGAACTGCACCATAGTAAATATACCACAGTAAATTAACAAAGTGTAGTAAATACTATAATGCTTCCCGAACAATGCTAGGAAGACTGTTACAGAGTTAAGGTGCTAAATAGGAAAAGGATCGACCACCTGCAGTTGATTTTGATATTCTAGATATTATCAGCTGGTCAGAGTTTAGAGACCGCAGTAGATGTGATGGAGTATAATGTGTTAAGAGCTCACTCAAGTACTGGGGAGCTAAACCATTTAGTGCTTTATAAGTAATAAGCAAGATTTTAAAATGTATGCAATGTTTAATAGGGAGCCAGTGCAGTGTTGACAGAACCGGGCTAATGTGTTCATACTTCCTGGTTCTACTAAGAACTCGAGCTGCTGTGTTTTGGACCAGCTGGAGTTTGTTTATTAAGCGAGCAGGGCAACCACCCAGTAGAGCATTACAATAATCTAGCCTTGAGCTCATGAACGCATGTATTAACTGTTCAGCATTTTGCATTGAGAGCATGTGCCGTAATTTAGATATATTTTTAAGATGGTAGAATGCAGTTTTACAGATGCTAGAAACATGGCTTTCAAATGAAAGATTGGTATCAAAGAGCACACCCAGGTTCCTAACTGACGACGAGGACTTGACAGAGCAGCCATCGAGGGTTAGACAGTATTCTAGGTTACTACTTGTGGAGCTTTTTTGTCCAATGATTAAAAAAATAGTTTTTTTCTGAATTAAGTTGCAGGAAATTACTGATCATCTAATTTTTTATATCATATACATTCCGTTAATCTTGTGAATTGGTTAGTTTCTTCAGGGTGTGAAGAAATATAGAGCTGAGTATCATCAGCATAACAATGAAATCAGACGCCATGCTTCCTAATAATATCTCCCAGTGGTAGCATGTACAGGGTGAAGAGCAATGGCCCTAGCACTGAGCCCTGTGGTACTCCATACTGAACTTGTAATCGGTGTGACATCTCTTCATTTACTGATACAAATTGATAACGGTCAGATAGGTATGATTTAAACCATGCCAATGCAGGTCCACTAATGCCTACATCATTTTCGAGTCTATTCAAAAGAATGTTGTGGTCGATAGTGTCGAATGCAGCGCTAAGATCGAGTAACACTAACAAAGAGATACAACCACGATCGGATGACAAGAGTAAATGGTAAATGGACTGCATTTATATAGCGCTTTTAACAGACCAATGGCCATCCAAAGCGCTTTACACATTGCCTCACATGAAAATCCTCACAGATACCATTTCTTTCTAAAAAGGAACATAAATGTTAAGACACTGCCTTTTCAAGTATTATTGAAAGAAAGGGTAGATTTGAGATTCTTAGCACCCCCACATATTGGTCTAAACACCCCCTTAGCACCAGTAGAGAAAAATTCTGGCGCCATGCATGTCCCCTAGCCTGATTGTCTTACAACTCCTGTGGCTGGTTGCATAAACTGCTTAGACTAGCCAAACAACTTTGTCATCTGTAGCAAATCATAATGTAATAACTGTACATAACGTAAAAACTGCACATAATGCAATAAGTATAACATTATTATTGTAATAAAATGTTCATGATGTAATAAATTCCTCAAAACGTAATACATCTATTACATTATGAGAAATGTATTACAATATAAACTACCAAAATATTTTCATTATTGTAACAAAACAAAACATAGTATTCCCTTGCAGTCAATAAAAAACATATATATAAATCAAGTCTTAAACTACCCGTGAAATGCAACAGATGTAAATATTAAAGGGGTCATGAACTGGCTTTTTACATTTTTTTATACTTTTGTCTGAGGTCAACTAATGACGTTTGCACACACACACACACACACACACACACACACACACACACACACACACACACACACACACACACACACACACACACACACACACACACACACACACACACACACACACACACACACACACACACGTGCGCGCCCAGATCAAGAAAGGAATATTATTTCACTATTTGAGATGCATAGGCCTGCCGACCATTACATATAAAAAAGACGTTTTACTCACAAGTTTTTGCACCATTTCTGTCGAATCCAATATAGAAGGCACAACACTGTGTCTGTAAATCCAGCACCTGAGACTTTTTACAAACGATTCCGCAGTGCGAACACTCGTACATGTCTTCCCCACGTGAGCTGGAACTTCATTAAAAATAAAGAGCAATATATTACTTTGCTCATTCTCATCTGAGTATTTGACAAGAAAACCAGACGTGTGCATTCAGTATGTTTTACTGTGACCTCAGACAGTTATTACAGAGACAGCCGTCATCCCTCGTGGGCTTCATGCTAATGCCCTGTTGTTTTCACACCGTAATACGGCAGGCGTACCTCCGTGCGTCATAACGTAAAACATCACTGTCGTAAACCTCATACTGCATATCCTAAACACTACATCACTCCTTTTTTTTAACAACTAGATTCGCTACTTTGGACATATGTGACTTACTTGCTTGTCTTCTGTAACAACAACATTACTTGCCGTACGTAGCTTGGCAGTACAAATGTAAACATATAATTCAAACCTGTGCTAGAACAAACACATTCAAGTAATTTATCAAGTGTGCTTAAAATGAATAGTATCAAAGTGCAACAGTACTCCATAATCACTGAAGTACATTATTGTGCATTGTGCAAATAGTTTTGAAAAGAGAAAGAACAGTCCTTTAGGAACCTTTAGGTTAGTCTTTAGACAGAACAGTCATTCAGAAACCTTTAAACTCATCTATTGCTGTATTGGGTGTAAACATTCTTCACTCAAGCTCATAGTCTTTGAGGTATGATGGACGCTGGCGGTTAACTCGAAAAGGATACCTTGGTTTCACAGCAACACTGTCCTCATTATCAACAATTCTCTCATCCTCCACATCCAGAGCTGTGGGCGCATCTTTTGTCTTGGAGATTATTTTTTTGAAGAAAGACGAATTCCTTGTTATGGAATGTCCATCTCGGGTTGCTGTGACCATGGAGCCATTGACCTCTGCCACAGCGTATGGCTTGATGTTATATGGGGTAGTGAGTTTATTGTGCTTGGGTTGTTGGTAGAGTACCTTGTCACCAGGGGTGAATGTGATTGGCTTAGCACGATGGCGCTACGGGTCGTTCATCTTTGCTTTTGCATTAGTGTCCCGCTCCCTGATGATGTGATCATTGTTGCATTCGCAGGTTGTGGTGATCAACGGTATCTTGGAATGAATTTTACGCTTAAACAACAATTCAGCAGGTGACACTTCTGTGGTGCTGTGTGGTGTGGCGCGATACTCACGGAGAAACGTGTTGAGTCTTGGTGTTGGGGTGTTCTGCGTCTCCGCCACACGGATTGCTTTTCCAAGCGTGCGCATGAAACGTTCTGCTGTAGCATTTGCTCGAGGCTAGAGAGGTGTTATTTTCCGATGGTGGAAACCCAGATGGCCTGCAAACTTGGAAAACTGGTCGCTGTTAAAAGGGGGCTCGTTGTCTGTTTTTAGAACTCTGGGAATTCCAAACATCGAGAACACTTTGTCAATGATTGGGATGACTGTGTTGGCTGAGACAGATCTTACAATTTCAACAACTGGGTAGCGAGAATATTCATCTATAACAACTAATAGATATTCTCCAGTTGGAAGTGGCCCGTGGAAATCTGCACTGATGTTAAACCAGGGGGCTTCTGGCAACTCAGACATTCTCAGTGGCTCGGACTGTGTTATAGGCGTGTTCGCTTGACATGCTAAACAGTTCTTGACCGTTAGTTCAGCTTTCTGGTCTATGTTAGGAAACCAGACCTTTGACCTGAGCAGTGTCTTAGTCTTTACAATGCCCTGGTGTCCTTCAAGGGGTAGCTGTAACACTCTGTGCTCGAGGGATGCAGGGATGACGATTCTCGCACTGCAGGATGATGTCGCCGGTGTGGGACACCGTGAGCTCCCCACTAATCTGTCTGTACTTTTTCAGTATTTCAGCATGTTGTGTGTCGCCTGTAATTTTGTGCCATGTGTTGTCTCTGATGTGGGCACTAACCTATTGCAGGATTGGGTCTTTTAGTGTTTCCTCTTTTATCTCCTGGAGAGTCATGGCTTTTGGTGTGGCATGCTCAGCTACAAAGTTGACATACTCCTCTGCCACTTTCACCGCTCTTGTGCTTCCGCTCATCTGCATCGGGATGGGGTGACGGGAGATGTAATCGGCAGGGTTGTCTGCACCTTTCCTGTACTCTACCCTGAAGTTGTAGGGCTGTAATCTCAGTCCCCATCTCTCGATCCTTGCAGGTGGTTTTGAACGAGGGTTGTTCCATATGACCTCTAGAGCTTTGTGGTCAGTGACAAGTATGAAAGGGGTTGCCATACAGGTATAAGTGAAAATGTTCGCAGCTCCACACAATGGCCAATGCATCCTTTTCCGTTTGTGAGTAACGTCTTTCTACGTCGCTGAGAGCACGGCTGGCGTATGCAATGGTATGCCTCTCTCCCTTTCCATCCTTTTGGTAGAGAACCGCGCCTAGACCGACTGGGCTAGCATCTACCACGAGCTCTGTGTCTTTGGCTGGATCAAAGTATGACATTACCATGTTGCTGGTCAGGCTGTCTTTGATCATCTTTAGTGCTCTGGCATGCTCAGGGGTCCAGTGCCATGGTGTGTCTTTTCTGGTCAACTCACGTAGTGGTGCAGAGATGGAAGCAAAGTCTTTGATAAAACGAGCACTGTAGTTCGCCATTCCTAGCAGACTCCTGACTTCAGTCTGGTCTTGTGGATCACTCGCCTGCTGAATAGCAGTAATTTTTTTCGGGTCGGCTGAGATTCCACCAGCTGAAAAAATAAATCCAAAGAATTCAAGTTTACTTTTGTTAAACTCACATTTCTTTTTGTTGAGTGTGAGACCTCTGTCTTTCAGTCTCTGGAACACAGCTCTGAGGCTGTCGTCATGGTCTTTCTGTGTTTTACCATACACAATGATGTCATCACTCAGATTCTTTACTCCTTTGATGCCTTGCAGCGTCTGGCAGATCGCATTTTGGAACACCTCTAATGCTGAGGATATCCCGAAATTCAGGCGCTTGTATCGTCTCAAACCAAGGTGTGTGGTAAAGGTTGGGATGTACCTGCTGTTGGGGTGGAGTTCTAGCTGATGGTAACCAGCAGTCAGGTCAAGCTTGGAGAAGACTGTAGCTCCATTCAACTCGTGAATTACGTCATCCATGGTGGGAGTTATGTGGCGTTCACGTTGTATGGCAGTGTTGGCCTGTCTCATGTCGACACAGACTCGAACTTTGTCCAGATCCTTTGGCTTGGGTGGTGTCACGATGGGGGAGACCCATGGCGTAGGGCCTGTGACTGTCTCGATGACGTCGTCATCCTCAAGCCGTTTCAGCTCTTCTTCGACCTTCTGTCGGATGTGAAAAGGCACTCGCCTATGTGGCTGACAGGTTGGGTGAATGTCAGTGTTGATGTGAAGCTTTACCTGAAAGTCTTTCAGCATGCCAATGCCCTCGAACAGCTCTGGGTGTCTCTGTACCAACTCGTCAGCTACTGTTTGTCCGGTTGTAGCAGACACAGTGTTGATGATCTTGATAAGGCCTAGCTCTTTAGCGGTGTTATAGCCTAGCAGAGAGCAGCTATCGCCCTTCATCACATAGAACTCGGCTGTGGTTTTCTTATTATCTGTCTCCGTGCTACATGTGAATGCACCGGTTATGGGCAGTGGCTCAGTGTTGCCATATGGGAATATCTTTATATCAGCTGGGCTGAGCTGTGGCCATGGTCTCAGGGTACAGAGGACTGATTCACTAATAATGTTCACTGCAGCTCCGGAATCAATCATTGCTGCAATTTTCACACCATTAAGCCAAATGTGTGTGCGTGGTTGAGTGATATTCTTGTTGCTACTGGCAGCAAATACATAAGCTTCATCGCCACTAGACGAGTCATGTGTGGTACTTTGTGTTGTGCTGGTGATGTTGTACACTTTCTTGTGTGTTTTGTGTTGCTTACTGTTGTCTCTGTGTTTTATTTCAAAGTCTTTCCCATGTGTTTTTTGTTTTGCCCTGCACTGCTTGGCGAAGTGATTTAGTTTCCCGCATGCTCTACAGTCTTTTCCTTTTGCTGGGCAGTTTCCGTCATGAGGATAATTTCCACCGCAATTCCTGCACTGGACGTTGGGCTTTGCTCTCCCGGCGCATCGGCTGGTAGCTGTTCGCCCATTCTGATGCACTGCATTCACTGATGCAGCTACACTCTGCTCCATGCCGGCTGCTTGTTGCTTGGACAGTTCTAAAGTTCTCCCGTATTCGAGAAGGTCATCCAGGCTGTTTTCGGGTTCTCTGAGCGCTCTTCTACGTAGCCTGGTTGAACTACAGCTTTGGATCAGCTGTGCTTTTATTTCATGGCTTACGTCGGCAAACTCACAATTCTTTGCTAGCATGCGTAGTCTGGTACAGTATGTGTCTAGGTTCTCGCCCGGCTGCTGCACTGCCTTTCGGAATATATATACTCGATACTGGATGTTCTTTTTAGGCGTAAAATACGTGCTTAGCTTCTGCTTAACGTCAGCAAACTTATCTTCCTCTGCTGCTAACGTGTCATAGATGTCATGCAACTCTCCCGCCAAGTGCAGTAATAATTCCTTCTGCCTTGCATCTCCGGTAACGTTCACTGCTGTAATATAGTTCTCAAACCTTTGCATCCATTTTGTCCAACGTGGTCCTGCTGAGCTCGGATCCATTTCGGTATCAAAGGCTTGCAGAGCGACGGTGTTTCCCAGCGACATTTTTTTCCTTTTTTTTTTTTTATCCTTGTCGCCAATGTGATGTTCTCATCTGAGTATTTGACAAGAAAACCAGACGTGTGCATTCAGTTTGTCTTACTGTGACCTCAGACAGTTATTACAGAGACAGCCGTCATCCCTCGTGAGCTTCATGCTAATGCCCTGTTGTTTTCACACCGTAATACGGCAGGCGTACCTCCGTGCATCATAACGTAAAACATCACTGTCGTAAACCTCATACTGCATATCCTAAACACTACAGCCATGATCACTGCTCTATAAACCTGTAGCTCCACGACTCTGTGGGCGGGGCTTCAGAGGCACGCATACATATTTATCAGTTGAGTTGCGTTTCGTGTTCCCATGACGTCATTGGATTCCAGCTCTCATTTTCTGGGCCTGGTGTCTATAAAAGCTTTTCTTTGACTAACAAGGACGTTTTCAGCTCTGAAACTTACAGAATATTCTTATATCATGATGAACTTTGATATATCAAAGTCTCAAGGGAAAGTTGGATTCTCCATTCATCACCCCTTTAATGCAATTATTATTATTATAAAAAATATTCCTTTAAAGTACATTTTAAAAATCTAAATCCAGTCTAAACTTGCCTACAAAATCCACCAAATTACTGATACTGCTAATACTAGTATTACAAATCTTTATATTAACTGACTTTCTATTAATTTAATATAGTGAATGACAACCTGTGAATGCGGTCATTAGTGGCTTACATTATTGTCAGTTTAGTGTTGTGATTAATTTATAGCAAAACAAAAGATAACATCAATGCTTTCATGTCCAAAAACATTATTTTTGTCTTACATTATATAATAAAGCTAAGTACTGACTCATTTTCAATTTGTGCAAAGGAATGTGGGTGATTTAAGGCTGCAAAGAATACTTTTGATGCATCCTTCAAAACAGGCTGAATTCTGAATTCGTTTTGAAGGCTGCCTTCCAAGGATCCGTCAAATTGAGATGACCTTAAGCAACGTTTAGTGATATGGTAGCCAAGATATGTAGCCTTCCATTTGAGCGACACCCAGAAGAGAACCTAGAGAGGAGCAACAAGCCGGAAAAAACAAGGACTCAGCCATTTTTTGAATTTTGTCTTTGAACAAAGAAGAAGGTTCACTCCTATTAGTTATGAATTGGAAAAACTGCAACACTGCTTTACCTGAGCAGTACAAAGCAATGTTCCCTAAAGTCTTCTCGGGTCTCAGGAAATAAGAGGGCCGCTACACGATCAAACTGTCAGAAGGAGCTGTTCCCACGACGAGTACCTCTGCCACTTATGGAGAGAGTGAAAATGGAACTCCACAGAATAGAAGAAATGGAAGTCATTCAATGAATCGAAGATCCTACCCCCTGGTGCGCAGGAAAAGTCGTCGAACCGAAATGATTTCACAAGGCTGAATTTTTTTTTGTTTTTTCACCCCATCTGCCACCTCTCACCAAGCCACTGAGAGACCTGTTAAAGAATGACAGCACCTGGACATTGGATGCACAGCAGAAAGAAGCATTTGTGAAGGTAAAGAAAGAACTCAGTTCACTAGCTTTACTGGCGCAGTATAGTCCAAACAATAAGACTATAGTTTCTTGGTGGGGTGCTTGTGCAGAAACAGAAAAACGGTGAGTGGAGTGTCAGTGAGTGTGGTGTGTATTTCAACACAGAGACACGATATGCACAAATTGAAAAAGAAGATCTTGCGGTAACAGGGGCATGTGAGCGGCTCTGCTGGGATTGGAATTTATGATGCAGACCGACCACAAACCCCTCATATCTCTGTTGGGCAACAAACCAATTGATTACTTACCACCAAGAATTCTTCGGTTCAGATTGAGGCTGTTCAGATTCAGGTACAACCTCATGCATGTCCCTGGAAAACAACTGCAGGCGTTCTATTGCTCTCTCGGTGGTAGGAGAATGTGCACTGTGGCTTAATCTGTCTCCCTGATAGTGAAAAGTGGCAGATCACTGGAACGCTTGTTGAACATGGCCATGCTCTCTTTGATCCTGCCATAGCTTTAATACAAAAGCGTTGCGATGAAAAGAATGAAGACAAGGCTTTCAAACTTTGCCTTCCTAGAAACCCTGCACTGTGCCATTTAGTCATTTAGCAGACGCTTTTATCCAAAGCGACTTACAAATGAGAGTAATAGAAGCAACCAACAATATGCAAGCGCTGTAACAAGTCTCACAAAACACAGGACAGTTTGTTTTTTTGTTTTTTTTTAATAACAAACAGAAACGAATAGAGTGATAAGTGCTATTCTTTATTGGTCAAGTGCTGCTGGAAAAGAAGTGTCTTGAGGTGTTTTTTGAAAATGGCTACAGACTCGGCTGCTCGAACTGAGACAGGCAGGTCATTCCACCAGGTGGGAACGGTCCAAGAAAAGGTCCTAGTGAGGGATTTCATGCCTCTTTGAGATGGCACCACTAGGCCTCGTTCACTTGCAGAACGCAAGCTTCTGGAGGGTGTGTAAGTCTGAGCTAGTGAGTTTAGGTATACTAGTGCAGAGCCTGCGGTTGCTTTGTAGGCGAGCACCAGAGCCTTGAATTTGATTCGCGCAGCTATCGGCAGCCAGTGAAGACTGATGAAGAGAGGCGTGACGTGTGCTCTCTTCGGCTCGTTGAAGACCAATCTCGCCGCTGCGTTCTGGATCAGCTGCAAGGGTTTAACAGTGGATGCTGGAAGGCCCGCTAGAAGAGAATTACAGTAGTCCAGTCTGGAGAGTACAAGAGCCTGCTCTGATAGGAAGGGTCTAATCTTCCTAATGTTGTATAGCGCAAATCTGCAGGACCGGGTTGTTGCAGTAATGTGGTCAGTGAATTTCAGCTGATCATCAATCACAACTCCAAGGTTCCTGGCAGTCCCGGACGGAGTTATGGTTGATGAACCGAGCTGAATGGAGAGAGTATGTTGAAGTGCTGGGTTGGCGGAGACCACAAGCAGTTCTGTCTTTGCCAGATTGAGTTGAAGGTGTTGTTCCTTCATCCAGGCAGAAATGTCTGTCAGGCAGGCAGCGATCCGAACCCCAACTGTGGCATCATCTGGTTGAAATGAGAAGTAGAGTTGAGTGTCATCAGCATAGCAGTGATAGGAAAAGCCATGTTTCTGGATGACAGATCCTAGAGATGACATGTAGATGGAGAAGAGAAGTGGTCCAAGCACTGAGCCCTGAGGAACTCCAGTAGCTATATGATGTGACTTAGACACTTCACCTCCATGACACCCTGAAGGACCTACCTGAGAGGTAAGACTTGAACCACTGGAGAGCAGTTCCTGAGATCCCCATCTTCATGAGTGTTGACAGGAGGATTTGGTGGTTAACTGTGTCAAAAGCAGCAGACAGATCCAGCAGGATAAGTACTGAGGATTTGGAAGCTGCTTTTGCCTGTCTCAGTGCTTCAGTAACCGAGAGCAGGGCAGTCTCAGTTGAGTGGCCGCTTTTGAATCCAGATTAGTTGTTGTCCAGGAGGTTGTTCTGTGCAAGAAACATAGAGAGTTGGTTGAACACTACTCTCTCAAGTGTCTTAGCAATAAAAGGCAGAAGGGACACCGGTCTGTAGTTTTCTAAAAGTGCTGGGTTCAGAGAGGGTTTCTTAAGCAGTGGGGTTACCCGAGCCTCCTTGAATGCTGTGGGGAAAGTCCCGGTGTGAAGAGAGGTGTTGACGATGTGGGTGAGTGCAGGAGTAGTTGACGAAGTAATGGCCTGAAGCAGGTGAGTGGGGATAGGATCAAGCGGACAAGTAGTGGGGTGTTTGGAAAGGATGAGTTTGGAGACTTCTGCTTCAGAGAGCAGAGAGAAAGAGGGTAGCGTGTGTGTGACGGTTGATGAGATGTGTATGTCAGTTTGTGTAGCGGAGAATTGGCTGCTAATGGAGGAGGTTTTGTTTGTGAAGAAAGATGCAAAGTCGTCAGCTGTAAGAGTTGATGACGGAGGGGGGGGAGGAGGGCAAAGAAGAGAGGAGAATGTTCTGAAAAGTGCACGAGAGTCAGCGCAGTTGTTGATTTTGTTGTGATAGTATGTAGTTTTTGCAGTGGAGACATGTGCAGAGAAGGAAACAAGAAGAGACTGATACAAGGTAAGATCAGTAGAGTTCTTAGATTTGCGCCACTTTCTCTCTGCCACCCTGAGCCCAGAGCGATGTTCGGAGAACATCAGACAGCCAGGGGCAGAGGTGTGGTGCGGGCTGGTCTAGATGAAAGGGGGCAAAAGCTGTCTAAACAAGATGTTAGAGTGGAGCAAAGAGTGTCAGTAGCACTGTTAGTGTCCAGAGCTGAGAACTGAGCAGGTGGAGGAAGTGAGGATGAAACCATAGTGGATAGACAAGAGGGAGAGAGAGAGCGTAGATTACGCCGAAAGGTGATCTGTGGATTAGTATGAGTTGTATCAGGAGTGAGTATGAGGTTAAGAGTGACGAGGAAGTGGTCGGAGGTGTGCAATGGAGTCACTAAAGTGTTGTTGTCTGTAGCGCAGTAGCGTGTGTAGATAAGGTCCAAATGATTACCTGATTTGTGAGTAGCCGTGGTAGATACTCGCTAAGGTTAAAGGAGGTCAGTAGAGAGGTGAAGTCTGCAGCCTGGGGTTTATCAAGGTGGATGTTGAAGTCACCGAGCAGCACCAGTGGAGTGCCATCTTCAGGAAAGTTGGAGAGTAACATATCCAACTCCTCCAAGAAGTTACCCAGTTGACCTGGGGGGCGATAAACAACTACAACATGGATTTTAGCAGGGTGAGTGATAGTGATTGAGTGTGATTCAAATGAGCTGTTGCCAGAGAGAGATGGTATGGGCTCAAATTTCCAATCCTTTGTGATGAGCAAACCAGTACCTCCACCTCTCCCAATTGGACGAGGTGAGTGCGAAAAGGAGAAATTAGTTGAGAGGGCCGCAGGAGTGGCCATGTCTTCTGGTTTGATCCAGGTCTCAGTTAGGGCCATGAGACTGAGATTAGAATGAGTGGAAATAGCTGAAATAAAGTCTGCTTTGTTTACAGCAGACTGGCAATTCCAGAGACCAATTGGAATGGACAGTAATGTGGTAGAGGAAATCGGTACCCTAAGCAGATTATTAGGATTACGGCATCTTGAATACACAGAGCGTGTTTTATGGGTGGTAGTGGTAATAGTGGAGATTTGAAAGCACATAGTGAATAGGGATTAAGGAATAAACAAACGAAATCAAGCAAAATATCAAAGGGTTAAAGTAAAAGAGAGCTATACTCAAGTGCCTTGTCGGTGTCCTTGCTCGAGTGGAGTCGCGCAGAGTAGAGTCGCTGGTCTTTACACTCTTCGGTCTTCACACAAGGGCTGCCACTTCCGCTGCCGCGGAGTCCCGCTCTATTTATACACAATCCTTATTGAATTCAGCTGGCTACGCCTCGTCGATACTGTTAACTCGCGCGAGGCCACGTGGTCAAACCGTGAACAAACGCTACTTGACAACACAACACACTACACTATGCAGACAAACGTACTAAATAACAGCTGAGTTACAAAAACAAGGAGAGCAATGATACAGTACTCACACAGTCGTTGCCTTCCTGTTGCTCGAATGCTTCTCTCTAACTACATGTAAACAATGCAATGCTTATATATAGGGTTGGGAACCGAGAACCGGTTCTTATGCAGAACCGATACTTATTTTTGAAAAATACCGGAATCGCGCAAAATTCCTGAGTTTCGGTTCCGAAAACGGTTCTGGTGCAATGTGTGCGGCGCTGGGAGCGTATCCTTTAATAGCGGGCGACAGCTAACCTCATCATGAATATTAATTACGTTGCCTGCCGCTTCCAGAAGTGCAAACAATTAATTAGTGGCGGGCCGTTATCGGCGTTAACGTGCTGCGTTAACGTGAGACTCTTATCGGGCGATAAAAAAATATCGCCGTTAATCTATTCTCAAAGTTGGGTTGGGAGCTGGGTCTATACTACGCAAGCTATGATGACTTTCACAGTGATATTTTAGCACAGATGTATAGCTACCTAGCCGAATTGCACTGTAGGGAGTGAGAACGAGTCTTTGAACCTGCGTGTATGCTGTGAAATTACCACATCAAGCGTGAGCGCGAACCGTTCTCGAGTCCTGATGAGCGTGACTGACGTACTGTAAACAGAGACCTGCAAATCTAATTTCTGCTCGTCAGCGTTCTTTAGAGTATTTGCAGTACATCCGTGGCAGATAGACGCAAGTGCCATTACGTACTGAAGCTTTGGTAACAAAACTAACGGTTCAAAAACAAAACTATAAAAATTAGGTGAACAACGCTATTCATTCTGCCGCCACCTCGCTCTACGCCGTGCTACCAAGTAACGGGGTAAACAGCTGCTCCTTTGATGACGCAAACGCACCCTGGTTTCGGACCCCAAAATATAATATGAACACGGTCCAGGGAGCAATCGAACTCGGGTTCGGTCCAGGCAATCGAACCAAGTGTGAAAGCACCAGTCATTATTTGGGTAGCACACATATTCACCCCTACAATGCTGAATTACCATTTATTATTTACAAGTTCACTGAATAACTGAATTTCTATTAAATTAATATACAACTAACTAATAAATATAACTAATATATATATAATATTTTTGCAAGAATGCTTTGAATACTGTAATATATGTACAGTACAGGACTTTTTTGACATTGCCAACCTGTAAATGAATCAGAGATCATGTAATAAACACAAAAAGGATTGTTTGAGTTGCGTATTATGCCTTTTTCCTTTACCACTATTTGTTTAATAATTTTAATGGAACCGGAATCGGAACCGGAATCATTAGGCGGAATCGGAACCAGAACCGGAACTGGAAAATTTCTCACGATTCCCAACCCTTCTTATATACAACGCTGGCTTAGGCCACGCCTCGTCGATACTGTTAACTCGCGCAAGGCCACGTGGTCAAACCATGAACAAACGCTACTTGACAACACAACACACTACACTATGCAGACAAACGTACTAAATAACAGCTGAGTTACAAAAACAAGGAGAACAGTGATACAGTACTCACACAGTCGTTGCCTTCCTGTTGCTCGAATGCTTCTCTCTAACTACATGTAAACAATGCAATGCTTATATACAACGCTGGCTTAGGCCACGCCTCGTCGATACTGTTAACTCGCGCGAGGCCACGTGGTCAAACCGTGAACAAACGCTACTTGACAACACAACACACTACACTATGCAGACAAACGTACTAAATAACAGCTGAGTTACAAAAACAAGGAGAACAATGATACAGTACTCACACAGTCGTTGCCTTCCTGTTGCTCGAATGTTTCTCTCTCTGTGCCAGATGCCCTCTGTGCGGCCACCTACCAAACTACCCACCTACCCCCTGCTACCAAACACCGTTTCCATAATGGAGGCAGGGCTATAAAATCTCATGGCAGGCCACCAGCCCAGTTTCGTATTTCCCTGTTCAAAAGACGGAGGCTATCTGTCAACGAGGTCAGCCCCCCCCCCTCTTGCCAGTGGGAGCCCACCTCAAATGCGCACAGGCTTCACTGATCCCCCAGTGTTTGTTTCCCCGTATCAAAAGGGAAGTAATTGAGAAAAAGTGCACAAGCAGTGTTGTCACACAGCTCTTACAAATGTAGGTTTCTGCCCCAGTGTTCCCAAAACACTCATTTATTCATTAATAAGAGAGAATCTCTCTCAGCAACCCAACATGTCCCCCTAAGTTGTTCACTAGATGCCGCCATTGTATCACAAATGAATGATCCGGACGAATTAGCAGCCCTAAGCAACACAACAATTCACCATGACATCAGGGTTGGCAAAAGCCAAAGCATTCCTATGGCAACGCTAGTAAATTGCTTGGAATTTAGTTAATATGATCATTGAGGGACTGATTAACTAATTCAGGAGATAGCAATACATGAAATGCCTAACCTTGGTCTAGTAGATGTAGCGCTAGTCTACTACCATATGACATTTCCCTGTTATCTAACTAAAAATAACTAACTTTTCTGTTGCTCGGATCGGATGGCACAGACGTGAGCTTTTGACGGTGAAAAGGATAGTGTAGACTAGCACTACTCAGCTAGGCTTTCACTGAAACTAAACTCGCTACAACAACTATGTTTTGCTTTTCCTATTTCTTCCATTGACATTTGCTCAGTAGCCTAGAAGTAGAAGAATGACAGTAGAAGTTCTGTCTCTTCCTTGTATAACACGTTTACTTCAGGCAGTGAACGGCAATGAGTTTGATCTTCAAAAGAGACCTTACGTTTACTAATATAAGCCCCATCAGAAGATATTTATGCTCTGCTATGATTTTGTAGATGGACAGTTTTGAGAACACTACTCTGTAGCACTACTTTTGACGACGTCCACTCACCCACCGATTCCGCAGGATAAATTAACTTTTTTTCTGAAGGAAATCGATAAAATCCTACACTTTTGCTGCAACCCCAAACACAACACGTTTTCATCATACTTTCAACATTAATCAACAACAATGTTTTTAACTATGTAACTGCTTACAGTAGCCGGCTGGATCTCTTCAGTTGGTCAATAGAAGCCGCTCGCGTTCTGCCACCTGGGCCCGTTTCAGAAACAAGGTTAAGTGAAAACTCAGATTATGTTAACCCTGAAATAAGTGAATTTACTCTGTGAACCTAACCTGGTCTGGAGCAGGTTTTCTTCGATAAACCAAGAGTTTCTTTCTGTCTCTACCCCCTTTTTAAAGTGCCAGCGTTGTTTAAATACTTAATTCATTCATTGATGCAGCACAAATGCTTTTCATACTGCGTATTTTGTCTTATCTTATTGGCATATAATTTGCAAAATAAGAACAATGCATTTTTTTCTTTTGTCCCCAGGAACATGCATTTCTTATGTGGAAATGCACATTGATTTAAAAATATTTAGATATTTTGACTGGAAATTACAAGACAGAAGTAATTTTTCAGTGCAGGTACATTCATTCACTGTGAATATTTTTTAATCAAGAGGAAACTGTCAAAATGACAAAACTAGCATCCTGTAGATGAGGAGGCTGCAGTCATTTGTAGGGAGTTACGTTCAGGAGAGGATTTTTTTGCTTGCTATATCCACATGCATATTTATTTGAGCAGTACCATGTTTTAATGAAAGTTTTCTATATAATATCTGGGATGCAGAGCATATTAGTAAGGCCGCTGTATGCAGAGAGGTAAGGAAAGTTTGCTCACTATCACGTGAGCTCTTTCTGAATATGTTTGTGCACTGCAAAAAATGCTCTTCTTACTTAGTATTTCTGTCTTGTTTCTAGTCTAAACAACTAAATCTAAAAATTCTTAAATTAAGAAGCATTTACTAGAAAAGTAAAATGACATTGTCAAGGATGAGAGAGAGGACCCAAAAGCGATAGCAGGTAATGTCTTTTAATGAAAATAAAGCAAACGGCCGCTGTGGCTGGCAAACAGAAAGTCTCTCATTAACAATCAACTTAAGCAGATGTAGACCCAGGCAGGGTAGACAGGTCCATACGAGAACAGCGGTGGCAAGCAGCAGCGTATGGCGAGCGGGAAGGTCCAAAATAGGACTAATGATTTGTCTTGGGAAATCAGCATACTAAAGCCAGTGGCTACTGACTTATCTACTGATAGGCCGGCGGTGGATCTGTATAAGCACTTACCTCACATGGTATGGCGTTCCGATTGGGTCATTAAAGTGACTTTGCTACATGCACTCGTCTCAAACTCGAACGCGGACGCCTGCGCTCTGCCGAACGCGTGACGCTCTGCGTCTGCAGAACGTGACGCCTTCGCTCGCCTAACGCGTGACGTCTGTGTCTGCCACATCACTGGTTCATATGCTTAAACTTGAGGTCTGCTTCTGCTTGAAGGTGGTTTCAATAATGTGGGGTAAAAAAATAAGCACTCTGAACCCCAAGTCAATTTTCACAAACAGAGTCATTATGTTAGGTTGTGTCCCACTATATGCTATTTACTTTTTTATGCTATTTACTTAACTGTTTAATAATTTTCTTCATTTTATTAACATGAAAAGTCTCAAACACCAGTCTATATTCACTGCAGAAAGTAAGCTGACTTCTGACACTGCATTAAAGACTATAGGCCTATATTCTCTCAGATACATCGAGAGACTAATTTAGGCTTAAACACATATAAGTAATAGCCTACATCTTTATAAATTATACAATTATATAAAAGTATTTTCTTAATATTTCCATTGTGGCCCATATGTTGTGAAATGAGGAGAGAAGTAGGCAAGTTGTTTTTTAAATGGCGTTTGAAAAAAACTGTTCTTAATTTTCAAACTGATTATTGCAGTGGTCAGATGCATAGGCTATTAGACCGATAATAATTTAGGCACTAGCCAGGCTATATAAAATTAATATAGGCTATTATTATTATTATTATTATTAGACCTAATGTTTTGGTTTTTATGGGCAAATAATATCTGTAATCTTTATGATCATCATAGCTCGGTGATGCCCTAAAGCAGAGGTATGCCACTCAACAGGTGGCCCGCCGGTAGTAATTATTTCTTAAAGCTAAGCGCATCATTAAAAAGTTTGCGCGATACGCAGCCAGTGCTCACTTTCACTTGCATAATTTAAACATCACACTTTAATGATTTATATAGGCTAGCTCCTAGTAAAACAAACAGGCCCTGTGCAAATGGGATGGGCGAGGCACAGTTATATTAACGGGGGTAGTGGGCTTTTTTATAGAAGCACTTCAGAAATAGTTGAAATTGCATTTATCAGGATTCGTGAGATCTTACAAATATAACCCAAATGGCAAACTAAATCAAACCGTGGATATGTTATATAATTTTGAAATGATTGTGCAAACTCTCTACCTTTCATGCCCAAACGTATCATGAATCAACCCACTACATGTATATATTATCTTAATTTACCACAGCCTTCATTTACTCCACAAGCAGGGTTAATCCCCCACATCACAGTATTGGTGTAAATCACTAATTTCTGTTATTGGATGACCTGAATCAACAGGCCTACATTACAATTATAAATGATAAAAAAAACAATAACAACCCCAACAATACATTTAAACTAAAATAGGCTACTAGCTATCAAAAAAGTTTCCCCACATATTATCTTTGTGGGGGCATTTGGTCCTCACAATGTGGGTTAAACAAGAATTCACACACACAAATATAATCACAGACGCAAACGTCACGTTCACTGAGAGGAGTGAGTGAAGTGAAAGTTGCTGACACACTGCACTGAGCCGTGTTGAGTGCGTGTTATAATACGTGTTAGCAGAATTTTGTTTTTATAACTTCACTGCTACACGTGAATGACGCGTAACTGCCACACTATGGCGCGCACTCCGGGCCAAAATTAAACATCCGACCGACCGATCGACCGATCGAACGTCTTACCGAACGTCTATCCGAACGTCTTGTTCTCTGAATGTCTTGATATTTGCTAAACAGAAATAGCCATCTTTTAATTAATAACAGTTCAAACATGCCTTGAAACACATTTTTTTTTTTGTATATTATCATATTTGTATCAGACCTCAAAATAAGTAAACCAGCCCCAGCTTCTTTTTAAGGTGAATAATTTTTTTCAAGGTCTTGCAATATTCATAATTAAGTTGCAATATATAAAAAATATGCAAACAAATTAGGCTAAATAACAAACTAATACAATGTATGTCAAATCTAAGCTTTTATTTCAAGAACTAAAGAGAAATAATCAATAAATGGACTGCAGTTTTCGCTGCATTTAAATGTGCAGCTACAGGATATTTCTATTAAATAAGACGAAATTAGATCTATTCCTGAACCTTCCGTTTTAATGAGCGATGGATAAACTTTGTGATATATCTCGTGCTTTTCCGAATTAGCCGTCAGAGCTTGCCTGTTTTGTTAATAATAGCCTCGGTAATAAACTTTATTAATACACTGACTGCACATAACTTTATAAATGAGCAATTGCTGTAATCAAATTGGGACTATAAAGGACACAATCGAAGTATAAGAACCTTAAATTAAGGTAAGAAAGACAAACGTGTTACACCGTGTCTTAACACGAAGACAACACGTTGGGACGACCGGTTGCCATGGGTACGCGTTAACAACACGTAAGCACATTTAGGAACATGTGATTTAATGAAACTGATTAATATTTTAGTTTGGGCTCATTGTTTAAATCAACGAACCTTGATTAGTGTAAGTAGGCTATGGCCAGTTTAACAGAATCAGCTGAATATGCCTAAATTTAAAACTAGAACATTTTAAAACATTTCCACTTTAGCATTTATGATGTTTATTTGTGAAAGATTGTGATAATTTAGTAATTTTATTAATATTCAGTCAGTCTTGATATTTGTCTAGTTCTTAAAATAAAAGCTTACATTTTATCCACATTTTACCAGTTTGTTATTTAGCCTATTTTGTATGCATGTTTTAATAGGCTAGGCCTACTATAAACGCAACTTACAAGTTCGGAATATTGCAATACCAATTTCTTCACCTAAAAAAAGATGGGGCGGGTTTAGGCCGACTTATAGATTCATTTTGAGGTCTGGTACAAATAAGACATTTTCAAATATGTATTTCAAGTCTTCTTTGAACTTTTAAAATATGGCAAACATCAAATAATAAAGAAAATATTGGAATAAAAGTTTATGCTCAGGAATCTGGATATAAATGATTTTACAACATGCTGTGATCAAAATGAGTAGGATAAATGGTCTTTTAAAGATTCTGTTATATGATTCCACTAGGTGGACCAGTGACTGATAAAACGTATTTGATGTCATTCAAGAGATTCGTTCAAAAACTCAGGAAGAAACTAGTCTTCGTTCATAAATTTAAATAAAGTGTTTTTATCTTTAATTCTGGGCTAGGGGCATAAAGTGGGGCAAGACACAATCGGGTAGTGGATGAGTGACATTCCAAACACCAGGGCAGGGGTCAGACACCACGATGACGGGCAGGGGAGGATGACCACTGAGACCAGTCCAGGCAGCCAATGAACTTGACGACAGCTTGGGAGGCAACACCAGGCAGGGCGATGGTGGGACAATCCAACACGATCTCATGACAATGCGTATAAATAGTACGAGTGTGCAATCTCATAGAATGTATACGCTAAAACTCATTTTGGCGTGCATATGGTACGCCGTTTTTGGCGTGCATATGATACGCACTTTATGGCCTGTATATGACACGCTTTTGGGTAGGGTGAGGGTGGGGGTGTGGGGGGTTCGTACATATAATACGCCATAAAGTGCGTATCACATGCACGCCAAAAACGGCGTACCATATGCACGCCAAAATGAGTTTTGGCGTATACATTCTACGAGATTGCACACTCGTACTATTGATACGCATTCCAGGCAGGAACCTGAGGCTTGATGTACTCACAGAATCAGCTCCCGTCTTAGCTGACAGGCAGTGGAGACAGCAGCCAGGGAAAACACAGGGCATGAACCAACACAGAACACACACAAGACAACAAGAAATAACAGACCAACAAACAATATGGCTAAAGAAAAACAAAACCTAAATAATAACTGGAGCTAGCAAAAGAGAAAAATAAAACAAAACCAATCTCTATAAAAGCCTGTAGTAAAAAGGAAAAACTGGAGAGAAATAAAATAAAAGGTAATTATCAAAACAAGAAAACTAAACAAAAAAGGCTAGGGAAAATACCAAAATAAAGCCTGGAAAGAATTAGCAAAAATAAAGTCAGAAACTTAACCAGACTAAAAATTCAGGAACAAAGAAAAAACTGAAAATAAAGCCAAAGCAAGAGAAACAGGAGACACTAAATCTAAAACTGACTTGACACAGAGCTAGAGACTATGCACGTACAAAACAAACGCACACAAATGCAACGAACCAGCAAAGATATGAGGAAAGGTAGCACAATATAAAGGGACCAGAGCACATAAGGAACAGGTGAGCACAATTAGTGAACCGAGGACTAGACAAGGAGGCGTGGTAACAGCAAACAAGGAGGCAGGACAAGAGGAACACATGACAAAAACAAAGAAAGACAGACCCATGTACTAAGACACAACACAAACATAGAAACATTAAACAAAGACAAAACAGACAAGACTGCCAGGGCAGAACCCTAACAAGTAGCAAGTAGACTAGTAGAAATATAGAACTAAGTAGAAATATATCACAAAAATATTTATTGTATGAAAATAATGTGTTCATTGAATTATCTTAATATCAATTCCATACCATAAATGCATTTTAAAAACGCGGACAATTACATAAAAATGATGTAGCTTGCATATAAATAAAATAATATGGGGAATTACAAAGACATTAATTCATATGTAAAATAGGGGAGTCTGGTGTTTGAAAGTTTGAAACATTAGCTCCTTCTGTCATGGAATACAGAGAAAGTCATGATAGGCTTTTCAGTTCATCACTCAGAATCACTCAACTCGATCGGTCGGTCGGATGTTTAATTTTGGCCCGGAGTGCGCGCCATACATCCGACCGACCGATCGAACGTCTTTGCCTGGCTCACACTACAGGAGTTTTAAAATCCTATCCGATTGTAAAATCTGGTTGCAGCACACACTTCAGGAGAATCTTTGCAGATTTTCTTCCCTCAAATCTTAAACATGCTCACACTACAAGATTTGAAATTCGCGAAGCATCACATACTACAAAATGTTATGAAGATTATCGTGCCAGAGGAAGCGCATCACGTGATCTACGCAACAGATTGGAATCGGGGAACAAGGATACTGTAAACCGAAAACTTGCTCTATCAATAATGATCGTTTGTTGTGAAAACAAAAAAACAAAAGTGGAAGAATAAACGAGTGTGGATGAGAAAATGTTTGGGGAGACGGGATCAACATGGACTGTCAGTTCTTCAGCGAGAAATGGAGGTAAAATGTACCTTATATTAGTATCATAGTGTGCTAGAATGTTTACCGTTATAATATTGCCTGCCTTGTTCAAAAGCGATAGTGTCACCTTTTACAGTGTAGATTTGTGCTCTAATATGAAAATACAATTGATGCTAGTATAGTATGTATTATGAAATGTGTCTACTTATAAGAAATAAGGGTTCAAGATTCAAGAGTTTTATTTGTCACATACACAATTATATACAGAATATATAACTGGCACTGAAATGTAAACAGGTCCGCTCCATAGACAGTACAAATAACAGTTACAAGAAACACAAGGAGGAAATTAAAAATAGAAATAGAATAAAAAGTACTCAAAATAGAATTATAAGTAATCAAGTAAAAGATAAAATAAATAACTAACTGGTTAACATAAAATATATATATATAAGTAAAATGTGCAAACAATGGGTATAATGTAATGTGTAAACAGAAGTATAATGTGCAAACAGGTTTAATTACTGGTTGTTACACAGTAACAATAAGAATAAAGTGCAGTGCAATGACACTATGTGGATGTAATGTTAAAACCGGATGTTTTATGTGTGCGGGTGAAGTGCAGTCACGTGACTGAGTTCAGGAGTCTGATGGCCTGGGGAAAGAAACTCCTCCTGAGTCTTTCAGTTTTTGCCATCAGGCTTCGGAAGCGCTTACCAGATGGCAGCAGGGTGAAATGAGAGTTCGCAGGGTGGGTAATGTCTTTGATGATTTTGGTAGCTCTACCTCTGCAGCGTTTGGTGTAAATGTCCTGCAGAGACGGGAGAGCTGACCCTGAGATGCGCCTGGATAAGCGCACCACTCTTTGCAGGGCTATGCTGTCATGACTGGTGCTGTTCCCGTACCACGCTGTGATGCACTGAGTCAGGACACTTTCTATCGCCCCTCGATAGAAAGTTTTCAGGATAGCTGGTGAAACCCTGAATTTCCTCAGCTGGCGCAGGTGGTACAGTCTTTGCCTGGCTTTTTTCACCTGTGTCTGGATATGTGCAGTCCAGGTCAGGTCCTCGGAGATGTTCACACCCAGGTATTTGAAGGAGCCCGATCTCACGAAAATGCGTATCAATAGTACGAGTGTGCAATCTCGTGGAATGTATACGCCAAAACTCATTTTGGCGTGCACATGGTACGCCGTTTTTGGCGTGCATATGATACGCACTTTATGGCGTATTATATGTACGAACCCCCCACACCCCCACCCTCACCCTACCCAAAAGCGTGTCATATATCAATCAATCAATCAATCAACTTTATTTATATAGCGCTTTTACAATGACGATTGTTTCAAAGCAGCTTCACAGTGTTAAACAGGACAACATTGCAACAAAATTTGATTTGGCTAGTTTAATTTGGATAGTTTATAGAATTATATATGACCAAATTAATAAATTATATTTGTATATTTAGTTGAGTAACTTGGATCATAATTTGAGTGTCCCCAACTGAGCAAGCCAAGCCAAAGGCGACAGTGGCAAGGAACCAAAACTCCATCAGGGCATGATGGAGAAAAATAAACCTTGGGAGAAACCAGACTCAGTCGGGGTGCCAGTTCTCCTCTGGCCTATTATTAACAGTGTATAATTATTACTCAGGCAACCTTGCAGGTCATAAATCATATTAGATAGGAATATTCGAAATTTTGGGTATGACGCACGAGACGGGTTCATTTAGGATGGCGCATCGATTACACAAGAATATGAATACTTGATATACACGCCATAAAGTGCGTATCAAATGCACGCCAAAAACGGCGTACCATTTGCACGCCAAAACTTATTTTGGCGTATACATTCTACGAGATTGCACACTCGTACTATTTATACGCATTGTCATGAGATCGTGTTGGAAGTCCACAATCAGTTCTTTGGTCTTGCTAACATTCAGAGAGAGACAGTTGTCCTGGCACCATGATGTCAGTTGCTCCACCTCGTCCAAGTATGCCGTCTCATTGTTGTTGGAAATGAGACCCAGAACAACAGTATCATCAGCAAACTTGATGATAGAGGTGGAGCTGTGTGTGGACAAACAGTCATGGGTGTAGAGAGAGTAGAGCAGGGGACTCAGCACACAGCCCTGTGGAGCTCCCACACTCAGGGTGATGGAGGTGGAGGTGAACTGGCCTACTCTCACCGCCTGGGGTCTGCCAGTGAGGAAATCGGGTTTGCAGCTTTCTCTCTCTCTCACTCACACACACACACACACACACACACACACACACACACACACACACACACACACACACACACACACACACACACACACACACACACACACACACACAAGCGCTGCCAAGACATACATACACACACACGCACAAACAATCCCCTCTCTATCTATCTTTATAATTATTGTTATCCGTGTTGTCGGTTTCGCGGTCGCCATTTCGAAATGTCACTTCCGTCTAGTCGTAGACTTTTTGATTCCTATTGGCTATTGTGACAGTACTGACGTTATTACAATCTTGCTCATCTCGATAAATATCAAACATGTTTGATATGATCGGGGAGAGCCCGATTTATGTGAGAGCAGATCGGGAGGGGCAAGATTTTATCTGTGAACGTCTCACATTACCAGATAATCAGCGCCGAACATCGGAACCGATCGAGGTCATGGAAAAGATTTTTTCTCTGAATCTCGGGAGGGGGAAATCGGGTATAAATCGGTCTAAAACTCCTGTAGTGTGAGCCAGGCATAACGTGTACGCTCGCCAGCCGTCTGGCCAAAATCCCATAGTATTCAGGCGTCAGACGTAAGATTTGAGACGCTATATGTAGGCTATATATATATATATTGTCACGGGGTGAGGAATCACTCGACAAGGCAGGGTTGGTGAAAAGGCCCAGGAGGGTGGTTTTATTTACAGTGCAAACAAGTGGAACGACAGGTGAAGCCGGTGCATGATGGCTGGTGCTCTAAGTGCTCTTCTGTGCTCAATCCAGTGGGAAAGTGGGTGTCCAAACGTGCTCCGGTGATGGGCTGTCGGTCACTCGCTGCTTTCTGAGGAGAACAAAGAGAGAGGTTAGTCCAGCGCTTCATTCGGCTCGAGACCAGAGTCTGTCTGTGTGTTCAGTCTCTGCCGCTTATGTGGCTGCGGCTGATTGGGAGCAGCTGTGACCGATCAGCCGATGGTGCGGGTGTGCAGGTGGTTTGTGTTGGTTGCCAGGGCGACGCTGATTCCTCCTAGAACGCTCGTCACATTCCCCCCCCTAAGCGTCGTTCTGGTCCTGTGAACAAATTGAGACAGCAAGGGTGATGTAATGGGAGGGTGGGGAATGACCCCTGACAGACCTGCATAAGCTGTCCAGATCCGTGAGAGGCCATCAGCGTTCGCGTTGGCGGCCCCGGCCCGATGTCGCACCTCAAAGTGGAAGTCCTGGAGCGCTAGGAACCAGCGAGTCACCCTGGCGTTGGTGTTCTTGGCGCGGGCCATCCATTGTAAGGGGGCGTGGTCCGTGACCAGGGTGAACTTGCGGCCTAGCAGGTAGTACCGAGCTCCAGGACTGCCCACTTGATGGCCAGGGCCTCCTTCTCCACGGCGCGCATTTCCTCGGCCGGGACAGCTTCCTGCTGATGTAGATGATCGGATGCTCCTCACCTTCCTGGATTTGGGACAGGACGGCTCCCAGTCCTGTGTTGGAGGCATCCGCCTGCAGCAGGAAGGGGCAGCTAAAGTCAGGAGCGCGGAGGACGGGCGACGACGCCAGCGCTGCTTTGACCTGGGCAAAGGCCTCCTCCAGCGATGGGGTCCAACATACTTTCTCCGGCTGCCCTTCCTGATCAGGTCTGTCAGAGGGGCGGCTAAAGAGGAGAAGTTGGGGATAAAACATCGGTAATAACCCGCCAACCCCAAGAAAGCTCGTACCTGGGTCTCGTCCGGGGCCGCGGGCCGAGTGGATGGTCTCCACTTTCTTGTCCTGGGGCCGGATGAGGCCTCGGCCGACTTGGAAACCCAGGTACTTGGCTTCGGAGAAGGCTAGGTGGCATTTTCAGGGGTTGGCGGTTAGTCCCGCCGCCGAGCTCCGAAAGCACCCTCCGCAGACGCTCAGATGTTCTCCCCATGCCTCGGAGTGGATCACCACGTCCGCCCAGGTAGGCGGCTGCGCACGCCTGGTGGGGCCGCAGGATGATGTCCATCATCCTCTGAACGCCGCGGAGCCCCGTAGGCCAAAGGGAAGGGTCCGGTACTGCCAGTGGCCGCTGGGCGTCGAGAAGGCGGTCTTCGGTTTAGCTCCCTCGGAGAGCGGTACCTGCCAATAGCCCTTGGTGAGGTCGAGGTGCTGATGTACCGGGCCCTTCCGAGGCGGTCCAGCAGCTCGCCGACCCGAGGCATGGGGTACCCGTCGGTCGGAGACTTCGCTCAGGCGGCGGAAGTCGCTGCAGAAGCGGAGGGTGCCATCCGGCTTCGGGACCATCACGATGGGGCTGGACCACGGACTCCGGGATGGTTCAATTACCCCCAACTTCAGCATTTGTTGTATTTCCTCCTCAATAGCCTGCCGACGAGCTTCCGGAATGCGGTAGGGCCGTTGCCTGACGATGACGCCGGGGTGCGTCTTGATGTCATGCTGGACCACGTTGGTCTGCCCGGGCTGGGACGAGAACACATCCTGGAACTGACTGACCAGGTGCTGCAGCTCCGTCTTCTGGGCAGCCGAGCTGGGGTTGACGCCCACAACCACGGATCGGTGAGACTCAACGCCGCCAGCTGGTCCCGGTCCCCACCCACTTCTTCAGGAGGTTAACATGGTAGAGTTGTTCGCCTGCCGTCGCCCAGGCTGCCTCAGTCGGTATGCGTGACCGGTCCAATCCGTTCTAGCACCGTGATAGGCCCTTTCCAGGACGCCAGGAACTTGCAGGCCGAGCTGGGGACCAGGACCATGACGCGGTCTCGGCTGGAATTCCCGTGGTTGGGCTGCCCGATCAGATTGACGCGTTGCTGCGCTTGCTGGGCCTTACTGAGGTGGTCCCGACTAATGGCATCACTCGGTCGATCCGCTCTCATCTGTCTGACGGTTCGATCACTGTGCGATGCGGTGCAGGCTGCTGCTCCCACGCCCCTGGCGACGCCCAGAAGCCCCGTGGTTGGCGGCCGAACAGGAGCTCGAAGGGGTAAAGCCAGTTGAGGCCTGGGGAACTTCGCGGATCCCAAAGAGCACATAGGGAATCATGAGGTCCCAATCCCGCTTATCCTCCGCTGCCACTCGCCTAAGCATCTGCTTGAGGGTCTGGTTGAATCTCGAGTCCATCCGTCTGCGGGTGGTAGACGGTGGTCCTCAACTGCTTCACCCGCAGCAGCCTGCAGAGATCCGCCATTAGCCGACATAAACGGGTTCCCTGGTCAGTCAGGATCTCCGAGGAGGCCGACCCGGCTGGCCAACAGAAACAGTTCCTGGGCGATAGACTTTGCGGTGGCCTTCCGCAAGGGGACTGCTTCTGGGTACCGGGTGGCGTAGTCGACGATGACCAGGATGTGTTCATGTCCTCGGCAGACTTTGGCAACGCCCCACGATGTCCATCCCAATCCGCTCGAAGGGCACTTCAATGATGGGCAGCGGTATTAATGGGCTGGGGGGAGGGGTCCTGGGCGACGTGACCTGGCAGGTCGGGCAGGCTTGGCAGAACCGCTTCACCTCGGCCTCCAGGCCCGGCCAGAGGAAGCGGTCTCGGATGCGCTGAGTGGTGTTGGCTGCCCTGAGGTGTCCGGCCATGGGATGGGAGTGCGCCAGCTCCAGGATGGTCTCGGTCTTGGCTCGGGGTACCACCAGCAATTTCTTCTCCTCCCCCTTCGGCTGCGCGACTGGTACAGCAGGCCATTCTCGGCGACAAAATGCGGGAGAGGATGGGGCCGTGGAGGACGTCTTTTCCTTCCAGGACTCGCACCTGAGCCCAACAGTGCTTGAGTCGATCGTCCTCCCGCTGTTCCTTGGCGAGCAGAGCCCTCCCGCAGCCTGTTGGTACACATCATAAAACAGATTAGTCGGTTGGGAGGACTCACCATCTCTCCCGCTGTCGGAGGCGAGCAGGGCCGGTCGGCGGCGGGGTCCACGCGGCCGCCTCTGTCTTCGACGGTTCCCCTCTGGGCTGGCAGGCTGAGTCGCGGCATTGAGCAGGCGGTCGAAGCCAGGCCAATCCCTCCCAAGCAGTACGGCCACCGGTAGGTCCTTCACCAGGCCAGCTTCCACCGGCCAGGTGCCTTGGGGCGATGAAATGGTGACTCTACGGGCCGGTACTTGGCGAGTGTCTCCGTGCACACAGGTAATCGGTAGGAAGTTCGTCTGGCCGCCTCGAGGGGCGTATAACCGCGACTGCAACAGGGTGACTCCACTGCCTGAGTCCAGCAGGGCCCGGAACTGTTTCCCGTCTACCATCACATCTGCTTCAGGGCCTCGATGGCCCACGCTGGTGGATGATACAGCCTGCCAGCCACGCTCGCGGGGGTGATGGTGGTTCAGCGCTGGGCATGGGCTCATCCCGCGGCGGGGGAACCGTCGGCCTGCTGACTGGTCGTGGAGTCCCTTCGAGCGCGCCGCCGGCAGGATTCGCCGGGGGAATGGCGGCGGTCGGTCCCCGGCCTCGCGGAGATGGACAGCATCCGCCAGCTCGATCGCCTCCACCAGTTCCAGGGTAGTAGTCGGGTTCCTCATGCCAACCGCTTGCCGATGGGCGCGAGGGAGAGCGCGGAGGAGGCGATCTATCACCACGCGTTCCGTTACCTGTCCGGCGGTGGGGTTCCCGTCCATCAGCCAGTGATGCGCGATGCGGCTGAGCTCGGCTGCTTGGGCCCGGGCTGGCACCCGGGGCTTGAATTCCCAGTCGTGGAACTGCTGGGCGGCGCAGACCGGTGAGAGGCCTAGCCTCGCTATAATTTCTCGCTTAACTTCAATATAGTTTTCGACGGTCGCCAAGGGCAGCGAGAAATAAGCCCGTTGGGCTTCTCCGGTGAGGAGGGGTGCCAGCGCCCGGGCCCAATCCTCTTCCGGCCATGCCTCTCGTTGGGCGGTGTTTTCAAAGACCTGCAGGAAGGCTTCTACGTCATCATCCGCCGTCATCTTGGGCAGCAGGCGGATGGCTTGGGCGCGAGGATCCGGTAACGGAACGCGTTGGGCGGCAGCGGCACGGACAGCGAAGAGTTCCTCCTCTGTCCTGCCCTGGTGAGTGGCCAGATGTTCAACTATTTGTTGTTGGCGGATGCTGACTTCCGCGAGGCGCCGTACCACTTCCTCCATTTTGGGACCGAGCGCACCGCCTTCCCCAACACTGCAGTGCATAAACAAAAAAAACCCACAGGATTAAGAGGTGAGGTGGTGCCCTTGTCGGTGATTCCTCACGAATCTGCCCGCATTCTCCACCACTGTCACGGGGTGAGGAATCACTCGACAAGGCAGGGTTGGTGAAAAGGCCCAGGAGGGTGGTTTTATTTACAGTGCAAACAAGTGGAACGACAGGTGAAGCCGGTGCGTGATGGCTGGTGCTCTAAGTGCTCTTCTGTGCTCAATCCAGTGGGAAAGTGGGTGTCCAAGCGTGCTCGGTGATGGGCTGTCGGTCACTCGCTGCTTTCTGAGGAGAACAAAGAGAGAGGTTAGTCCAGCGCTTCATTCGGCTCGAGACCAGAGTCTGTCTGTGTGTTCAGTCTCTGCCGCTTATGTGGCTGCGGCTGATTGGGAGCAGCTGTGACCGATCAGCCGATGGTGCGGGTGTGCAGGTGGTTTGTGTTGGTTGCCAGGGCGACGCTGATTCCTCCTAGAACGCTATATATATATATATATATTTTTTTATTATTATTATTATTATTATTTCTTTCATCGACATTTTGTGAATACCGCAAAGGTTTTGCGCAAATCTGTAATGGAGAGAGCAGTCCAGACAAATTCAAGTGGATTCAGGCGGTCTTGCAAACGCGTTTGATCCAATTAAAAAAAAAAATCTTAAATATCCACATAAACGACAAATTGTTCACTATAGCAATAGTAGACCCCCGTTAATATAACTGTCAATCAATCAATCAATCAACTTTATTTATATAGCGCTTTTACAATGACGATTGTTTCAAAGCAGCTTCACAGTGTTAAACAAGACAACATTGCAACAAAATTTGATTTGGCTAGTTTAATTTGGATAGTTTATAGAATTATATATGACCAAATTAATAAATTCTATTTGTATATTTAGTTGAGTAACTTGGATCATAATTTGAGTGTCCCCAACTGAGCAAGCCAAGCCAAAGGCGACAGTGGCAAGGAACCAAAACTCCATCAGGGCATGATGGAGAAAAATAAACAGGAGAAACCAGACTCAGTCGGGTGCCAGTTCTCCTCTGGCCTATTATTAACAGTGTATAATTATTACTCTGGCAACCTTGCAGGTCATAAATCATGTGCCTCGCCCATCCCATTTGCACAGGGGCTGTTTGTTTTACTAGGAGCTAGCCTATATAAATCATTAAAGTGTGATGTTTAAATTATGCAAGTGAAAGTGAGCGCTGGCTGCGTATCGCGCAAACTTTTTAATGATGCGCTTAGCTTTAAGAAATAATTACTACCGGCGGGCCACCTGTTGAGTGGCCTACCTCTGCTTTAGGGCATCACCGAGCTGTGATGATCATAAAGATTACAGATATTATTTGCCTATACATTTTTACATTTTACATTTAGGCATTTAGCAGACGCTTTTATCCAAAGCGACTTACAACATAGGAGTACAGGAAGCGATCGGTCATGAATAGGCGCAAAACGCAAAAAGTGCCTTAAATACCAAGTTTTGGATATTACATAGAAAAAGCTTAAGCTAGAATAAGGAAGGAATAAAAGAGATGAGTTTTTTTTTTATTTTATTTTTTTTTATTTTTTTTTTA